>JAQPZY010000700.1:0-348184 GCA_029931535.1 Margaritifera margaritifera | reverse complement strand
CTGATAACCGCTGACATTATGGGATACAGTGGATACTGTTTCTTCAATCTGTTTATTAATATTGCTAACCATATATGTTTAAGCATATAAATTTTTAAAAAAGTTTGCTCTGCGTCTCTAATTGAATAAAAACAGATATATTTGATCTCGCGCTCTTGGATGACAAACTTTAAGTGATTTTGACCGTCACTAGTTGAAATATGATCCGTTATTCGCCTCGTTCAAAGCAAATATCATCTCTCTATTCTTGGCTCCCAAAATTATTTTTGACCCACAACCAATCCTCTTCATAAGGCGGTTAAAGAATTATTTTTGCTTGTGATAAATTAATATTTCAGCTTCGTCTGTAGTTCCATCTACACCTTCATCCTCCGATCTACATCTTCTTAAGAGAAATAAGAGTTTAACATGATAAAGGGTTTGCAAATGGATATCTGCAGGCGTGAGTTAATACAGTTTTTAAAGAAGACAATATATGTCTATGATTCTGATTCCATGGTACGAATATCAGCTTTTATTTTCCTGTTTTGTTTGTGTATGACTCGCATAAAGGGGCCTTACTTCGAAAAGAGAGTCGTCCTTAATGCTGGGTATAGCATAGAATATGTGTGTGAAGATTCTTGTTGCCTATAAGGATGTTTTGACTATCACAGTTGTGTCTGTAGGCATTATGGCGAACGCGAGTAAGTATTAGGGCGGACAGAATGTGTGCTTTTGTTTATTAACTAAGATTTGTTGTTTCATTCTCATGAATATTTCATCTTGATAATAGGAATCAGGACTTCTCAGTAATTATGCATAACTCACAAAACACTGTGTCATATACTGTTGAAGGGAATGTGTAAACTCCTGCATTCAAGTTTCAATAAAATAGTAGGACAAAACCCAAATATTTTTGTATGTCAAGAATTGATCATTTAGAACGAATAAATGAAGTTGTAGTGGATGGATTTCTTCCAGTTTGTTGGAAAAGTGTTGCATATACATGAACAATGGTCCCATTGAAAGAAAATGTTTAAAGGAAAGGTTAGGTTTCCTGAACTGATAACAAGTGTAATTTCCTCTATTCGATGAAACTGAGCAGTAAATCATTTCAAACATTTCCACAGTTGATTTTCTTCACTGATGTAGCAGATATACAAACAGGGACCAATTTATCACATGTAACCAAAGTCAAAAGTTAGAACATAACAAAAAACGTATTTTCCCATAACTGATCCTCTCTTACATAGTCATAGTGTTTTGATCAAATTTAAGTTTCAGCATTTAAATTTACCTCCCAGTGCATCTTCCCCTACAAGTATTTGCCCCCTAATATCTTTCGCTCAGGGTGGTGATTAGACCCACTCTCATAGTTGAGGTTTGCTATAAATGAGACATTTTTGCTGTAACACAGCATTGTCCCACTAATGTTTGTCTTTACCTGTGATGGCAAGCTAATATAATTGTTCATATTGCATTGGTATAGGAAAATTCCATCTCGAGGGTCAACATTTTGCATCCGAAATGAAGCTTTGCAGAGGTTGTTGATATAAAATTCTGTCACCGAGAATGGAATTTTAATACCGAATACCAATGGCATGATGAAGGATTATTTGTCTCACGGTGTTGAACAAAAAAGAAAGTTGGTGCAAAGGTCTATATGACTATTCTGGTGGTTTAGTTTGGTGTTTTATGGCACAGCAACACAAGTAGGTTTTTTAGTGCTGAGGCAGTTGTAGTAAAGTGCCTTGTCCGAGGGACCATAGCCAGCCGATGGTAGGGTTGCAACCCGACCCCTTTCAGTCGCGAGTCCAGAACACTAACCTCTGAGCCACCGTGGATCCTCTTCCCATTACTCGCCTCTTATGACATGTAGGAGAGCGCAATCAGGGCCTAATCTGCATCCCCCAGTCATGCAGGTGATTAGGCTTATTATGAATATTGATGCAACTTTACAACAGCAAATGCATGTCTTTAACGTTTCCTCAACTTAAAACTAGAGCACAAAAATGGTAGAAGCTGTTAACAGTTAAAAGACTATAAAGTCCACTCTTATCCCTTAAACGTACAGAGAAATAATATTTGAGTAGACGTCGCCTTTGATTCAACTATGTTCTAGTATTGATTTTCCTTTCATAACTAATTTAAAAAATAATTACAATATTTTTTTTCGACTTCAAAACCAGACTTCAGAATATGTACCTATAGCTAGGTCGATCGAGTGTAGAAATGTCTTTGTTTGTGGACACTGGCTTGAAATGCTGCACATTGTAGGATGTAAATACGTTGCAATTAATGTTTATCTTGATTATTGTAAAAGAACCCTCAGATGATGCTGGGATCAGGAAATGTTTGCCGATTACACAAATCCTAATGCTTTGGTTTGCTCTTTTAATACCTTGGTCTGATAATCCATTGCTATATTGCAGAAAAGAAGTTGGTCCTGACAGTAGGTTCATCATTGTAACAGCCATATTATTCATTTAATCAGCTGACAATGTTTATCCAGAGTTCAACTGTATATGCTCCATAGTTATAATGCCTCTAATAACGAGCTAGCATAACAGCAGATTAGGCTCCCACAAAACTTTGTGTATAGTTTTATTTTCTCTTCTCTGTCAATTACCAAGCAAGTATTGGGCTTTTTTTCCCTTTTAGTATCTCCAGTCTTGATTTTCTGTAATGTTAACAATTCTTGCACACTATGTTAGAATTGATTCAAATTTTTGATTTTGTTGGTCAGATTGATATATCATCAAAAGATAGAGATATTGCACACTCAGTACTTTTTGTATCTGGAAATAAATGTGAAATCTGTAAACAGATAAACTAACTTTGGAACATTTGGATCTGTTATATTCCAGTAGGACATCATGTAACCATACGTTGCCATCAACGCGCCTCACTTTATTTGAGTCTGCCAAAGTCTGATTTCCCACAGAGCTCTGCATCTGTTCACAGGGTAATCGTTGTCAAATTTAAAGTGCGGTTATAAAACTATGTTTAATGGTATTCACTTAACCATTTTATTGCATTAAAACTGAATCGCAAGACAATAATAAAATACCTTTTTTAATATACAATTCATTACATTACTTTTTTATGTATACTGAATTTATAATATGTGTCCATGAGGTAAATTGCTCTTTAGTGGTCATTTTCTAAATAACATATTTACTGCATTTGAGTTCAAGGTCACTCTTGTTTACATATAATTTAGTACTTAGATTGGAATTTTCAATATCATGATGTGAGAAAAGTCACGTACGCACCGTAATTTCCCATTAGAGTTACTCATATTCTAGAATATTCTGTCAGGTGACCTATCTTTATATTTATTCAGATTTGGTAAAAAAAGATTTCATTCGTATACTCAACTTCATATTATTAAGATCAGTCTATTAAGGAATTTATTTCAATAATCAGATGTTACAGTTGTGAAAATCAGAGTAAATTCAGAGAGAGGATGTATTTATATTTGAAATATTCATTGGAATACTAAAAGTGCTCATTTTCATTTTGGATTAATACTTGACTTTGGAATTTAATGTGAATTCATTCAAAGATATTCTGATTACATTTATTTCAGACCTATCAGGACATTCAAGACTACTGACACATCATAACATTCAAGACTACTAGCACATCAGGACATTCAAAGCTACTTGAATTCATTCGGTAATATTCTATATTTAGGACTTGTGATTAGGACACTTAGGATTGGTTGTATTATTTGGGACTTTAATTCACGTTATTGTAAGTGTCTTTTTGAATTATCACTTTGATTGTCTTGAAATAAATTTTTTTGTTGAATTTAGTTCCATTGCTGGTTTCACTTTTTTTCTGTTACATTATTTTAAAACCTGGAGTAGTAACACCTTAGAACTAGATTATGTTAATTTTGGTCTAGATCCTGTTACTTTAGGACCGAATTCGTCAGCTTTTGTAATCAGACAAAGTCATAAATCATACAAGTTTTAACTTCTTCGTTATCTAATGCGCTGTTGTTATCTTGTTTTGTTTCTTTTCTGTGGGTTATGTTTTACATCTGTCACATCCTACAAACTCTTCATTTTTCAAAAACTTCATTCGTTTAAGATCGATTGGTGTATCTTTGGCACATGGTTTATTTTCAGCTGGCTCCTAACTGTTAAAAGGTTAATTCTACCCTTTTCATTTAGCCAGTAAATACTTTTTGCCGTTCATTCTTTTGGTATTCAAACTTTTTCAGCTTTGTATTTGTTATCTTGCTCGTCATACTGTGACAACTTTTGTTCATAAAACATGCTCTCTACATCCAGTCCCTTCAAGTCTTCCAATTTGTAAATATCTGAATCGCTTAAATTTGCTTGCCTGATTTTATATATTTTTGGGGTCATGTTAGGCAGGCATCAGTTTTCAAACATTGTTTAGTATATTGAAATTCTGACTGTTTCATTGATTTTAAATTTAGGAATTCCCAATGTATCTGTTGTAAAGCAACTAAATAGGTTAAGTTATACTTTTATCTGTTTTCTTCCTTGCTTGCTTCAACCAGTCAACTCTATTGATTCCTACTAACTGTTATTGTATCCCCCAATTAAAATTTGTAAAACGTCAACGATGTCTGGTTTCATTTTTTTAAATTTAAATATTTCACATTATAATCTTTAGAGTTCTGTTTAACCTTCTTACTACATATGTTGGGGAGAGGTGTTGTTTGTTTCTTTAATTAATTGTTTTTGCTGGGGTTTTTTTTGGGGGGGGGGGTTTGTGTTTTTGGTTTTATCAATGTAAGTTCAAACGTATTAAATTGCTTTTGTTTCCAACCAATCCTATATTTTTTGTTGCAAACTTTTCCTTCATCAAACTGTGTCTTTCCAGATATTGGCTCTACACAGATGTCTCTAAAACCATCGTGTATGTCATCTCCCTTTTTTGTTTTAACTTTTCAGCCCAGCATATTTAAAAGAATATATATCACTGTCAAAACGTATTTGTATCCATTGTTCTTTTTTTTCCCTATGTTTGCATGTGAACATAGTTTGGCCTGCTACTGTTCATCCAAACGACTTGCATACACTCTTGTGTAAGTTTTATATTTTTCGCTTGCTTGTGTAATTTATAAGCAGATTGTTCAGTTAACCATTCTTTCAATTCAGCGTATGTTATTTTATTTTCGTTGTGTTTAATTTGTTGCTACAATTCATTGGTATTTGGGTAAAGACATAGACCTCCAGGATCTTAGTAAATATGTCTTAAATACTGTACTTTGTCATTCATTTAAAATGAAATAGAGACATGCAGAGAACATACTTGTTATATTGCTTTTAGGTATTATAAAAAAGCCAACAGGATGACAGTTTAAAATATGTACTTTTATTTTCAACAATTTGCAATGTTTCTTCAATTCTTTCAAAAGTATGAATGATTTCAGAATTGATGTCAAATGTTGCCATTCCTATGGCTGACTCTACTACATCAACTTTGTATACTGAGTCAGCATGTGTTGTTTAAATCGACCTTTGTTTACCATAAATTCTATCTCTTTTTTGTCGAATCCTTGTAGATTGACCTTGTAAAATGAGCGAGATCATCAAGTTGTACTGAAAATGTAGTCGAATATAAATATGTGTATTAACGAACATCAAATACATAATTTATTCATACTTAAATAGAAGTACTAAGTGTACATGTATATACCTTCTGGTGTATTAGATACGTAATCCTAATGCCGACGACAACGATTCTAATGAGGATGAAAAAGATGGTGACGATGATGATGATAATTATTATTGAAAGTATTACCTATCTATCTAAGTCTACTCTGTCATATATTACTATTGATGGGCGCTGGCTCTTTATCCTATATTGTTCGGTGTGGGACATGACGGGACTGCATTTCGGGGTGAGCCCCTCTCACAGTCATGAGGACCGGCCCTGTCATAAAAAAGGTTGGTGGTCTGGAGCAATATCAGTCGTAATATTTAATAGTCCAGTGACCTCACATGAAGGTCAGAGGATGTGTGGCCCAGAATATTTAGTGGCCAGGCGACCAGTGGCCTTGGGTTTTTTTGGGGGTAAAATTTGGCGACCAGTGGCCTTAGGTTTTTTTTTAGTACAATTGTGACGACCAGTAGCCTCAGCCTTTTAGTAACAATTTGGCGACCAGTGGCCTTGGTTTGTTTTTTAGTATATTTTGGCGACCATTGGCCTCGGTTTTGTGCAGCTAAATTTTGGCGACCAGTGGCTTCGTATTTTTTTTTTTTGGGGGGGGGGTTGGGGTTTTTTTTTTTTTGTTTAAATTATGGCGACAAGTCAACTCGGTTTTGTTAGTAGTTGTTGAGAAGAAGCCATTTAACGATTTTTCTTTGTAAGGCCGGCCATATTTGATGGCGGATCGGCATTAAATTGAAAGCCCTCAGCCAGGATGCTTTCAGTGAAATTGGTTAAATTCTGTTAAGCGGTTTTAGAGAAAACCTCGCTTAAAGGTTTGTCTATTTTCAGTAATGGTGGCCATATTTGATGGCTGTTTTGCATCATTTCTAAATATTTGAAAGCGATCTAGTCCAGGGTGCATTCTTTCAAACTTGTTTAAGTTCTGTTTGTCTGTATTGGAGAAGAAGTGGTTTATAAGGTTTTTATATTTTTGATTTTATGTTTGATGGTGAATCAGCATCATTTGTCAAATATCGAAATCCTCTATGCCAGGATGCTTTCTGTGACATTCAGTTAAATTCTATTCAGCAGTTTTTGAGACAAGGTAATTTAAATGTTTATCTACTTTAAGTTACAGCTTGCCATTTTGATGGCGGATAGGCATCAGCTGAACAAATATGAAAGACCTTCATGCCAGGCTGGTTTGTGTCAAATGTGGTCAAACTCAGAGAATAAATTGTTTTTAAAAAAATATTTTTAATAACGTTTGCCACATTGGATAGCGGGACAGCATTCACTGAACAAATGTAAAGGCCTTTATGCCAGAATGCTCTATTTACAATTTTGTGCAAATTGTTCAAACGGCTATTAAAAATTTGTGTTGTAAATAACAACTGTGAACGGTCGACGCACGACAGACAAAGTACCATGTGAGATCCAATAATAACTAAGGGAATTACTGTGTGCAAACAAATGTGGGTGGGTACATCAATCAGGGATAAGAACATCGTTATATGATGATGCGCATCGCACGCTGAAAGACCAGACTAAGCCAAGATGTTATCAACATTAAATTGCCTACCAAATTCGATTTAAATCCAACAGGAATAAAGGGAGTCCTTGCACAAAAAGGAAAGCGAGTGAGTCTGACAATCAAGGCCCATGACTCCGCTTTTAGATGACGTTGAAAGCAGAACATGTACGTAAGCAACATTGACAATCAAACTCAGCAGAGGTCTTATAAATATGAAACTGTCTTCTAAATTTGATTAAAATCCAAAAAAGGGAGTCATTATGCAGAAATTAAAGTGGATGGGTCTGGCAGTCAGGGACTGTAGGCTACATGACGTAAAATGCTGACAACTGAACTCAGCCTAAGTCTCATCCAATCAAACCATTGTTCTATCAATATCAAGCTGTTTACCAAATTTAGCGAATAATCAAGTCCAATCACACAAAAAGTTGATTTGAGGAAATGAAAGTGGGTGGATCAGATAATCAGGGGCTATACCTCTGCTAAACGATGATGCATCAAGCTCACAATCAAATTCGGCCAAAGACTTATCACAAGCAATCAGCATACCAAATTTGCTTGAAATCAAATAATAATCAAGGGATTTATTGGGCGGAAAAAAGTGGGAGTGGGGGGTCACAATTAGGGTCTACAGGGTCTACAACACTGCTAAACGATCATTTAGAAGTCTGACAATCGATCCCGGCCAAGGAATCATCAATATCAATCGACAAAACAAATTTGGTTGAAATCCAATAATATTTAAGGGAGTTTTTAAGTGGACAAGAAAGTTCCAAGGTCTGATTGTCAGGGACAATAACTCAAGTAAACGACTACACAGAACGCTGACAATCGAACTCAGCCAAAGGCTTAAAAATCAAGCTGCATGCCAAATTTGCTTGAAATCTACTAATAATTAAGGGAGCTTTTATACGGAAACGGAAGTGGGTGGGTCTGACAATGTGAGGTACAACTCCGCTAGACGATTATGAAGAAAGTTGATAATATAACGTAGTCACGGTCTCATCAATATCAAGCTGCATGCCAAATTTGGTTGAAATTCAATAATAATTAAGAACATTATTACATGGAAACGAAAGTTGGATGGACGGACTTAAGGAAAGACACGTCCAATTTAATATCCTCTGCTTTCTACGAAAAGCAGCAGGATCTGGGGTCGGGGGAGGATGGTTAGGAGGACTAGTAACTGATAAACACAGATTTCTTTGCTGCAGATCAATCTGATCATTTTTAAGCATGCCGATCATACCGATCAAATATGAAGTTATGTTCAAGACTTTTAGCAAATATTCAATTTCCAGTTACCTGCAAACTTTAAGAAGTATGAATGTCGCAAAAGAGGGACATGAAATCTTATATTTCTACAATACAAGCTAATAAAATTATTAACAGAAAGGTGGTAAACAAGAAAGCGAGGAAAACCTGTTATTCCCGTAAAGCCTCTCTTCAGCAGCCAATGATTGGACACAATTTTGTTGGTTAAGGGAGGTAGCTGTTGAGGAAGAGTTAACTATGCGGATGAGATGAAGCCAGGGCTACTTACACCATGGCAAATCCCCCCCCCCCCCCCCCACCGCGCCTCCAATCTGGTACCTGATCCAGGGGATGTAACTCAAACTCAGCGTATATATGGAAGGGTAGACATTACTGTGATTGTTGCTCGTTACAGAGCTACACGGCTTGCAAGGAAGAGACCAATACAACTACATGTCAGATTACAGAGATTTCCTGCTATAAGACAGGCTTGGCACTGTAACAGTTCATTGGTGGTTCAGTCCTGGAATGCAATACACATATAGAAATATAAATGGAATGGACACATGATATAATGAAAATTAATTTATATTGCTCCATTATATTTTTTCCAGACTAGATCTTATCTCGTTCTTCAGGTACAATTACTATCAGAGCTTTATCTTTGCGATCACCCGTATTAAAGAGTGAGAATTACTTAACATTTATTTTACAGTCTTATGATGATGAAAAAACAGGAAAATAATTACAAAATAAGATCTTATGTCATTAAGATATTATCTAAAATATAACTAATCTCTCATTGAGGAAACTGTTCCACTTTTTACAGGGGGGAGCATAGCTTGACCCACATCATCTCGGTTTGAACTTTTATTAGAATATCTATTAGGGTCTAATTCATCTGAGGGGCCGAGGCAGCTCGGTGGTTAAGGCATTGAACTCATGACCAGAAGGGTGCGGATTTTATTCCCGGATTGGCCACCATTGTGTGCCCTTCGGCAGGGCACTTTACACAACATGCTGCGGCACAATGTAATCGTCAAGTGTTGCTATACCGTAAGACACCGAAATAGACCGAATACCAAACCAAACCAAACTATAAGACACCGAATACCAAACCAAACCAAACTATCTGAGAAATATGTATATTAGTCCCCCCCCCCACCCCTCCTCTTTCCCAGAAAACACGCACACAAGAAAGATTAAAGTTCAGGTACCAAAGTCAGTTCAGTGTAAAACTCCCACACTTCAAAGGGGCAAGTACGATGGGGCATGTTATTGTTAATAATAATTTGTTATGGTATAATTTTTTATTTTATTTTTTTTAATTTTTTTATTTTTTTTATTTTTAATATCAATATTTGTGATTTGGAAACACGTTTCTGATGATACTTACATTCGTAGATAGGGAAAGGGTCTTATTATTTCTATGAACGGGTCAATAATTACTGGTTCTTTAATTTCGGGATTGACAGCAACCACGGAAATCAATACAAGAGGTCCAAGTGGGTCTAAGATCGCTGATCTGGCTGACATCTGCCTAATAACCAAATACAAGAACAGTTGATCAAGGGATCTGGATCAGTAGGGTGCTTACTGTATACATGTATTCCAATGCATTCGTTATGAAAACAATTTTTGGAAGGTTTCTCTGGATTTTGTATCTTCAATTTTATTTGCTGTTAAATCAACATAATTTGTATCATATTGAAAAGCCTCTAGGCCAGGATGCTTCGTATCCAAGTCGGCCCAATTCTATTGAGTGGGTTTGTTTCGTTTTGTTTGTTTGTTTCTTTTTTTTTTTTTTTTTTTTTTTTTTTATAAGTTGTGAAAACGTTCTTCTGTTTTGGGAATGGTGGCTATATTTGACGACCGATTGATATCATGTGTACAAATCTGAAAGCCATCTATGCCAGATGTGCTTTCTGTCAGATTTGGTCAAATTCTGTTCAGCAGTGTTTGAGAAGAAATCATTTGAAGTTTGTTCAATTTTTAGTAACAGTGACCATATTTGATTGCCATTGGCGGCGCAAGGGGGGGTTCGAGGGGGAAGAATTGCCCTAAGGCGCCGGGCGAGGGCGGGAGCGCCGTGGGTAGCTTTCTTGCCCCCCCCCCCCACATACACTCACACACCCACACACATCTGAGCATCTAAGCCCCCGGTTCAGGGCTTAGATGGGAGGGGGTGGAGGTTGGCAACTGACATAAAAACTGTTCTCTGTGGCAAAGAAGGGGCGCCACTAAAAAACTTAACCCCCGGGCGCCTCGGTAGGGAGGCGCCATTAAAGAACATTGCCCCTGGGCGCCTCGGTAGGGTGCGCCATTAAAGAACATTGCGCCCGAGAGCCTCAAACCCTCGCGCCGCCTCTGTTGATGGTTAATCGCCATCGTTTATATAAATGTGAAAGCCTTTATACCAGTATATTTTGTCGCAGATTTGGTCAAATTTTGTACAGTGGTTTGTGAGAATAATAAATCACATGATGAAATTTCTATTTTTATTAAAAGATGCCACATTTGATCTCAGATTGGTATCATTTGTACTAAACTGAAAGACCTTTATGCCAGATAGATTTCTGTCAAATGTGTTCAAATTCTGTTCAGTGGTTTTTGAGAGAAAGTCATTACAATATTTTATATTTTTAGTAACAGTGATCATAGTTAATGACAGATTGGCTCTAATTCTGCAAACTTGAATGCCCTGTGTGCCAAGAGGATGCTTTCTGTCAAATTTGGTAAAAGTCTTTTGGCTATTTTTTGAGTAGAAGCGACATATATTTATTTTTATTTTAGCAACGATGGTTATATTTGATAGCGGATTGGCATCATTTGAAGAAACCCCAAAACTCTGTATGCCAGGATGCTGTCAAATTTAGTCCAATTTTGTTCAGCGGTTTTTGAAAAGAAGTCGGTTTATATACTATTAGCAACTGCAGCCATACTTGATGGCGCATCAGCATCATTTGTTCAAACTTGAAAGCTGTCTATGTCAAGAATTTTTGTTGTTGTTGTTTTTGTTGTTGTTGTTGTCAAATTTGGTTAAATTCTATTTAGCAGTTTATGAGAAGTGGTTTAAAGGTTCTCTAGTTTTAATAATGGTGGCCATATTTGATGGCGGATCAGCATCATTTGTATGAATATGAAAGACATTTCTGTGAAGCTGTTTGTGTCAACTTTTGGATAATTATGTTGAGTTGTTTTTGAGAAGATCTTTACAAGTTTTTATGCTTTTAATAACGGCGGCCATATTGACTGACAGATCATCGTCCTCTCAACAAATTTGAAAGGCCTTGATGCCAGAATGTTCACCGAGCGATTTGTGAGAAGAAGTTGTAAATAACAATAGTGAACAGACGAGTGACGAACGACCATAACAAAAACTCACTGGTCCTTACTGCCAACTGAGGTATATACAAATTAATCAAACTAAGTTGTTAGCAATTCCATGATCTACGGGAACCCTGAAATAACTTAAAGAGCATCAGCAATTGTTCATTTGGGTTTTTTTTGTGCTTCATATTAGAAATGCAGAGCACCTTATTCTCCCTTCATATTGTCGCTTCTATGCCAATCAAACTTTTACTTGATATACACTTTCTTCAACTGATTCATTCTTGTATTGACCAGCTTTATGTCTTTACATTATTATCATTGACTATTAACTACACAACTAACGGTTTAACATTGCCTCAGTTTCAACCCTAAATCTCAAACAAGGGGCCTAAGTGGGCCTGAGATCGCTCGCCTGGATGACAACTGCCTAATAGTCATATTCAAGAGCAGCTGGCTAAGAAATCTGGGCCACTAAGATGTTTTCTGTAGCAATTCCTTCCAATGCTGCTGACTGCATATTTTATAAGACAACTGTTTCAAGCTTGATACCACAGCGGTTCAAATTGTCCAATATTAAAATACCAGGATGCTTTCTGTGAAAGTTTGTCAACTTCTGTTGACCAGTTTTACAAAAGTTTACTTAATATCTTTCTAGTTTAAGTAACATCAGCTGTATTTGACAGCGGATTAGCATCATTTGTATAAATTTGCAAGACATTCAATCTTAAATGCTTTCTATCGAATTTGGTCACATTCGGTTAAGTAGATTATTTAAACATATTATTACAGTGTTTTTCTTTCTACTTTTTAGTAATAGCAGCCATATTTGAGGGGAGATCGGCATCAATTGGACACAATTTAAAGCCCTTTATGCCAGGATGCTTTATGTCACATTTGGTCTCACTGCGTTGAATTGTTTTTAGAGGAAGTAATCTAAATGAATTTCGATTTTTATTAACGGTCCACCATATATGATGGCGGATCGGCATCATTTGTAGAAACTTGAAAGGCTTAGTGTCAGAATGCTGTCAAATTTAGTCACATTCTGCTGAGTGGTATTTAAGAAGTCGTTGAAAGGTTTTTATATTTTTAGTAATGTTGGCCATATTTGATGGCAGACTGACATCATTTATATAAACTTGAAGGCCCACTATTCCATGATACTTTCTATCAGATTTGCTGAAAATCTGTTTAGCAGTTGTTAGAAGACGTCGTATAAAGAATTCTAAAGTAACAGTGAATAATCACTCAGACGTTCACTATTTTAGTAATGGTCGTCTGGCCTTATCCGACGGCGAAAGTGCATCATAGGCATAAACCATATATGCCAGGACACGTTCTGTAAATTGTGTTGAATTCTGTAGAGCAGTTTGTGAGAAGAAGCCATTTAAAGCTTTAATATTTTTTTTTATTTTTTTAAATTTTTTTTAATTATTATTAGTAAGAGCGACCATATTTGATGGCGGATCGGCATCATTTGCATCAAATTAAAACACCACTATGCCATGATGCTTTCAGTCATATTTGGTTAAATTCTGTTGAGCGGCTTTAGAGAAGACTTCGCTTGAATGTTTATCTATTTTCAGTGATGGTGGACATATTTCATGGCCGATTTGCATCATTTATAAAAACTTGAAAGCGATCTGGGCCAGAATGCGTTCTGTTACATGTGGTCAAATTATGTTTGGCTCTTTTGGAGATGAAGTGGTTTATAAGGTTTTGCTTTTTTATATTTGATGGTGAATCAGGATCATTTGTCGAATATCGAAATCCTCTATGTCAGGATGCTTTCTGTGACATTCAGTTAAATTCTATTCAGCAGTTATCGAGACAGGGTCATTTAAATGTGTATCTACTTTTAGTTTCATCGACCATATTTGATGGCGGATAGGCATCAGTTGAAAAAAATATGAAAGATCTTCATTCCGGGCTGCTTTGTGTCACCTTTTGTCAAATTCAGAGAAGAAATTGTTTTTAAAAATAATGCCATTTTCAGTAACGATTACCATATTGGATAACGGGTCAACATCCACTGAACAAACTTGAAAGGTCTTGATGCCAGAATGCTCTCTGTAAAATCATGTGGAAATTGGTCAACGGCTATTGAAAAGAGGTTGTAAATACCAATTGTGAACGATCGACGCACGACAGACAAAGGACCATACCATAGCACACTTGGCCTTACTGTTGAAGATATATCAATATAGATCGGTGTACGCAATTTTCGTGAGATCCGATAATAATCAAGGGAATTACTGTGTGCAAACAAGAACAACGCTATACGATGATGCACATAGCACGCTGAAAAACCAGATTAAGCCAAGGTGTTATCAACATTAAATTGCCTACCAAATTCAATTTAAATCCAACAGGAATAAAGGGAGTTTTAGCAGAGAAAGGAAAGCGAGTGAGTCTGACATTCAAGGCCCACAACTCCGCTTGTAGATGACATTGATCGCGGAACATGTACGTAAGCAACATCAAACTCAATAGAGGTCTCATAAATATTAAACTGTGGATCGGTCTGACAATCAGGGACTGTAGGCTACGTGACTTAAAATGCTGATAAATGAACTCAGCCGAGGTCTCATCTAGCAAAGGTTCTACCAATATCAAGCTGTTTACCAAATTTGGTTCAAATAATCCAATCACAAAATGAAAAGGTTGATTTGAGAAAATAAAACTGGGTGGGTCAGTTAATCAAGAGCTATATCTCTGCTAAACGATTATACAGCAAGCTACCAATCGAATTCAGCCAAGGACTCATCACAACCAAGTTGCATGCCAAATGTGCTTGAAATCAAATAATAATCAGTAGATTTATTGGGCGGAAAAGAAAGTGGGTCGGTCTGCGAAGTAAGGGCTTCAACACTGCTAAACTATCACATAGAAGTCTGAAAATCGACTCCGGCCAAGGACTCGTCAATATCAAGCAACAAAACAAATTTGGTTGAAATCCAATAATATTTAAGGGAGTTATTGTGCGGAAAAATAAGTTCGTGGTCTGATAACTCAACTAAACGATGACACAGAACTCTAACAATCCAAATCAGCCAAGGGCTTTTGAAAATTAAGCTATATACCAAATTTGCTTGAAATCTACTAATAATTAAGCTAGTTTTTGTGCAGAAGCGAAAGTGGGTGGGTCTGTCAATTTGGAACAATTACTCTGCTAGATGATGAAGCAAGCTGTCAGTCGAATTTAGTCGAGGTCTCACCAATATCATGTGGCATCCCAAATTTGGTTGTAAGATAATAATAATTAAAGGCATTATTATGCGGAAACGAAAGTGGAATTGGCGGACTGAAGGACGGACAGGCCTAATTTAATATCCTCTGCTTTCTACGAAAGAAAAGGAAGGGGTCGGCTGGGGGGGGGGGTTGTACGGTCACGGTTATGATTGAAAAAACGGGCCATAATTCAAACTTTTAAAACAAAAGGTGACAACTGAACCAGACCTATGTTGCCTTGTTAGGAAACCTTATATCGAAGCGGGCCTCAGACAGATAGACAGACTGTGCGACGGATACGGGTAACACCATAAGCTCCTCCACAGAATATGGGGGGAGCATACAAATGAACTGTGGTGGTGGTAAGTTGTGGGTTAGGTGGACTAGTAACTGGGAAGATCATATTTCTTTGTTGCAGATCACTATGCAATCGTTTTTAACATACCAATCAAATATAAAGCAATGTTCAAGACTTATAGGAAGAAATTTGATTTCCAATTATTTGCAAACTTTAAGAAGAGTATATGTCGTAAAAGAGGGACATTAAATGCTATGCAAACTCAAACATTATGAGTGAGAAAGGTGTTAATTAAGAAACCAACAAAAAACCTGTTATTCTAGTAGCACCTTTCTTGAGCAGCCAATGAATGGATATATTTTTGTTGGTTAAGGGAGGTGACTGTTAAGGAGTGGTTAAATATGTAGATGAAATGAAGCCAGAGCTACTTCCATGATCCAGGGGATGTGACTCATTAGTCTAATTTTATCACACATTAAATAGTATCGTATTTATTACAGGGACCACTTTCAAACTTCAGTCGTGATACAAATAGCCCCTGTCATAAAGTTTTCTTAAAAGCGAACTACAGATGTTCTAGAGTTACCGGGGTCACACCCGTTCATTATTTCATGATTTAGGTGCAGCTTGGTGAATTTGCAAGATCTTTCATGTTTTCTGTCCTGGTATCAGCACAGTCAAGTGTGCTACATCTATGATATCAATATAATTAAGTGCGCTATATCGGTGGTGTTGTTTGTTCTTCGAGTTCGAAGATGACCATGACATCCCTAAGTGGCTTGGTGTATATGAACGTGATATATCGGTGGTATCGCACCGCTGACGTCATGGGAAATTAACTGAGAGAGAGAAAGAGAGAGAGAGAGAGAGAGAGAGCGCGCATTAAAGTAAAGGAGTTGATGTGAAATAAAAGTTTTTTGCTTCACTACCCCGCCCACCCACCCCCACCCACCCAGAGACCGTCCGAACTCTCAGGGAGCCTTTAGAGCGTTGACTTGCACCAGTCAGCCCCCTATAGACTGACCCACAACGCTATTCTTTTCCGGCCAAACCGTTGATTATACATTACTCATGTGTTATTTTTAAACCAGCCAGTCCACCGCATTCCAAAAATTATCGATCGATAGAGGCAAGTCTATTGTTTCCTACAAATAACGACTTGCTTGACTAGGTGCATAAGGTTTAAACACTGTATAATTTAGGCTGTCTACTAAGTAATTAAACTTTTGTAAATATTTAAGCCTTTCATGTGCTAAATTTTAAATTCATTATGCAAGCATATTAAAGATTTTTGACGAAAACACAGGGCATATTCAAATCGGCCAACACCATTTACGCTACTTGTGCATTATAATCAATTTATAAAGGATGTACGGCCCTAGTAAATTCAGCGCTGTCTGTGTTATCTGCTCGATATATACACAGCTGAATTTTAGTACATGTAGGGAATTATTGTAAACAAACCAGAGGAGTTCCCTATATGAATTACAAAGAAATTAGACATTCTGTCAGTGTGGAGAATATATGGGTTGAAATTACTTTATATTTTCTACAATGGGACGGATGTTGATACAAACTGACAGGTTTTTAAAAAAATTAATATTTTATTTTTGCACAGGTACATTTTGGGGTTAGTCGAGACAGCTTTTGTTAAAAATTAAACAGGTGCATCGTACGCGAGTTATAAGCCCTGGTGCTATATGAGTTGGAAACTGGATCAGAGGTTTACAACCTACTATGTGGTCAAGCTCGCACGCGGACTGAAGTCTTTTCTTAATTAGTTGGAGACAACTGTTAGCCATTATTAATTTGTTCTCTAGTATGAACGTCAATTGTGGTGCGGTCTTAAGTGAAAAATGATTACATACACACAAGCAGTAATCTGCACTTCATCCTCTGGGGTTAACTGCTATATATAGGTTTGAAATATCTTCGGAATCTCTAGAGTTTCGTTTCTCTTCTCCCTAGGAACTCCGATGGGGGTGGAATTCAAATACGTGATTGTGTATATAGTTTGAAATATCTTCGGAATCTCTAGCGTTTCGTTTCTCTTCTCCCTAGGAACTCCGATGGGGGTGGAATTCAAATACGTGATTGTGCATATAGTTTGAAATATCTTCGGAATCTCTAGCGTTTCGTTTCTCTTCTCCCTAGGAACTCCGATGGGGGTGGAATTCAAATACGTGATTGTGTATATAGTTTGAAATATCTTCGGAATCTCTAGCGTTTCGTTTCGACCTAGGGCTGAACACAAACAGATATGTCATCAGTGGAAGCAACAACTGGTGCAATTGGCCGTAAGAAGACGGAATTAATTCTGTCCAGGACGGTCTAAGTGCATAAACCAGAGGAGGACTGTCTCGAATTTACAGATTAGGGCTAGCAGATGTCCTTTTGTCCACTATGGTTGTAATCTTTTTTCCCGGCGTTTATTTAGAGATGTTCTATTAGGTTCATTAGCTAAAATGTGTACTGACAACTTTGGTTGTAGCAGCCATGGTTGTGGTTGGACTGGGTGTATACGCATCAAAAGCCGGCTCGTCAAAACGAAAATGTTGACAGCAATATTGATAGTTCACGATCTTCTACTGCGAACATCCAGGCCATATTGAATAAGGGCAATAGTGCGTGAGGGGGCTTCGATTTTTTAAAATTTGCTAAAAAAAAAAAAAGCAGGCGCAAAAATGGACCGCTTTGTCGTTGCATTGTGTGTGTGTGTGTGTGTGTGTGTGTGTGTGTGTGTGTGTGTGTGTGTGTGTGTGTGAGAGAGTGAGTGTGTGTGTACAATTATAATTCTGACCTAAACTGCATACCCCTCATCCCATTTATAATTAATATTTTAATATTCAATGCAGGAAAATTTGTACATGTAAAGATTCTACTCTCTCTTCAATCATATGCAGTGTTCAAATACACATACGTAATGGCTGGCTAATACACACTTAAGATATTCCCCTCCCCCAATTTATAATTTCAGTTTAAATTTAAATGCAGAGAAGTCAATATACAGGATATACTCTACGCTTACATGCAGTGTTAAGATATACTGGTTAAAATAATATCTGGCCAATACACCCTTAAGATACCATTTACATGCATACCGATTTTAAATATACAAGGACAAGGATAGACTATGCAAAACATACTAAGCACACATATACGATAAGTATTATTGCATCAGAAGCATATAATTAATGAAAGTATCTTCTAAAATGGAGGAAAATCCATCCAAAACCACGTGTAAGCGTCACAAGCCAACATTTATGGCAATCAATAACTACAAGCATGTTCTGTATACAACATTTAGTGCAATCAATATCTACCAGCATCTATACAAGACTAGAATCTAAAATACTAAGCAATCAGCCGATTTAAGTAGCAGCAAAAACTAATTTACTTTTGCTTACATATGGAGCATTTACACAATAAGCTCCCAGACCAGGTCTTTAAGAGGGATTAAAAATTATTAAAATCTGAGGGTGTTCGTAAGTTATTGGGGAGAGAATTCCATAGTTTTGCTGCTGCACACCTAAAAGATTTTAGCCCATATGTGGATGTTCTTACTTTAGGGATCTCCAAAGTGTTTACTTACCTAAAAGAGTAAGAAGATTTTTTTTAAAAACTTTCAGATCATTTAAGTATGCTAGACATTTTTTGTTTAAAATGTTGAATATTTCAAGTGCCATGGCCTTCATTCTTTGGCTGTGGAGAGTTGATACATTTGCAAATCGAAGAGTTCAGAGTAACGTTTCTTGAAATCAATGAAGACAAATCTCAGAGCTCGTTCATGTAGTTTTTCAAGTTTGTTCATGTTAGTGAGACTGCTGAAATGCCAGGTTAGGGGACAGTAGTTGAAGTTTTTCATGATGAAAGAGTGGTACACAGTCAGTCTTCCTTCGGTTGTAAGGTATGTTCCGATTCGTTTGAGCACATTTAATTGTTTAGATGCTTTCTGACAAATTTCAGTGACTTGCTGATTAAAGTTTAGCATAAAGTCCAAAGTGACTCTCAGTTGTTTTACCGAATCTTCACAAGATAATTAAGCCTCGCTGGAGGAGAAGGTCTGAAGTTGTTCGTTGGTTTTCTTCCCAAGTGTAATAGCCTGGAACTTATTAGGGTTCGCTTTCATTTTATTATTGGTAAACCACCTAATCAAAGTACTGCACTCTGTTCCCAAAGCAGATTTCATAATATTAAAGTCGTGGTGAGCGTAGGCAAGTGTGTTGTCATTATCATAGTTGTATAGATCAGAATCATTTATGAAAAAGAAGATATAATTAATAAAGATATTAAAAAGTATGGGCCCAAGAATTGATCCCTGCTGCACCCCTTTATAGATATTTGCCCATGAACTAGTTGAGTTTCCTATTTTGACACATTGTCTTCTGTTTGAGAGGTAATCTGCCGTAGTGTTTACGACCGAATCTGAAAGCCCATATGCTGCCAGTTTCTGGAGGAGGAGTTTGTTGGGGAAACAGTCAAATGATTTTGATAAATCCATCAAAATTCGCTGCAGCATATTTGTTTTTGTCTAGGGCTAAGCTCAAGTCTTCTAGTAGTCGAATTAGTGTTGTGTGACAGCTGAAACCCTTTCTGAAAGCAGAGATATACGGGTGTAAGATATTGTCAAAGTAATTAGTGATCTGGTCCCAGATTGCTTGTTCAAAGAGCTTCGATACAGTTGGGAGAATACTGACAGGGACAGGACGATAGTTTTGTTTATCAAGTGGATAGTTTTTCTTGTATAACGGGAGAACCTGGGCTTCCTTGAGTCTTGTAGGGAAAATGTTTTGGTCAAGGCTGTAGTTTATGAGTTTGTTTATAGGACCAGTCAGTGACTGAGTTTCAAGTTTTAAAACTGGCAAGCTTTCTCACATATACACGTTGGTCAAGTCGAGACTCGAAGACAGATGTGAGATGTGTGAGTGATCCTAAAATGCGAGCGCTTTAGACCATTCAGGCACCCAAATTTTTGAGCAATAGAGATATACATCCTTTATAATTTAACTTAATCATATGTGCTGTATTCACTAAATTTGACTAAAATATACAACTAAATGGCATCACTCTCTATAATTATTTCCAATGTGCAAAAGTCAAACATTTTGAAAACAAAATATCGCTGAATCAAAAGAATTACTCAGCAGATCTAAAAAATTAAGTGGCTATATAACGTTTCTGATGTACAATTTTGAGTAGTATGTCCTAATATGAATTAAACTTCATTGCAGCCTTTAAGAATCTGTTGCATTTTGGGGTACTTTTTCCTGTCGGCAAATGTTGTTAGTAATGTGAAAATGGATGCTTTTCGACCAGTCATTATTAAAAATATTATTATATTGCCTTATAAGAATACAAGAAAATTAAAAATCAAAATAATTTTTTAAAAATCACTAGACCACTGAAATTGTGTATGTTGCCATCTTGTAACAACATTTCTGGTCCACTGATATTTTTTGTATATTACCATCTCGTGTAGGATATGACAACATTTATTGACCAATTAATTGTTCAAACTCATTAAAAATACCTGACAACTCAGACAATGAAGACAATTAGCTATACACAACAGTAATTTGATTTTTGTTTTATCACATCATAAATAATGGTACAAAGCTACATTATATTGAAATCAACAATTTTCAGAGAGCCGATAGCAATATTTCATTAGTTTAAAATGAAAACAGCAATATCAATGTCAACATATAATGTGTATATGTTTGCAAGTTCAGATGGGATAACAGTGCTCTCAAAGCTATTTTTGCTACAAAATAGCATAGAGAAGAATAACACTGTTGATTTTTATATTTAAGACATAAAAATATGTGTACTACAAAGCTTCAGAAAATATACTGATTTACATATTACATTTAATGATTATAACAATAACATCCTAAACTCTGATATCAAAATGGTAGCGCGGTATAAGGAAGGAATAAATAACGTCTTTGATTTGAGCAAAGACACATATCTATATTCGGCTAAATTTACAGTACACTTTAAACATCTCATACATTTTACATGGTCAATCAATTACGATTCAACAAAAATAGATACAGAATGTATGCAGAACAAAGATTTAAAACAACATATGGTGACGCAACGTATGAAGTAGCTCTTTTAGAATCAACCGTAGGAATGGCAAACTTTCACTTAAATCTTAAATCATTCATCCGTTTCAACAGATTGTAGAAACGTTACAAATTGTTGAAAATGAAAGTACCTGCTGTGGATAGATTTTCTGTTAGTTTGTTGATAACACATAAAAACAAATTATCAATCATAAGTATTCTTTGAATTTGTAAACCGTTTCAAATGGCGTACCAAATGTACACCTATCGATTGGAGACAAAATATAAAGAACATTATTTAAGAATCTTTACTATCATACTGAAAATCCAGTTCCTTACAAACAAAAAAAGCAATACAATGTGGGAACAAATTAAACGTGACAAAAGAAAATAAAATACGTTCAATTGAAATAACAGTTAACTTAACAATCTACATACACATTACACAAGTAAGCAAAAACGTTTCCTACAAAAGAGGTTACTTTAATCACTTACGGGGATGATCAGTGTCAGGCATACATATTTGATATGCAAGCTTATGAAAAATACAATGATGGATACAAATACATTTTGACAGTGAGAAGTATTATTTATTTTCGAAATACTACTGGGCTGAAAAAGTGACAACGAAAAAAAATGACATGCACGACGCTTTGGGAAAATCTCTAAAGAGAGATGAAAAAGTATAGTTTATGAAATAAAAGATTTTTTTTTACAGCAAAAACGTTGAGGGCTTGTTAGAAATGGAAAACATAGAATACTATTCAACATACACAGACAAAAACCATCTGCATTGGTACGGTTTAACGGATTCCTAAAGACCAGAATGTGGTAGTCTTCCACTCAAAATGAAACAAGAAAATCGCTTGACATTTTACCCAAGTTAATTGAAGTTCAAAATACAAAACAATCTTTGCAAAGGGCTACATTCATAATTTTACCAAGGAAATATTTAAAATCAGGCAAGTAATTTTAGGTGATCCAGTTGTTTGCAAACTGGAAGACCTGAAGGGAGCGGGTATAGAAGTCATGTTTTGTGAGCAATGGTTATCTCCATACGACAAACAAGATGACATATACAAAGTTGAATAGATGTTAAAAGCAAAACGGATGAATGGCAAAAAGCATATAATCATGGAATAGAAATGATAATATGAATCATTTAATAGTTTGGAACCAGCTAAAAACATTTTGCCATTAAAATAAATGATGTATCAAAGACACACCTGTCCTCCGTAGACGGAGAAAGCACAATACAGAGCTGTGTGTATCAAGGAACATGAAAACTCTAAGCTTTTGCGAGATAATGAGCTTTTACAATGTGAAGGATGTGGAGACAACGGTGCAGTTGAAAATCAAGAAATTAAAACATGCCTGATATATCAAACACCAGGGGGAAAATGAAAGTACATCGTACACAATGTCCTAGCACTTGCCGATGCTATTCAGTTGCCACATACGTATTTACTATCAATTTAAAACCTAGTATTCCAGATTATTTGAGATTTTGTAAGGATTTGTTTTACAACTGGTATCAAGAAGACGATCCAGTCATTTACACGTCACCTCCCTCGTTTGTGTCTGTCTAAAACAATACATAAAAACATTAATCACTTCTTTAGTTTGTAACAGTATTCAACATGACCTTTCAGTCTCATCCTCCTGCCAAATTGATTTGTGCACTGTATGCCATCAGTCGCGAAAGAAATGCACCGTTTCCTTTACAGTTGTTAAAAGAAAGTATCAAAGAAGTATTACGATGGTTTGGCTTGACAGCACGTCAGTTACTACAAGAAATTATTCATATTCCTCATCAAACAAAATGTTTTTGTTTTTTTAAAAAACCGTAAAGTAGCTTTGAAACAACTGGCTCATCCAAGAATTGATATTCAAACCAAGAAACAAATCATCTTGAAACCGCTTGGAGGTGGATCATGAAGGTGTCATTATTCGCTCGCTTCTACGATGGGATCATAATACCGTAGCAAACAAAACAAAACCTACTAAAAAAATCCAAAAGACTGACAAAAAAGAATAGAGGTATAGTAAGTTCACCCTCTACATCAACTTCTCCCAACAAGAAGAAAACGTACCTCCTAATCCTAATCTCACAGAGATATCAAACTTACAACAAGAGTTACAATCGTTGACGGATCAAACATATTTGTCAGAAACAGAAGAAAAAAAACCCGCAGTAGTACGGATAATTATTGCAAAGTCTTCAACTGTTTCACCAGAAAGCTTTACACGAGACACCTAAACCTACTCTGAGAGATTTCAAGAATGCCAGGAAAAACGAAGAAAAACAAAAAGTAGCAGCAGCAGTAGAAGTTCCCAAGACGATGACAGACACGGCCATAGAAGAAGAGATAGAAACAAGAGAAGTATTTTTTAAAAAAACTCTGCTCAAACACTTTTTCTCCCAGTGTGGCAGCCTTGTTGACACCTTCTCCTATTCCAAAGCGAGAAGAAATGAAAGCTTGGGTCAAAAAGATGACGTAGACACCCTCTTTAGCAGAAGAAAATAAAAGGGGGAAGACAGAAGTAAAAAAAATCAAGAAAAAGGTGATAACAGAACTGATGATTTGTGTGGAAACCGAAACTTTCTTTCCTACTCCTATTGCTCCTTGGTACGTCAAGGATCACAATCCAAATTACTACAAGAACCTAAGAGGAGTACCGAACAGTAAGTGACTTATTGAGCAGCAACATGGATGCACTTTTAGCCAGCATTTACTACAATCCTGCTTGTGCAGCTGGCTACAAAGGAATTCAAAACTTGTATCGTGCAGCAAAACCCCAAACTAAAAAGTCTACGTTTGCAAGATGTACGATAATGGTTACAAGAACAATCGACGCACACGTAACACAAATCCATTCGACGAAAATTTCAAAGAAGTCATATTATAGTAGCAGGAATCGATCAACAGTGCCAAGCCGATTTAGCCAATGTCTATCGTTTAGCTTCGTACAATCGAGGTCACAAATATTTGTTTTGTGTCATTGATATATTTTCAAAATCGGCTTGGTAGTTCATTTGACCTCTAAAACAGGTTCAGAGTTAATGCGATCTTTAAAAATCGCCTTGAACCAAAGTGGTAGATATCCGCTGCGATTGCAAACAGACAAAAGCACCGAATTTATTAAGCAAGCTTTTCAAAAAGAATTGACAAAAAGACACATTCATTTTTTACCACTGAAAATCCTGAATCTAAAGCCAGTGTCATGGAATGTTTTCAAAGAACCTTGAAAGAAGGTGTCTGGAAATGATTTACACATCAGCATACTCTCAAATACATCGACGTGTTACCATTTTTGATCAAAGTTTAAAATCAATCGTACCATCGTAGCATTGGATGTGCTCCAGAAGAAGTGACACTTCAAAACGAAGTGACCGTGTTTGATCGATTGTTTGGAACATCGAAGACCAGAAAAAAAGAGAGAAGTGTTATACATCGGAGATTGTGTTCGCACTGGAAAAAGCAAAACGCACTTTTGACAAGGACTATTTACCGAATTAGACGACAGAATTGTTTTGTGTCACAGGAAAAGCGCGTGGACGTGACCCACTTGTCTATAAATTGGAGGATGTGAACGGAGAAGTTTTAAAATGAACTTTTTACTTCCCCGAGTTACAACAAGTGACCAAGAAATATGACGTGTACGATATCCAAAGCATTCTGGATCGAAAAAAACAAAAGTGGAAAAACATCGTATCCAAGAAGTTAAAAGTCCGTTGGAAAGGATATCCACCCACTTTCGATTCTTGGATTTGCTCTTCACAAGTCATGGACTATAAAAAGAAGCAGACGTCACAAACTTGCTGTTAAACACTGATTCAGCCCCTTCTTAGAGTTCATCGCTCCAAGAACTACAAAAACGACAACCATGATGTGGAGAACGTGTTCCTAAAGTAAAATGGTCTTTTTCTGTCATATATTTGTGGTGTATTGTGTCATTGGAGCAGCGATTGGAATTTGATTTTTGCAACAATGAGATAAACAACTGTGGACTATTTGACTCAGCAACTGTATTGGCTATCTTCTTCAAAATCCTTGGTAATAGCCGTCTTGAAACTTATGGTGATTCGTTGATTATATGCTTTAAAAGATGCTGCCTTGACACAACGTGTTCAACGACCACTAAAATCCCAAACAAACCTTAATCAAAGCAGGAAAAATGTGCTGATTCAGAAAGAAAAATAACTCACGACGCGCCGAGACACCCCTATAAATTCGCTTCACACTCCAGACGAAGGCATTGATTCCTCTTCTACGCCACAGCAAAACACAAGGCAGAAAGAGACGTCGAAAACCTTTCAGACCTCATAGACATGACCAGAAAAAGAATGAGAAAAGAATAACAGTCAGAGATTTTGACCTCTTTGTTTACTAAAAACTAAAAAAAAAAAAAAAAAAAAAAAAAAAGAGATGCACCGAGATTCTTGCGAATGTTCCAAAACAGAACTCGATCTGTTTACAATACCAGCGACAATGATGACGATACAAGAATCACGGCGGATAGAATTTCATCCGTTGTCTTCATTTACCACCTCAGCTCGTATTGAATCAACCTGAAAGTCAAAGTTCTCAAAACGGACAACAACAATCCAGGCGCCGATGCCAGAGTGGCTACTGCCAACAATATCATGCATTCGTTGTTCAGCAAAGTGGATTTGTACTTGAACAACTAACTGGTTAGCAGCAGCATGGACACTTACTCTTACCGAGCTAACCTCGAAAATCTCTTGATGTACGGAAAAGAAGCCAAGAACACACACCTCGATGCTTGTGTGGTGTGCAAACCTGACATCTTGGATGCCTTCACAGAAGCTGACGATCCTCACAATGTTGGATTTAACGACCGCCAAAAGAAAATCAAACAAGGCCGTAGTTTAGAAGTGATTGATCGTTTACAATTGGACATGTGGTTCCAAGACAAGTATTTGGTGAATGGCGTGAATGTGCGTCTGAGACTGAATTGAAGTAGTACCGTGTTCCATTTGATGGCTGATACTAACGAGTACAAAACTATCATCGAAGAAGCCAGACTATATGTTCGTTGTGTGGAAGTCCTACCTCAAGAGGGAAACGATATCAGTCAAACTCTGACCAGAACTACAGCCAAGTATCCGCTGTGACGAATGAAACTCATAATTTTCATCATTGCCTCTGGACTCCTATCCAAGATCGAAGATCATGTCTTCCAAAGTCAACTGCCTAAACGATTGTTCATTGGCATCGTCCACAATGCTGCCCTCACGGGAACTATTGATCAAACTCCTTTCCAGTTCCAACACTTAAACGCGTCCTATATAGAAGCCACCAGAGACGGTCAGATGTGGTGTACCAGGCCGTTTGAACATAACGTTGCCCAGAAAATTACTCGAGATCTTACTTGAATCTGAAGCCACAGGACAATTAGGAACCAACAGTAGCCACGGCATTTCGTACGACGATTATGCAGGAGGATGTGCTTTGTGGGTATTTGATTTAACTCCTGATCAAGGCAGCGACGAAGGACATTTCCACCCTATAAAATCAGGTCAACTCCGTGTGGAACTTCAGTTTACACTAGCCCTCGTGAACAAAGTGAACGTGATGTTGTATGCAGAATTTAATAATACTCTGGAAATCAACAGTCTGAGAGAAGTGATCCTAGACTTTTAAAACAAACTTGAACACGACGCTATAGACATAGGCGAAAACGATGAT
Organism: Margaritifera margaritifera; assembly: GCA_029931535.1. Taxonomy (NCBI): domain Eukaryota; kingdom Metazoa; phylum Mollusca; class Bivalvia; order Unionida; family Margaritiferidae; genus Margaritifera; species Margaritifera margaritifera. The sequence goes on along the minus strand of JAQPZY010000700.1, from coordinate 321,130 downwards.
GGTTTCCATCCATAACAGGAGCCACAGACTCATGACGTCATGATGGCCAAAACAAGAACAACACATAATCTCCTGATTTGCTCTCCACTTGGCTGGAAGAACCACACTCCTGACCAGAGAACATTCCTATGGTTGTCAAATCGATCATCCTCGTCATATGCGACACGACAAATGTTTGACGATGCGACAAGAACGAAAGTTTGAAGACTATCTGCAAGAAGCATGGACACTCATCCCGGATGAGAATATCTTGAGAGAGTGGTATACAAATTTGAGTAACCATCCCCTACATCCATTGACTTCCTTGGAGAAGAAACGCATCAAAGCTCTCTTGCAACAGAGAAAAGAAGACTTCCCGTTCATGGACTTACTTGAAAAATCTTTATAATCTCGTACATAGCTCCTTGGAATCCAGTGGTGTGTGCAAAAGATGACCTTCCTCATTAAATACTTAAAGACGTTTCAGTTTATGTCATCAACTCGGGCGACAGTCATCACCCAGAAACCCATTCAGTAGGCGTTTACTTTCCTAACGACCACATTGTGGAATATTTTTATTCCAATGGATTACCTCCTCTCAAAGACGAGATCATAGACTTTATGAGAAGAAATGCTGTATCCACTCAATTCAATAATGTGAAATTACAAGGGTCAGATTCGAGAGTGTGTGGACAATACTGTGTGTATTTTCTTCATTATTGCAGTCTTGGGTTCCCATTAGAACATTTACTGACTTGTTTTGGACGTGATTTCTCTAGAAACTATGCCAAAAATAGAAATGTGGTTTAGTGATCATTATGGATATCTCTTTTCTTTAGTTCAAAAACGTAGTGTCCATCGATGGTAAAATGACGATGTAATAGATCACTGAAAGTCAAGTCTTACTTCTCAACTTTGTCAACCTTATAAATACGTTCTTTTTAACAGTGTTTTGCTTGGGTATTTGGCAGTTGTACATGAAGATAATCGGACTAGTCCTAATCCTTCCTCTTCATTCTTTGTTGACTTTTGAGTGAGCAGGGCGTATTAAATTTTGTTGATGTTTAATAAAATGGTGCTGTTTGTTTGGTTGGTTGGGGAGGGGGTTGATGTTGTTGTCTTTCTTTTGACATAGTCTTCTCCTTTCTCCCTGTCGATCTTAGAATTTTTCTACGCACCTGTTTTCTTTCACGTCCACGTACCGAATATGAGAAATGTTTTCCTTGTCGTCCGCATCTCTAGCATATAAAGTCGGTCTTGCCATCCATCGTCGTCTTGAGAAAGATGTCAAGAATGAGACAGCCAGTGCAAGTCGGGAAGTTGATTGAAGCCATGTGCTTGCTAAACAGAGTGGAGCTCTTCCTGTGCCGGGTGGAATAATGGAATGCTATCCGTATCGAAGGCAACTGAAGAGGGTGATGGTAGCCTTTAGAAAGGCAAAACAATTGATCCAAGAAGTGTTGGAGGAAGACACAGAGAAGATAAAAAGGGTATGGGCAGAAGAGAAGAAGGCGCGGACACAAGAGAGGAGGGAGATAAAATTTCCGCGCCTCAATGAAAGATGGATGAGGGTACAGGAGAGGAGGAGGCAAAGGGAATAATAATAAGAAGAATGACACTAAGAGCAGCAGGAACAGCAACCAGAACAACTCATGATCCCTCAAACTGAGGACTGGGAGATGGAGGCAGACAAGCATAGTTTTAGGCCCTCTGTCTCCGTCAATTCTTGTGGAGAAAACGAACGGAGAAGTAGATGTGGTGCTTTTGGAGCCAGGCCCGGGAAGTGTGGACACTAAGATGAGTGTGGCCAAAACTAACGGAAAAGAGATACTACTCTACTCACTCATTTCCAAAATATTGTGTGTTTCATGTCCGTGTATATCTTGCGAAACTAAATCTTAAATCCCCCATGGATATTTCTGTGCATAGTGTATGTGTTTGTGTGTGTGAGCGTTGTTACGACTCTAGGTCTTAAAAATAATGTAACATAAAGAAAGCGAAACCTACAATGTGAGTAAAATCAAGAAGCAATTTATTTGCAGACAATTAAGGTGAAAATTCAAAAGACACTTACAGTAACGTGAATTAAAATCCAAATAATCCAATAATCCTAAGTGTCCTAATCACAAGTCCTAAATATAGAACGTTCCGAATGAATTCCAGTAGCCTTGAATGTCCTGATATGTCAGTAGTCTTGAATGTTCTGATATGCCTGAATGATGTAATCCATAATATCTTTGAATAAATTCACATAAATCCCAAAGTCAAGTATTAATCCAATATGAGAATGAGCACTTTTAGTAATTCCAATGAATATTTCAAATAAATAATTCCTCTCTCTGAATTTGCTCCGGTTTTCACAGCTGTAACATCTTATTGCTAAAATAAATTCCTTAATAGACTGATCTTAATAATATAAAGTTTAGTATAGGAATGAAATCTTGTATACCAAACCTGTATAAATATAAGGATAAATCACCTGAGAGAATATTCTAGAATATGAGTAACTCTAATGGAAATTTCCGGTGCGTACGTGACTTTTCTCAAAACAAGATATGGAAAATTCCAATCTAATTGTTAAATGCTATGTAAACAAAACTGACCTTGAACTCAAATGCAGTAAATATGTTATTTACAAAATGACTAAAGGACAACTTACCTCATGGATACATATAATAAAATCAATTTACATAACAACGCGAGCACTCCTACCATGTGTGTGTGTGTGTGTGTGTGTGTGAGCGTGAGCACTCTTACACACTTGTGCGTGACAGCATATAAATATGTTTGTGCATAGTGTGTACATCCTTTTTCTCCTTTCGCATTACAAATAGGGTTATAGGGATTATAAGGGTGGTAGGGGTATTTTAGTTTTGTTTGTAAGGGGATGGTAGGGAAGTTATAGGGTGATAAGGGTCGAAAGGGAAGTTTTAGTTTTGTTTATAAGGGGTGTCACTTATATTTTATTTCCCTTCTTTCACATCATAACATTTGATTGATAGTATATATGTGTGTTTGTGTGTATAGTGTGTGTATATTCCGACCCTATTCGTTGGTCAGAAAGTGTGGGTGTCGGTCATTCAAAAGGCGTGTTGGTTAGTAAGTATGGGTGTTGGTCAGTAGATGACTGGGTGTTGGTCAGTCGAAACGGCGTATTAATATTAGGTGGAGTTTTAACATAAACATTTTTAACATTACTATTCCCTTGTACCCAGAAATCATTTTAAAAACCATTCTCATAACCATCATAGGCATATGAACTAATGTTAAATTTCCCTTGTACCCATAGGGTCATACTAATGTTACATCAATGGACTAATGTTAAATTCCCCTTGTACCCAGAGGGTCATTTTGGTACCCAGAGCGTCACATATAACTAATGACAATACGGAAGAAATAAAGTGAGATAACATTTAAAAAAATATAAGGCTGATTCAAACTACATCTCAAATATGCTAAAAAATAAAATAATAAAGACTACAAGTTAGTCTATGATAATTTGAACAAAATAAAGGGTAATGAAAGTCACATAAATGTTGATGAAATCATGACGGCTTTAAAACTCCTTTCAAATTTCACTTAGAGAAAGTATAGCAGTCGTGCCAAATACACATTCAATTACACATATTTCCTTGACAAACTTCTTACCATGAACAATGTAAAGACGTCCATAAAACTGTGCGGTACGAGGAAACAATAAAATATGTATTTGATCTAAATAAAACCTTCAATCACAAAGAATTATCACAAAATTAAGCAGAATCAATTGATAAAGGAGGTCTTTTTACAAAACGTGGATGAAATAAAAAATAAAATACACGCTCAGTTGTGTGTAAATCTACAGTTTTGTAAAACACAATTATTTTCGTGAAATTTCATCTAACATCTAATAGTAACTGAAATTATTCTACAGAAATAAATGGTATCATCTCTATTTGAGATGCTGTGTCACAACAGACTATAACAATGTGTCAGAGACAACTTGCACCAAATTTGCAGTTAGTTGTAAAATATTACAAATAAAACAGAGAAATAACTGATAGAAGGAAATTTGAAAAATATTAGTATGAATAAGTTAATCAGTAGTAAAATATTATGTTTGCAAAAACATTAGGCAAGTAAATATTGATCAACATGGTAGCGCGGGATATGTGTAACAATATAATTAAATCGACGGAAAGTGTTAACTAACACTGGCACCAAAAGAATTGACGATGACAAAAATTTAGAAATCCGACCGGTTGAGAAAAAAGAGAGCAAAGTAGCAAACAAAAAAATTTTAAGGGTGAAGACGTGCTCACGGAAAACCAGAATACCAATTTTCAATATTTGAAATGAGGGGGTGGGGGCATTTAATTATTCGATGAAGCAGAAGCTGTAAAGAACGAGTTTCAATCCAAAATGTAAACTATGAAGAACATAACTATGACAGAAAATGGCCTTGTTCTAAAGGGACAAGCACTGCTGCAGAGCCATGGTGTCAAAATCAGTACGTTGCATCTTAGGTGCACGATGAAACAGAACACAGGTTATCCACGTTTTTTTTTGTTTTTTTTTTACAGTAATAAACATTTTGTCAACAACATGAATAGGAGTTTAGAATCTATGGATCAAAAATTACAGGCCAATACAAAAAAGTTTAAGAAATCGAATGAGTAACAGAGAAGAAGAATTTAACAGCACCGGCTGGCTCAGTTATCAGCAGAGCTGATAACGATCAGCAAAACTTCGTTTAACCAAAACTTTTGGAAATCATCAAAGAAACAACTAAAACTGAGTCAAATCGATTTATAAGCAATTCTTCCAGAACACAAATTGAACATATACATTCCGTAACATATAACTGTTTGTTCTAAATAATGGATTTGAAATTTTACTTAGTGAATTGTTAAATATTTCTAACAGTAATTGACAAGAGATAACATTGCTAAAGGTGAACGAAAAAAGGTCATATCCCTGAATGAGATATAAAAACGTTGAAAAAATACTAAAATACCTAAAGTCAAACAAAGAATTTACTAAATTAGTTAATTATTTTGTATTTATCAATGCAAATGTTGTAAAAATCGATGACAACTCTCATTGACTCTTGAGCAAAAATGATCTCAGAACAAACCATTCAAAGTAATAAAAAAAATTTATTACTCATTCGTTATTTTTTGTACAATCCTTGTACACTTTTGTCCCCTTTAGCCTTTTAAAAAAAATACGAAAATAAATACTGAATTGTCATTCTCACACTTTTTGAAAAGCATGCAAGAGTAATTAAAATTTCTTTATTTCACTTTGATTCAGAAAGACAATTGTTCAAATTAATTTTCATCAAATAGATATTATTGGATAACGATAGGGCGAATGTTAAACTTTCCGATCGAAATTTTATCCTCTTCATTTTGAGCAAATTTATTTCTTTCAATAAAATTAGTCAATGCAACCGTAAGTAATATAGTTAAGATGAATTTTCTTTTTAACACAATTGCGTAACATCTTTTTATACGTTGTATAACAAGTTTTAGTCTTTTCTCCACTCTTCAAATGTTACAGATGATTTTGAAAAACAATAAATAGAACATTCATATTTTTTTCTGTGAAAGAGGTCTATAAAATTGATCCTGGGGTGTTCAGTTTTTAACTGGTTGTGGTATAGAGAAGTCCATCTAAGTCAGTGCGATTGTTATATACTGAGTACATTTTTCTTATGAAAATTCGGTTGTAAACATAAATTATGAATCAATTCGCTTTTACCGCATTGGTTTGTTTTTTAAATTTCACTATGGTCCTGAAAAGCTCAAAGACCTGAAGTTATTTTTTTTATTTTGATTTCTGAGAATGGGCCATTCCCATACTACTAAACTTTCTCAATTGAATTCTTATAATCATATAAACAACTGGGCATCCTGCTTTTTATTGCTAAAATGATTCCCTGTTCAAATACGAAATAATGTTTTTTGAAAAGTAAAAGTGTAGAATCTCTATAATACGGTTTTAAAAATTACTTAAAAGTTTTACAAAATCGCCAAAATATGGAGTAATAATACTTTGAGGAAATATAGACCTGTATAAGAAATTGATTTTATTTTATTTGTTAGCGGCGGTTAATTTAGAGTTTTAAAAAAAATTGTATATCAGGCGATTTCGACAACTTTAAAGATTGAATTAAGACAAAATAATCATGCTCAGATGATATATTCCCAATTGCTAGACCAAAAAATTATCATTTGATCAAATCTGCTACGCCGGACACCGTGTATATATTTTGTTACTGAAAAACAAATCCAGAATTGAGCAAAATACGCGCTCTCTCTCTCTCTCTCTCTCTCTCTCTCACTGATAACGATGATAACGTTTCTTTCTGTTATGCATGTCTATTCCCTTCAATCTTATAAAAAATATATCGTTAGTTTCATTCTTTAACTGTTGCTATAATTCGTGGCCTGTCATAAATTGTGTAAGTTAGCGAACCGAATACATTTAAATAAATTTCAAAAAATTAGAAAGGCTGATCGACTCGGTACTACAAGGGTCAAATTTGGCCCAACCACCAAAAGGCTGTAAGTTTTGTATAAAGACTGTTTAGGATGCATTTTGTTCAGAATAATAAAAATGTTGTTGAATTTAATCAAATTATGTATGCTGGAGGCACCAAAAGTTTACCTACATAAAATGACGTTACTTCTGGTTCCATGACGTTATCGTGATTTTAATGACATCATGCATGCACATTTTAATTTTTCAAGACTTGCTGATTATATATATATATATATATATATATATGTGTGTGTGTGTGTGTGTGTGTGTGTGTGTGTGTGTGCAAATCACGGGGACTAAAGAACTTTGACAAAAGACTTCTTCAAATATCAACAAAACATTCATAAGAAAAAATATATATTCAACTTAACTGCTTTATTATTTTTTTTAATTTTTTTTTTGTACCCCAAATGGATCGCTATATGTTTTCTGTGTATCTTTACAAAACACACTTACTTTAAGATGCTGTGAAGTACTACGTGTATATAACATTATCATCACTGGAGGAAAAATCATTTTAATATGCTCCAAAACTTAATTTTTTTAATTGACATTAACCCTATAGAAAATCATTGAAGTGAAAGATACACTGTAATATAGACATACACTGTGATAAAGACACACACTGTGATTAAGTCATACACTGTGATATAGACATACACTGTGATAAATACATAAACTGATATATAGACATACACTGTAATAAAGATATACACTGTGATAAAGACATACACTGTGATAAAGACATACACTGTGATATATTGACATACACAGTGATATATTCATACACTGTGATAAAGACATACACTGTGTTAAGAAGGAGAAGCAGAAGAAAAGAAATTGTCATTTGTCAATTGCAAACAGAGAAATCGGTTATCCGAATAATGATTCACCTAAGATGTTGTTCATCATGCAAGCGTATCACGATGTTAGCCTAGCACATGCGACTTTATACAGAACCAATTCACAATTGACTTTGAGAGTTGGCACAATAAAGTGTAGAGTATATATTTGAGAAAACAAAATTACGATAAAAAAACAGCTACTTAAACACATTGCATGTTAACAATCTTTGCAAAGCTAGTTTCCACATCACTAAGTGTATTCAATAACACTTTTATTCCAGAATGCCAGTACTTAAACGAAAACTTAACTATCCACAATGGACAATTTGGATGAATTAGAGAGAAAGAAAATCATTTTACGAAGTAATGATCAACAAAGGACACGCTCGCAATATTATTAGTTTCAAATTGGTTTCGGGTTTGGGGAATGTCGCTTCAGCAGATTTTCAAACATTATCTACCATTTCCCCTAAAAGCAAACATATGGCGTGACTTTTACATGCATAATGTATGGTAAGAAGAATATTGACATCAGGCCCTTTGTCGATAACAATTTCAATACAAATGAGCTAACATCATAGCACATATGTGAGTATTTATCCATACAATTATCGTCACAAAAAATCTAAATGTTGTACATCGTCACTGTATGTTTAAGAGAACTAATAAAGTACACATATATAACTTGAATACATACAGTATATAACTTGACTGGAATGTACAACGCAATACTATTAAATTATCCGTATAGTTATTATTCTAAGTTCAGGAAGTTCTTGGGCATCATTCAAATAAGAACTCCAGTCAGACATCGAATTAAAAGGTGCATTTTGATGACGTGCATATCCAAGGTACCAGATGACGGCTGCTATGTTTAAGTAGGTCGATTGAGTCTCTGAATCCTCGATTCACAATAAAAACATCATCTTCTTGCAGCCATTCTCTCATTTTTTCAATATTTCTGATGAGGGCATGTTTTAATATGCTGGCATCATTATTTTTACCATCACTTAAGTATGGACCAATAACACTGACAACGTAGCCGGTTGTACTAACGACCATCATTGGTTTCACAAGTGGACGTCGTTTGTGAAGACTAAATGATCGACGTTGGAAATTACACTGTGAACTTTTCTGTATGTGTATGTAGGTACCATCTATGACTAAAATTGCTGGAATGTTATTTCCACCAAAAACGGCCTGTGCCAGGCTTCTAGTATGTTGAGAGATTACAGATCCTCTGTCTATGTGTTCAAAGCCAACATATTTCGTTTTGAGCAGACACTACATGGGTAATTTCTGGGCTCATATAATCTGAAGGAAAATGACCAAATGTTAGTACTACTGGTGGTGCACGATATGATGGTCAAGGCCGGACAAAAGGTGGAGGAAATTGAGCAGTTGACCCTGGGCCCCTGCCTAGCGAGTACCTCGCAATGCAGTGAAATGGCATTTTAAAATAAATCTTTTATCTTATTTTTGAATATTTTTTTCAGGGAAGGGTGGAGGGGGGGGGAGCTTTTTGAAATTTATACAGGTCCTCCTACCGCCTTAATCCGGTCTCGACGACGGTAACTATACATACAAAAGATACTATTCAATGTACAGAATTCTTGATATGAAATATATGTTAGGTTGGAAATTAGTGCTGTATAAAGCACTTTACAAAAATCAATGTTATGAAGTAAACTTATGCTATAAAGTGCTGTAATGTCCATGATTAAAAGTTTAAGGAATCTATAGACAACTAATCAGCAAATATCAGACTCAAAATGTAATATAATTATGCTGTTCATGACCTGTAGTCTGATTGTGAACATGCTGTATTTAAAGCTAAAGGACGGGACATGTAGTTTTTTGTAATTAGTGATTTTTTTCTTATTCAATTGATATTTGAGTCCTAGATGTTATTTATTCATTTGAATATTCAGTTAAATAATTAATTAGTGATATGAAATACATTTCGAGACTGCATTGCAGTCAATATACTTTTTTCTAGCACATGTCCTTGCAACAAGATGTAATTTTTTAAAATATTTTACCCATGAGGCAATTAATTTTTGACATAACAAATAATGAACTTTCTTCTTCAAGTACCTGCTTTTAGAGTCAGCCATCTTTTCCTGCATCACATAATCTCCTTACTAGTAATCTTTGTCACTACATCTTCAAATTAAATGCTGAAGAATAAAAGATATAACGACACTATGTATGATACTATGTACAATTAGTCTTATTTTTTTTTACAAAAATAAAAAAATCAGTGGTGACTATTGAGATTGTTTTATAATCATCAGGAAAATACAATTATTACATGTTAATATCTTAACTTAGTATTACAATTTTTTTTAAAACTAAATAATTGGTGACCATTAAGATTTTTTCATATCATTCTGGAAAATAAATTGATTACTGATTACTATCTGGACTAAGTTGAAATGAGAAGAAAAAAAAAATCCTATTTTACTGGGAATCGAACCCAGGTTGGCTTTGTATACAAGCGGACATTATACCATTGGACCACGAAATTATGTGTGAATAAAATGTATTTATAAGAGCTATATAAATTTTCTTGTACTCTGTTGCAGCCACAAGTATTTTCTTTCTACTAAATGTTTCTGGTCTTTAGCACACTGTTTATATAAGATATGGTTTTGTACTTGTTTGCAAATCCATATAAATCATATATTCATAGCGCTTTTCCTCACTAACCCTTCCAGTTATAAACGTAGTGAGTTTGGAACTAGAGTCCCCTAGAGAATCTGGCACCAGTTACCGCACGATCGTTAATTCTCATGGATTATTTTTGTTAATTGCTGAGACAAAATGTACCTTATATTGAATGTTAATTATTTATTCGGCCAATTCAAATTGTACTACATTGAGTGTTCAATAAGTGATGAACGTGAGGTAGGCCTGACTGGTTCAGACCCTCTATGCATATGTATGTCAATCGCTTTCTAAGATTGTAATTTTATTTACCAAAAATTTCAAAACGAATTAACACAGTTTCACAGTATTTCATAGCACTATATATAATGCTGTTATAGAGAAATATTTGTCCAAAATACCAGTCTGATACAAATATGTTATAAACCAAGCTGGATTGTCAACATCATCATAAAACACGTCGTCTGCAAATCAACACCGCCTGGAAATATTTAAACTGTGAAGATTTTCCTTAATTTCTAAAGAATATGTGTGTCTGATAAAGTATAACTGCATTTAATTTCATACTTTACTCATTTATTGTGGCATAATATTTGTAAAATGATATTTACATACCTTGTAAACTGCTGCTGCGATAAAAGCGTCACTGTTGCCTCCCCTAGAATCTAACCATTTTCTTTAAAATTACCTTATCCCACATAAGTGAAACAACATACAATTTTCTGAGATTACAATTTATCTAATAAGGGAAATTTATTGAAAGTTTCCCGTTGTTTCATGACTGTGGGAATAGTTAAATTTGTATAAATACATTATAATCAGACGAATTTTTCACATTTTTTGCATTTTACACCTCACGCGCGGCTGGAGATGACGTCATCGCACGCGATAAATATGAAAATTATAACGTATTATTAAAGACAAAGGTATGTCTATACAAAATAAATAAAAAAGTTTTTAAAATAAAGAAATTTTTTTTGGTGACATTTTCTGAGGCCATTACAGTGATCTAGAGTCCCTAGTCCTTTGTAGGACTTATTTTTTTACCATATGCTAACTGACCTTCCACATATTAGATACCTGTGGTAAAAATGTCCTGGATTTATGATGCTGTTGCAAACACCGATTGGTAGCAGACCAGAAGGCTTTACTCTCGTTGTACAGGACTTCAGTAAGATCTAAACCTGACAATGGTTGAATTGTGTATGTACATATCCGGCTCCAATCTTGCCTGCAGATTCTTCACCTGATACACAATCAGCGACTTAGACTTTTCTAGAAGCATCTATTCTAGATCTTCCCTTTCACGAAGCTTCTATGTTGAGGCAAATGAACCATCACTTAATCTCAGACAAACAAAATTAGCTCTTTAGTATACTACCAAACTCTAATCCATCTAATCCCAAATCTGAGATCATCTTTAAACCCAAATACCAAGCCTTGTATGATCAGAAAAAAAATTTCATTCCACATTTTTGGCATTCAAATTTGTCCTCATCTAGTAGCAGTAAAGATCAATCTTGCCAATATTGACATATTTCCCATTCCCAAATTACCACCTTGGCTATTAATCTCCCACTCCCAATAATATTTGACCTTTGCCAGTACAAAAAACCTCAATGAATCTTTTTACTTTTCAGAGTAAATTCAATCGAATCTGAGCCATACGTCCTGATATACAACTAGTTCAAAAGATGGAAATCATAAAATTCTGAACCCGGGTCCACAATTGAGTTTGCACTATCAGTCAACCAAAAACAAGCCTTCGAAAGTAAAGTAATTTCTGACTGGTTGAAAGAAAATCTCAAACTCAAACTCAAGAGTTCTTAAATTTTAATGCCAGATTGCAGCTGCCATTACAACACCCAAAAGAAACCATATGGAGCTGGTTAGTGGGTAAAACCTCCATTTTACCATATAAATTATATCCACACTCAGATCTTTCAACTATTCCAAAACCTCTCCAAAAGAGATGTTGTCATTGTTTTGGATTCCCTTTTTAGACAGAAAGCCTAACAAAGCTTTGAATTTGACAACTCAATAAATATCCCATTTCCTCGGTACGATATAGCCAATATGCACTAAATGCTGTTAAAACCAACCAACCAAGTCTTATGAAAACATGATCTGCTGAACAAATCTGGAAAAAGTGTTCTGTACTGTTCTGCCCAGTCATTTTGGTGTTATGTGTAATGAAACAGCAGATAAAACTGCCCATCATACCAATTTCTAAATGCAAGATTCCATATACTGACTTTTAATATTACTGTATATAAATCTGCATGTTGTTTCTAGCTGGCAAAATATGTAAAATGAAAACTCCACAAATAAGCTTGGGAACATCAAACCCATCATTGGAGAATGGCATCTCTCATATAGAACAATTCACAGAGATGAGGTGGTATTCTGTCGTTTGCTTGTAAGACACATATATGTGACCAATGTATAGTTACTGACGGGTGAAACTCAACCAGAGTGCAAATCTTGTCTGTGTTCACTGACAGTAGAACACATTCATTCAAGTGTATCGACCTCCACCCCATGGACACAAGTTTTTTTTACGCAAACTCAACTAAGCTTTCTGATGACTTGCCACTAGTTAAAATCTTTCTAAAAGAATATGGTTTGTATACCAAATGTGGACAATATATTTTAAGGATTTTACTGTTTTAGCTTTATCTCTTATTTTATACATCTTTTAAACAATATTAACACCTTTTTATATCTTATCTCATGGAAGAAAATGTTTATGTTTATTTTGAAAGAGTTCATCTTCCTAAAGATTTGTCTAAACTTTTACCTTTATATTTTAAGAACTTTAACTCTGCACTATATAACAGGACTGTATTGTTAAGCCCAATACATACATATGAAGACAAACAGAATGAAAGAGAGAATTTGTATATATGTGACATTATGTTTGCACAACCTATTACATACCACAGAAAATTTAATCACATGAAGCAGCTTATTTAAATCCAGTCGTAAGCACACCCCTGAATCGAAACAAAAGGTGACTCGAAAGAAAAAACGAAATAAAAATACTAGATTATAATGTGCACCATTAAACTGTATTGTTATTAATAGTATATTGGTATACTAAATATTTTCAGCACAAAGCTTTCCCCTCAACCTACAATTTCTCAGTGGTTAGCATGCCAAACTTGTGACCAAAATGGTAAGTTCGAATCCTACCGTATGATCAGCCTGGGTTGGCTACCCTCGTGTGCCCTTGGGCAAGATACTTTACTCCAATTGCCTCTGCACTAATAACCTATTTGTGTTGCTGTGCCATAAAACACCAAACCAAACCTGCAACAGACTTAACACGAAAGGGATGTGGACAATTTAGACTCTCTCTCTTTCTCTCTCTCTCTCTCTCCCTGTTTTTCTGCCTTAGTTTCATTCTGGCACATGATTTAAATATTCTTTTCATAGCTGTCATATCAGAACTTCATAGAAAAGCCAACATGGGTCTTGTAACCAAATGAATGGAAGATGCTTTGTAATGCACATTTCATTCTAGCATGATGTTAAAAATCTGTCCTTCAAAAATCTGATTTGATATTAATTCTACTATCACGGTAAGATGTGCACAAATTCAGTGAAGTAAACATTCAAGCACCTGCTATTTTCTATCTAGATCCAAAATACTTATCAGAGCAACTAATTAAGTAACAAGCTCACTTCGATGATAATTATGGACTAAATAAGATATATATACAAATAAGCACTTCTATAGTAATAATGAGGACTACTTGATACAATAGATAAATATCATAGGTTAAATTGATAAAGCCAATATGCCATTATTAGCTGGGTTTAAGCTGAAATAAATTCACAATGATATTTGGAGAATACATATAGGAGACCTAATTTAAAGGTTTTTTCTTCCAAAGGAGATGACAAAAAAGGTAAATAAATACTCAAGTATGTACTGACAAGTCAGACTTGCAGCAAAGGATATTGGGCTGTTTTACCCCATTTGTAGAATTTCTGACTCAAAGAATATGTGAAGTTGGGACTATTCAAGGAGCTCTAGTATTTAAATCCAAAGACAAACCATGATATGAATACCAAACAAATAAAATGGAATAAGAACTGTTGTGGACAGGTGTCCGTTATAAAATGGTGAAATATGTTAATGCAGGAAATGGGGTTCTGAACATTGTCCTTTATGAGCAGGCATCTCCTATGTGGAGGTGTCAAGTAAGATCGATTGTACTTTACAACGATACTTTATCACAGAGTCACCATGGCTCCCATATCCTGCTGGCAGGATATACCCCTGAGTCACCATGGTTCCTGTATAATGCTGGCAGGATATACCACTGAGTCACCATGGTTCCTGTATAATGCTGGCAGGATATACCACTGAGTCACCATTGATCCTGTATAATGCTGGCAGGATATACCACTGAGTCACCATGGCTCCTGTAGCCTGCTGGCAGGATATACCAACGAGTCACCATGGATCCTGTAGCCTGCTGGCAGGATATACCACTGAGTCACCATGGATCCTGTAGCCTGCTGGCAGGATATACCAACAAGTCACCATGGGTCCTGGAGCCTGCTGGCAGGATATACCAACAAGTCACCATGGATCCTGAAGTCTGTTGTTATGTTGCATTTTATCTGCTCAGTGGTTACCATGCCAGACTCATTATCAAATGGGTGTGGGTTTGAATCCTACCATCATATCAGCCTGGGTCAGCTACCCTTGTGTGTCCTTGGGCAAGGCACTTTGCTCAAACTGCCTCTGCACTAAATATCTGTGTTGCTGAGTATTAAAACACCAAATCAAACCAAACCAGCCGGATACAGCTGATCTCCAAAAACAGATGCGACCTACAAACAATATACCCAAAGTTTCTAGTCATGCTTGAGAAGAACCAAAGTGTAAATTGTGGGCTCAACTTAGATTCTGTTTAGTTTAAAAAATCCACATTAGTTTATACTTGTAACCATTAATGTGACTTTCAATGCTATTAACCAGTGAAATCTGACAAAATAAATACTGTATGTAACTGACAAAATAAATACTGTATGTAACTGACAAAATAATTACTGTATGTAACTGACAAAATAATTACTGTATGTAACTGTACAAAGCACAATGTGGTTACAATGTAGACCCAGATTTGCCATCACATAATACACAAGCAGATTATTTTCACTGTTGTTCACTCTACTTAGGATTAAAGGCAAATAGTATAGACCCTGGTCTGCTGGTATATCACGCAACAGCATTAGCGTTGTTCTTGTGTATTCTACCTCAATAAGGCAAACAGAGTAGCCCCTGATCTGCTGGTAGAGTATGTGACACCAAATTAGGGTTGTACCTCTTTATTCTACTTCTATAAGACAAAGAGAGGAGATCCTGATCTGCTGGTACATAATATGACAGCAAATTTGGGTTGTTCTTGTTTATTCTACTCCCATAAGGCAAAGAGAGTAGACCCTGCTAGTACGTTATGTAACGGCAGATTTGCATCTAAACTGTTCTCAGTTAGGAGCATGTTATACAAGATTAAATTAAGTAGTCTGAGTTGCTGTAAAATGGAAGAATGAACTCTGCTAAAAATCATGAATACTATTCCATCCCAAGATATAATCTTTGGTATGACGGTCAGTGTAACCATCCCAGTCAAGATACCAACGTTGGTATTAAGCAAAATTTCTCCAATTTTCTCTAATATTTTCACATTAAGGGCAGCAAATAGAACATGATCAGTCCTGAAAGAGTTGTCATACCTTGCTTCCACTACATTAAACCTATGTTAAAAGAACAATCAAGGAACATGAATACTGTCCTGTATAAGGACACACCTTTAATACAGAGAAATTTGTTGAAGGCTATTTGTATTTCAACATGGGCAAGTACTATATCAGAAATTTTTGTAGGGTTCCTCAGGGACCAAAATAAGGCCCCTGTCCCAATGAAAAATACTTTTACAAATAGCAGATTTGTTTGGCCTCTATTTTACCCCCAATGTAGATGCTCCTTCACCTACTAAATTAGTAAAATTCTCTGTACTTCAACACAGTTTCAACAAGAATAAATCATCGTATCGTTAGACCAGCGCAGTGAATTCTACTCACAGATCGCTCACCAGCGATCTGTGAAACAGCCATCTATGCACTTTATCCAGCACTATATATAGATTTCAGGAACCCTGATACCTGAGGTATACTGTTTCAAATGCACTAATTTTCTTTCTATTTTTATAGCAGCTTATCCTTTTTTTCCTGTTTTTCTTTTTGAGCACTCAAATGAACCTTTTGTTTGTTTGAATGATAGATACACATGCACCTTGTTTGAATTCTTTTGAATATTTGAATGAACCATTGGCTTGTTTGGATATTAATATGCACATTTTTGAATAGTTTGAATGAACTTTAGTTTTGTTCAGACGCTATGCTTATATGCACCTTTTGAATATTTGAATGAACGCTTTGTTTGTTTAGAAATTATTTTGCATGCACACTGTGAAATTATGAATGAACTTTATGTTTGTTTAAGATCTAGTCTTGCATGTATTTTTCATGTGAATATTTGAAGGAATTTTGTAACTAATCAAAAGTGAGAAAAAATACACCCCTAGAATAGATATTTGTAATATCCTAAACAATGCCAGGGAGAAAACTAGAAGAATATTTTCACACAAACGTAGACACAACATATGGCAACAGAGTCCTTCTGGCACACAGAAATGCTGGGTGCCAGATGCTGGACTGTCAGGATTGGCCAGAAAACGAAAGACCAAGACCAGCAGAAATACTGCAAGAGTTGGTCAGAAGAGGCATACCTGTGGACGCCATTGGGGCTCTTCAGAATGGAGGGAGAGGGCGCTTCTTCTTATATGCCAATGGGAATATCCCAATCTTACCTGAAGTGGACATGGAAATGAAGGGGAGAAAAATTAAAGTAGGGAGGGCCCCCCCAATAGAGAGGGTAATAGAGGGTAAATCGGTGGAAGTACATTTTACTGGACTCCCGATGGAAGTACCAACAAAGGAATTACTAGCAAAGTTAGAGTCAAAATTCCAAATTAAAGCCTAGAAGGAAAAGACCGCGACATATTGGGGTTATCCTAGCATCAAAACAGGGGTAAGGATAGTGGAGATGGACACAGAAAAAGCAAAATTACTCCCAACCTTTTTCTATGTTATGGGATTCTTACTAAAATCCTGATACAGGGGATGTATCCATCATGGCCCCTGTAACAGATGTGGGCAAACGGGGCATCTACCCCTAGACTGTACAAATCACCAGTTCCAAGAAGGCACTACTTACGCTGCAAAAGCAGCAGTGCTACCAGAAAGTATAGGCCAGGGTGAAATGGAAGCCCTAGGGGAAGATGAAACTGAAATAGAAATAGAAATGGTAGAGAAACAGGGAGATTCCATAGAAGCAAAAAAGCAGGGACAAATACTGGTAGAAGAAACCAATATAGAGGGAACTATTGGAGAAGGGACGGGTTTAGAGTGGGAGGACTTCGATAATGGGGAGAGCCAACCCTTTGAAGTCCAAAAGAAAAAGAAAAAAATTAAGAAATAAAAAGAAAAAAGAACAAAGGAAACATAAAAAAGAAATCAAGTTGATTGAAAATCAAAAGGCTCCGTACTATCAATTAATTGAGCCAACGTTTGATGAGTCAGATAGTCTTAAAAGCTCTGTAGAGGACTCTTCCCCAACAGTAGGAGCAGGGGAAAAACCTGATAAGGAAGGGGAGGGACAAATGACACAAACCCCCTCGAAAGAGGAGGATATAAGCAAGATAGAGGAAGGGACGTTGCCAGTAACGTCAACTCCCATACAGACTCAAAAACGAAAAAGAAGGAATACTGCATTGGCAGAATGGCCTTCTAAAGAAGAGTCGGATGGAAAAGAAAATCAATCTAAAACACCCAAAGCAGGGAGATCGGTCTCCCTGCCGAGGATACAAACGAAAGGGAACAAGAAAAGACTAACTATAGATCAGTACAGAGAAAAGAACCTAAATGTACACAATTTAATGGAAAGAGAGAAACACAAAAGGACAGTGAAAAAGACATAGGAACTAATCCAAATATAACAAAATCAATATAACACAATAAACATAGAATGAAATAAGCAACAAATAGGAAAGCTAACTACAAACTTTTATATGGCACCATGGAGGGACAAAACCTCCGGGTGATAACCATAAATATAAATGGAATTAAGGGAAAAATAGAAAAATTATATGAAATAGTAAAGTCCTATGACATAATACAAGTACAAGAAACACACAATATAGACAAAAAAGTAAAAAGGGAAATTGAAGAGAAATTTAATGGGATAGTTATAGATAACAATAGTAAAACTGAAAACTGGGCAGGAGTAGCGACAATTTTAAAAAATACAGCTTTAAAACTAACATGGGAGCAATTTGCAATGGAAGACAAATTTAATGGAAGGATAAATCACATAAAAATTAATGGGTGGCACTTCGTCAATGTATACATGCCAGCATCGAATAATGATACACACACAAATATATCTAAAAAGTTACATTTCGTAAAGGATTTAAATGAATATGTGCAAACATTTTCAATGGAAAATTTTGTAATTGGGGGGATTTTAACTGGGTTACGAGTAATATGGATAGGAGTGGGGGGATGAAACCAAAAGAATCAGGAATCAGAAGCTAGAAATCATTCAAAACTTTATAATGAAAAACAATATAGTAGATGTCTGGAGGCAAATGAATCCAGACAAGAGAGAGTACACGCACCAATATGGAAAAGGGCAAGCAAGTAGGTTAGATAAATATTATATATCCCAAAATGAGTTTGATAAAGTTATAACATGTGAGATCCAAAAAAATACAATCTCGGATCATAATCCAGTAATACTAACAGTTAAAACAAAAAGGAGAAATAAATGGGGACAAGGATATTGGAAATTTAACAATTCTATTTTAGAAGAAAATGAATACATCAAAAAAATATTAGAGATTTTAAATAATTTTAACATAGAAGGAACAAGGGATATACTGAAAGAATGGGAAGATTTAAAGAAATTAATTAAGAAACTTACGAGAATATATACTAATATAAAACAAGACAAAATAAGGAGGGTAGAAGTAAGATATAGCAAAATAGGAAAGAATAATAAAGCAAATGAGAAGGAAAAAGAAAAACTTAGGGAAGAATATGAAGAAGTACTAAAGTATAAAAATAATGGAGATAAGATAAGAGCATGGAAATTTGATAACATATATACAAAAGCGAAAGGAATATATAAAAGGGAGGAAATAAGGAGGGGAAAGGAAAAACATATGGAAACATTAAAGAAAGATAATATAGTGCTTACAGAAAAAGAAGAAATTATGCAAGAGATACATGACTTTTATAAGGTTTTATATACGTCACAACATATAGAATACGAAGAAATAAACAATTATTGTGGAAATATACATTTTACAAAAATAGAGGAAGAACATAGAAATAACTGCGATGCTTTTATAACAGCAGAAGAGATCAAAGGAGCAATCATACAACTAAATAAAGGAAAGTCGCCAGGTACAGATGGCTTGACTGCCGACTTTTATAAGAAATTCGAAGCCCAATTAACTCCAATCCTAGAATATGTTTTTAATAATATTGTGCTAGAAAAAGAAATGCCAAGGAAAATGAAAGAGGGAATTATTACCCTAATATATAAAGGGAAAGGGAGGTACAAGATCTGAAAAACTGGAGACCAATTTCCTTATTGAATACAGACTACAAAATATTAAGTAAAATTTTATCGAATAGGCTTAAAACATGTATGGGGAAAATAATAAACGTTAATCAAAGTTGTGGGGAAGAGGTGAGAAACATTTTAAATAATTTACTAAACATCCAAAGCGTGATAGAATACATAGAGAATAAGGGGGAAAAAGGAGCCATGATTCTATACAATCAAGAAAAAGCCTTTGATCATATAGAACAAAGTTATATAGAAAATAATTTAATTAATTATGGATTTGTAGCAACTTTTTGCTCCATGATAAAAACACTATATAAAAATATTGAATCAGAAGTACAAATGAATGGAGCTAAAACAAAGAGCTTTAAAATTGAAAGATCAGTAAGACAGGGGTGTCCCCTGTCCATGCTCTTGTATGTTTTAGCAATAGAAGTGATGTGTGTAAAAATAAATAATAACAGAAATATACAAGGGATTAAAATACCCAATTTAAAAAATGAATTCAAAATCTTACAACACGCAGATGACTGCACCAATTTTATACGTGATGGCTTTTCATTCAAGCATTTACAAAATGAATTTGACAATTTTGGAAGAGCTTCGGGATCCAAAATCAATCATGGGAAAACGGAGATACTCCTGATAGGGAACTGGCGGGGGAATCATCCCGGCCTACCACCAGTACTCATTAAATCCAAAGTTAAGGCCCTGGGGGTATACTTTGGTGGGAAAGCCAAAGAAGTAAATTATAAACATGTATTAAATAAGGTAGAAACACAAATTGAAATATGGTCATGTTCACCCCTGAATATAATGGAAAGAACACAAGTCGCACAGACATATATATATAGTATCCTATGGTATAATATGCAGATAATAGATTTTAAAAACACATGGTTAGATATTTTAGATAAAAAAATTGTACATTTTATATGGAGAGGAGGAATGCACCTTCTCCCAAGAGAAAATTTATATAAATCTAAAATGGAAGGGGGGCTGGGAATACCAAGCCTGAGATATAAAAAGAACGCCTATATTTTAAATAGAATACGAAATATACAAGGGAAAATAAATTTTGGGTGGGCAGCTGTTTACATATATTTTTATGGATATATACTCAGTAATATGCCGGAAATATATAGAAGTAATAAACTCACTAAATTAATTGAACCACCAAGAAACTTATCTATAATAAAAAATGTAATAATGAGATATAGAAATAATGACAAAATATGGACAGAGGAGAAGGATAGTTTAACATATGGAAATATAATGAAGGAGATAAACCAAAAAAACAGACATACTGTAGAAAAAGAAAATCCGGGGCTACAATGGGGGGGGGGGGTATGGAAAAAATGGAAGAGTATACGGTCAAATTACAAACAAAGTTTAATATATAAGTATAACCATGATGTGTGGCTCATGGGAACCGTAGCCTTTAAAAGGCATTTAGCAACTAGTATAAGAAATTGTCCACTGTGTAAAAACACACTTTACACAAAAAGATGTGATATTAAAATGTAAGAATACAGAAGCAGATAGGGAATTAATAATAAACATGATAATAAGTAAAAATGGAGTATACCATGAAGAAAACCTGTTAAATACTAATAATATAAAGGATAAAAAAACTGTACGATAATGTTATATCGTACATCACTAAAACTATGATAAAATGTTATAAAGGTTTGGAAAAAATTGAAAACCTTTTTTTTTCTTTTTTTCTTTTAACGTATAACAAGTACTCTTGTCTATTTTAAAATAAAGAGAATAAATTAATAATCAAACAAATTTAAATATAGATGCTGATTACTTAGAGGACCCAAGTATAACCTCTGTGGGAGTTGGGACCCAGTAGGCCCTCCCATTAGGGGAGAGGTACGTCGTAAAGGCGACCTGGGACCTATACACTCACATGTTAGAAAGGCCAGCCTCACAAAGTCATACGCAATGTATTTGGATCCATAACAAGAACATCTTTAAAAAAAAAAAAAAAAAAAAATAGACAGGATATAATAATAACAACTAATAATAGAAAGAATTCGCAGTGCTAACATAATCTAACCATGTACACAGGAACAAAATGGAGACAGACATAAAAAACAGGGGGGGGGGGGGTATGTGACTCAAAGTAGGATATGAGGACGAGTGACACCGAGGCTACATGGCTAACGAGAAGTAGTAAGGGTCACATCAGAGTACCCGAAAAATGAGGCATAACCAAATAAACATCACAAAACAAGAAAACAAGGGGAAAACAATATTATGTACTAACAACTGCGAAATTCTATCCTGCATACACACACCTCAGACACACAAACCAATACAAATTTATTTTTTTTTTTTTTTTTATATTTTTTTAAAATTATATATATACATACATATTTTGTCGCATAAATGAAAACAAAATTTGGAAATTTTAAATGTGGTCTTTGGAACCATAGTATAAAGGAGACAGGGGGAGCACAAGTATGGCCCATGGACGAGGGGAAGGTATCATATAAAATAAACTTGCAGAACCTAAGGATACCTCCTACACAGGCCTTAAAATATGCGTCACCAGCCTCCAAAGTTAAATCTCCATCAAGAGATTAGATTATACTTTTCAGAACCTGTTTCTATATATATATATATATATATTTTACTTCTTCTTGAAAGTAAATAACAACTATAACCAAATTTGGAAACTAAAGCCAGTCCAAACAAGAATACAGGGGTTTATAGCATACGATAACACAAATATAGCAAACACACATATAGCATACACTGGACTTATAAAAGATCCCTGGCAAGGATCACTAAAAACATTTTATAACATGGCAAGGAAACCAGCCGCAAGGGCAATACCTGAGGAGGGGAGTACAAGCCATGGAGTAAATTTCTTTAGGCCTAGGGTGGAACGATTGGGAACCTGGAAATGGGATTCAAATCAAGTACGCCCATTTAAAAACCTATACAAGAGGAACCCTAGTCCAAAAAGTAAAAATAAAATTTCTTTTCAAAATTCTTTTTGAGTTTTTCAAAACCCACAACAGCAGACTTATGGGGGTACATACAGATATATAAAAAAACTTTTAAAAAAAATTTTGGCACAAAAGGGGGACACCTTAAGGGCTGATAGCTTAACATAGCTAGAGGTCCAAGAGGGGTCCACACAAAAAAATAATAATAAAAAAAAAAAATTAGTAAAATACAACATGGATTGGTTTCACCTTGGTTTTCAAGCACTTCGTGATCGGGGATCATCCTCATCTGTTCAGCTAGAGGTATCAGTCCAGCTCTAGAGTAGGGATTATGCTGGGATCATCCCAGTACAGACCATAGTTTCACCCAGGTTAGTAGAATATTAGGATAAGGTCAGTGGACTATTAGGATAAGGGGTATAGTAGGACTGGGATCAACCCACCTTAGGCCAAGGATCACCCTTGGGCTCTAGCTAAATTACTTTCTCTTCATGTGAGTGGCCCCCAGAAAGAAGCTAAATTTATTGTATGTATTTTATTTCTTGAACTTGATATGTTTTTATATATGTTTTGAGAAAGGATGTCCAAACTCCAGTGTAACCACTGGGACACCTATGGTTTATGATATTTAGAATTTGATAACACTGTTTACATGATTATGATATTGTAGGTATGTAGGTTGGAGAGATAGAAGTATATATTTAAAGTACACAGCGCATTTATGTAGATAATTAAAGAATATACAAAGAACGTGCTCTCTGGTCTTGAGTTGTGTATAAATTTGCTCCGGAATTTTTTTCCCAATAGATCTCATTCTTTCCCAAAATGATGGGTCCAAGCCCCATTTCCAATCAACCTAAAAATATCCTCGCTTATTGTCTCAAACAAAAGATGTAACCCATCCTTAACAATGATTTACTTGAATACAGATGTCTTTTTTGCAAACATTCAAATAAATCTTCATACAAACAACCAGTCATGTAAAAAAGTATCTTGAATGAGAAATTTCATCCAACACTAAATACCAGTAGTTCGTGGCAATGCGGGGGTTGCATTCTGACCAGGGTCAATCTATGTGACAATCAAGGTTGAATGACCTGGTAAAGGAGGGGAGGCGTGTGGTGGTCTGGGTATGCAAGGATTTTGCTAGAGGGATACAGACCTTTCAGTCCTTGAAAGGTCCTTTCAGACCTTGAAACATTCATGCCCTATGGATATAAAGACTGCCTTATTCTTTCTCCTCATGAGAATTTAAGTAGATTCCTATCATGATGGCAAAGTACGTGTATCCTTGACTTTGGTACAAGAATTTCTTGGTTCAGCTCTGGGAGGCAGCCAATGTTTTCTCCTTTTATGGTACAATCCAACCATCCAACCAACCAAACTCGCAATGATGGATGTCACAGAATGCTGTGTACCTAAAACAGGCTGCCGTTTTCTTTCTTCTCATGAGAGTTCCAACACATTCCCATCATGATGGTAAAGGATAGGATTCCAATTTGAAAATTTCAGTCTTGGAGAGAATTTCATGCCTAGCTTGACCATCAAGAGGCAATTCAAGAGTCACTTCTTGAAACACTTCACTTCTTGATATCTAGAAATATCGAATAGTAATTCATAATGTGAATAAGTCCTGAGTTACCATGAAAAAGATTGAAGATATAACCAGTATATGAAGCTGATACATTAATTCTGTTATGGTAAATAATAAACATCCAATCCCTGCAAATATTTTATCAGAAGAAATTACTGTAGACAAATATTCCTGCAAAAATTTTAATTTCCTTTGTATTCTTGCTAAATGGAATCCTAAATATTAAACAGGGGTTTTATTTTGCTAGTTTTAGTACTTCAAAATTATATTCAGTTGAATACAACAAGAGGCCCAAGTGAGCCTGACATCACTCACCTGGCATACACAACTTAACAGTGGACCATTTCACAAAGAAGGCTTATGTATATGTAAACTATCTTCCAAACTAGGTATTGAGTTGATTTTACCTATTTTATTGTACTCCGATAAAAATTCTTTCTGAAATTAAAGACATAATTAATATGCAGAGTCTCTTGCTCAAAATCAAAGTCGTCTAAGATCTTTAAAAATAAATTTTACAGAAGAAGCTTTAATTTGTGGTATACAGAGTCACATGGTTTACACACAAAGTGAAATTATAATTCACAGGGGT
Source organism: Margaritifera margaritifera (assembly GCA_029931535.1). Lineage (NCBI taxonomy): Eukaryota > Metazoa > Mollusca > Bivalvia > Unionida > Margaritiferidae > Margaritifera > Margaritifera margaritifera. The sequence continues at coordinate 296,241 of JAQPZY010000700.1, read as the reverse complement.
TTTATTTTGCTAAGACCATGGTTTTCTTTACTCTTGGTAATTCAATTTGGAAGTGTTTCAGAAGAAAAGCATATTGGGGACTTCCTTTTTATTAAAAATAAAAAATAAAAAATATAAATTTCAAAAACAATTTGAGCAATGGCAATAAATATATGAAATGCCATAAAATAATGCACAATACACGTGATCAAAAAAAAATGGCAAATGTTTCTGGCACTTTAACATGGCAGTACTAGCAACAATCAAACTCCAATTCATCAAACAAATCAAACTTGCTTCCAAATATTTAAGAAATTTGAAATGCCACAAAAAGTTTCAATATAATTCCCTGCAAATCAATTTATAAATTTAGAGTTTTTAGAACAAATATGTTCCAACAGTAACAAAATAAATATTAGAAAAAAAACAACAACAGTTACTTGGAATTAAATATGTATAATTGTGTAAAGAAATTTTGATCCCTAATTACAACACTGCATATAGTTTATGCCAGTCCATAAATGTACATTTCTCCAGGAATATTTATATTTTATACTTTTGCTTCATTCATAAATAGCAAATTATTAATTTAAATCCCTAAGGTGCATTAATTTGCTAATTTTTATAAATTGTTCTATTTACATTTCCAAATCTTGTATTCTACAATTTGGTGTGCATAGTGTTTTGCAAGGGGAAGAACTCTGTGCAACCCAAACCTGTGGTTTTCAATAGTCAGCATTATGGTTTACTTCCATTGCTTTCCTTTAGAGAGAAGACAGGTATTTTAAAGGAAACACGAGGCTCAAGTGGGCCTAACCTTGATTCCCATTGGCAACTGCCACATGTTAGCTTGTGAATGCAAATTCATACAAGTAATAAAACTGTGGAATGGAAATAGTTGCTACATTGTCTATTAATGTTTGTGTCACTTATCTTCCTTTATAAACCAGATAGATAGTAGATTTAAACATGGCAGATTTGTGTTTTAAATATGCTTCCATTTTCTTGTGGACTTGAATGAAGTAGAAGAAACAAGACAAGTAATGTTGGATTTCATTCATTAATGTAAATGTAAATTGTTATTACTTTGCTGTGAGACTTAAAGGTTAGCCTAATAGTGTATGTGTGCATTTGTTTGGCAGAACTTGGTTTTTTCATTAATTTGTTTATTTTCGGACACTAAATGAGTTATTTCTGCATGTTTTAGGACAGAAAAAAGTAATCATTTTCTTTTATGGACAAAAACATAAAAAAAATACAATGTACACTTTCTTAGCATGGAAAGGCCATCATTTATGCAACTATCACTGGCCACCTGGTATCTACCTGCCCCCTGAAGACTAGAACACAGTTCATAACTTAGAAACTGTTCATACCCTGCCCTTAAAGCACACACACACAGACTGTGTTGAAACCATCTCTGATATTCTTGAGCAATAACAAGATTCTCAAGATGGCCACCACAATGGACATATCAGATGCTATATCAGCACCTTAAGCAATAACATGATTCTCAAGATGGCCACCACAATGGACATATCAGATGCAATATCAGCACCTTGAGCAATAACAAGGTTCTCAAGATTCTCAAGATGGCAACCACAATGGACATTTCAGATGCAATATCAGCACTATATTTGCATATCTTGCTCATAATAAAACACACTGAACATCTTGATGATATAATTCTATTTACCAAGTTTACTTAAGATTGGATCAAAAATACAGTCTATAGACTGGTAACAATGTGAACCATCCATATGCAAGATTGCCTCATTGATATGCATAGATCTCACTCATTATTTAACTCATGCAAGATCTGGATCATATAAGCTATATTCCAAGTTTTATCAAAATATGATCAGAAATTTGGCCTCCAGAGTGACAGCAAGTCCAGTCAATCAGATGCAAGATCACCTTATTAATATACATGGATCTCTAATTATCATCCTCATCCAAGAGTTTGACGATATACGCCCATATATTCCAAGTTTGATGAAAATCTAATTTTAAATATGGCTTCCATAATGGTAACAAGATCAGCCAATCAGATGCAAGATCACCTCATTAGTATGTGTGGATATCTCTCATAATCGAACTTGTACAAAACCTTGATGATATAAGCCTATGTTCCAACTATAACCAAAATCAGATCAAAAACATGGCCTCCAGAGTAATAACAAGCAAATGCTGACAAACATACGACGGATAAGGGACACAGCACCATACTTCACTTGGCCCTGGATCCAGACGAGTTAAAATATATTGGCTGTGAAGTCACTGTACATTGTGAACATAAATGAACTACAAAAAATCTCTCTCTCTCTCTCTCTCATTTAAATAAGACATTTAAATGAATCAGTTATTATTTGTTCACCCAATTTCATAAAGAAAGAAAAGACCTATTTACAAGGCACTTAAAAACGATCTCCCCATGTATTACAAAATCATCTTCAGCTTTTAAGTAATCCCTTTAAAAGGAATGACTTTGGCCCTTAAATGAACAGTAGATAAAACATGCACATCAGAAATGATGTATCAATTTCAATTAGAGTGTTGTTGTAATTTTGAGTGGACAGACATGCAACTTTGACATAAAAACTATTTTGACATTATTTTTCATTATAAGTAAACTTTATGTTCTTCATCCTTTTCATTAAGTATTGATAATGTATTACAAATATTATATCCCCATTTTGACAAGGGAATTCACTCTTGCTAGTAATGCATCATTTGAACCATTAAACTGAATATTTGTTAATTTCTAAAGCTTAAAGCACAGACAAATATTTTTCAATAATCAATTTTTTAAAATAGATTTGTATTCATTAGGTGTCATATTGAGCCTAAAAGCTAAGTGGCATATAATACAACTGTGACAGAGTTAGGTCTAGCAGACTTTCTATTTCAGCATGGCATGTTGATTGTATTTAAGTTCTGAAGGTTAGTCTCACACACAGTGACACTAGAGACAGCCATGTTGACAAATAGTTTACTGCCGAAGATGAAATAGATATATATAGCACAAAGCATATATAGTATTTTACAAACTAAAAAAAATATTTATTGATAATTTTTGTGCTAGTTCAAGCTGGTCATCAATAGAAAGTATTGTTCTGAAAATTATAGGCTTACTTGTACAAAAGTTAGGCTATGTATATACCTAGCAAGCAAACTAAAAAATCCTACAGAAATAAAAGTAAGAAGAAAATTTATATATAAATTGTTTCATTTTTTTTCCTTATATTCAGATTCAAGTTCATACAAACCTCTTTAAAACCAATTTTGCGGAACATATTTAGACTTGGCTGATTATTAAGACCAATCTTGGCAGTGTATCTATTGACATTCAACTTCTCCATCCCTGCAAGTAAAGTATTTTATCATATAAAATTCCCAACTTTGCTTCATAACATCAAGTTCTAAATACTGTATACAACACTCTGACATAATATCACATTCTAAATATTGTATGTATCACTGTGTCATAATATAATGTTCTAAATATTGTATGTAACAGTCATAACTTCATGTTCTAAATACTGTATGTAACACTGCCATAATTTCATATTCTAAATACTATATGTAACAGTGTCAAAACATCATGTTCTAACATCATGTTCTATATAGTGTATGTAACAGCATGACAGAACATCATATTCTAAACAATGTATGTAGCACTCATAACTTCATTTTCTAAATATTGTATGTAACACTGTCATATGTTATAAATATTCTATTTATCACTGTGACATAATATGATGTTCTAAATACTGTAAGTAACAGTGTGCCATAACACCTATAATTGTCATACAGCAAAATCAATGAATAATTCAAAGTCTTTGCAGTTAGTTATGTGATTCATAAAATCTTAAACTCATGTTTATCTAACATGAAATTTATTGATCTCATGGAATAATATAATATAATATAATATAATATAATATAATATAATATAATATAATATAATATAATATAATATAATATAATATAATATAATATAATACAATACAATACATTATATTATAATATGCCACTTGGTGTGAGCAATTCATGGCATATTGTATTTATCAATTGGCAGTATAAATTTCGTAACTAATTAACTCTTTTTTATGATCCTCTTTGTCCATACTAAAACTGCAAAATGCAAGATCATGAAGTATCAAACAAATCAAGTATACAAGACTGCAGTAACTTTTGTTTCACAGTGGCAATATATCAGTTTTACTTGTATTATTCTACTTCTTTTCTTTAGGTTTTATCATTTTTATCTTTCCCATCCACAGATAATATTCTTAAGGTATCACTATCTAATTGAACCAATCAGCTTTAATTATTATATCCTGTTGTAATCCCTCAGAAAACCATTAATAATTGTTCTCTGGTATTTCCTGGAGATTTGCTATCCAGTTAAGAACATTACTTGCATTCAACAGAAAGCAGCATTAAATCCCAAACAGAAAATAAAATGTTTATGGAGTTCAGCCTCTTGGCTTTTGTGTTGGATGACAAAGCAAACTAGTGTGATTCTGCCAGTTCCAGAAAGGTCACCTGTACTAAAATCCCCAGTAATTTCATTGAAATATAACTATTTCCAGAAACTATAATATAACCTATGCTGATTTTTGTGTATGTTGTGTCCAAGTTAGTACCTAACATAATAGAGTCTTGGTGCATCTGAACTTGTAACTCATGCATTGGATCTCATAAAAAATGTTGAAAAATTAAAGGAAATGCATAAGGAACTTAATTAATGTAGCGATGCATTGAACAGTATAAATGGGAAATTCCACGGTTGGCCAAGAAATCAGAGTCAGTAGGATACTTTCTGTTGTAATTTCTTTCAATGCTGTTGATTGCATATGCTGTGAAAACAACTGTTTCAAAATTTCTCTAGTTTCTCTATCTTCATCTATATTTGATTGCACACCAACTTAATTTGTCCAATACTGAAAGGCTCATATGACAGGATGCTTTGTGACAAAACTGGTCAAATTCTGTTCAGTGGATTTTTTTAGATAAAATTGTGTAAATGTTTTTCTACCTTTCATAAGGGCAGTTGTATTTGATGGCATCATCTATCAAATTGGGTCAAATTCTGTTTAGCAGTTATTTAGAAGATATCAAAGATTTGTCTATTTTTAGTAAAAGGAGTCATATTTGATGGTAGCTTGGCAATTTGTTGTACAAACTTACAAGCTATTCAAGACAGAATGTATTTGTTAAATTTCATCAAATTCTGCTGAGTTTTTTTATAGCAGTTATTCAAAGGATTTTCCATTTTTAGCAATGGTGGCCATATTTGAGGTAAATCAACATCATTGGTATAAACTTGAAAGCCCTTAATACCAAAATGCTTTCTTTCAAATTTGATCAGTTTCTGAGAATTCATTTAATGATTTGTTAAAATTTTGTTTTTAGTAATGGTGGCCATATTTGAAGGTGGATTGGCATAATTTGTAGACCCTTGAAAGCACTTTGAACCACGATGCTTTATGTAAAGCTTGGTCAAATTATGCTTGGCAGTTTTTCAGAAGTTGATTTAATGTATTTTCTACTTTTAGAAATGGTAGCCATATTTGATGGCATATTGGCATAATATGAACAAAATTGAAAAGTCTTCATGCCAGGATGCTATCTGTCAAATTTTGTCAAATTCTATTCAGCAAATTTGGTAAAGTAGTTACAAGGTTTTTCTATTTTTAGTAATAGCAACCATATTTGATGGAGGATTTGCATAATGTGTATAAACTTTAAAGATCTTCATGCCATGATGCTAACTGTCAAATTTTGTCAAATTCTATTCAGCCATTTTGGCAAAGTAGTTACAAGGTTTTTCTATTTTTAGTAATAGCCACCATATTTGATGGAGGATTTGCATAATGTGTATAAACTTTAAAGATCTTCATGCCAGAATGATTTCTGTCAAATTTTGATCAAATTCTGTTCAGCGGTTTTGGAGAAGAAGTCATTTAAAGGTTTTTCTAATTTCTGTAAGTATGGTTGAAACTGATCTGGTGGTTTTTTATAAGTTAAAAAATAGCAACTGTTGATGAATGAGAGACAGGTTTTGCTATATTTTAGTAATGGCAGCTATATATATGATGGTGGACTGACATAAACTGGCATAATTTGGTGGTTTGGGATAAGTCATTTAAAGGTTTTTCTAGTTTTCTTAACACTAGCTATCTTAGAAGGATTTTACGCCAGGATGCTGTGACAAATTTGGTTCAAATTGGTCTGCGATTTTTTTGAGAAGTTGAAAACTGCAATTGTTGATGGGCACCAGATGGATAATGCACAATGGACAATGAGCCATACCATGAGCTAACTTGGATTTATAGACAAGTGAACTAAAAATATAGGCTTTACCATTTTAAGGGTGGGAAGCAAGATTTCTTTTTAATAAATGCACCTACTATGTACATTAATTTGTCACATGGTTACATAGATCTGAATTTATGAATGCAAACAAAACTTGATTGTATAGTTGTTCTCTGTTTTCTCCACCATTGGACTACTGCTACAATATGAACAGAACAGGTGCTAATAGTTTGGTTCTTCCAATCTGATGAGACCAAATTACTTTTTGGATGTCAGTATAACTGGAGTAATGCTTAGTCCTTCTTAACAAAAATTAGGATCTTAGACATTTCTTGATCATTTTCTATAGAAAATAGTTTTGTCCATTTAAGATGGCAGAGAACTTATAATGATAAGGTATACGCTGAGCTTCCTGGTCTGGTCAATTGTGGGGAATATACCAAATGGTTTGCTCTAAAGGCATCAAATTCTAAAATTCACCATTCTCAACACTTTAAATATCTTGTGAGAATTTGAAATCAACATACAAATGAGTTTATGATACTCCTTTTAATTCCAAAGTGTGTATGCCCATGTTAAAGCAAATAATAACTATGCAGTTTCGTCACAATTTGGTTGAAATTCAATAAACCTAAGTAAAGTTATGCTGTGGAAACCAAAGTCAGGAGGAAAGGCAAATAGGGTCCATAACTCCAACAAATGATGTCATAGAATGCTGGAAATTATTCTTGTTCAAGGTCTCATCAATATATAACTGTGTCCAAATTTGGTTGAAATACAACAAACTTTGGTAAAGTTATGCTGCAGAAACCAAAGCCAGGAGGACAGACAATCCAGAGGCATAACTCCTGTAAATTATGTTGAGGATTGCTGGAAATCAAAATTATACAAGATCTCATCAACATTAAGCTGCATGCCAAATTTGGTTTTAAAATCCAACCATCCTTGCAGAAACAAAACTTAGTAGGACAGGGTCCATAACTCTAAATGATGACAAAGAAAGGCTAGAAATCAAACTCTCTGAGGTCTCATCAAAAAGTGCATACCAAATTTGGTTAAAATCCAACAGTTCTCAGTAAATTTATCTCACAACAAATTCTTCATGGACAGATAGACAGTTGGATGGTTTGGACTGATGGACAGATAGACAGTTGGATGGTTTGGACTGATGGACAGACAGACATGATATCTATAGGGCTCTGGTTAAGTTGAACAAAATTTTGCAATCATAATGGGAAGGAATCTGGAATACTTAAGAATAAATTAAATTCGAGCTGATCTTGTAAACCGCATGCTCTCAAAAACTACTTCTACCGAAATGATGCCTTACCATATCTCATCATATGAAATATAGCTTCTTTTCCAACCCCTTTACCTCCAGCAGAATTTTGCAATCATAATGGGAAGGAATCTGGAATACTTACGGACAAATTAAATTCGAGCTGATTTTGTAAACCGCATGCTCTCAAAAACTACTTCTACCGAAATGATGCCTTACCATATCTCATCATATGAAATATAGCTTCTTTTCCAAGCCCTTTACCTCTAGCAGAGGTTTCTGAAATCATAAAAATTGTTTCAAAAATAATGAGTCACTCACAGAGACTGATGTTCTATTGTGTGAAAAAAAATTCCAAGAATTCAAGATAAGACGATTTCTTCCTTTTAACTGCTGAGCGTTAAAACCATCTCTGATATTCTTCAGCAATAACGAGATTTTCAAATTAGCATAGCAGCTGTGATGGACATATTGGATGTCAGATTGGCACCAAGTTGACATCATTAAAAGTCTTTTGATTAAAAACTCCATGTCAATATGACCATCCATTCATGGGGAGTAGTGACAGCAAGATTTTCAAGAGAGCCATCATGGCAGCCATATTGGATGTACCATTGGTCAACCAGGTATCACAAGAAGACTATTGGTGAAAACCCCATGTTCATATAGCCATGCATTTGGGAGAAGTAGAGATAACTATTTTCATGATGGCCTTACTCAGGGTCAGTTTGTATCATTTTCGTTTTGGACTAACTAGACACCTTAAAAACTCTTCTGATGAAAACCCCATGTCAAAATGACTTCCATTTAAGAGGAGTAGTGATAACAAGATTTTCAAGATGGATGTCAGAAAAGCACCATTTCAATTTAGGACCAACAGGACATTATGTCTTCTGGTGAAAACCCCATGCTGATATGACTTTCCATTTTGGAGGAGTAACAATAACAAGATTTTCAAGATGGCTGCTATGGTGGCCATATTGGATATCAGATTCGCACCATTTCAATTTAGGACTAACTAGATATTGTAAGTCTTCTGGTGAAGCACAATGTCAATATGTCCAGCCATTTAGAAGTAGCAATACAAATATTTTCCAGATGGCCATTGTGGTGGCACTATTGGAGGTCATATTGGCACCATTTTCATTTATGATGAATAAGACATCATAAGAAGTCTCTCAGTGAAAACCCCCATGCTGATATGACAAGTTTCATTCAGGACCAACTAAACATTATAAGAAGTCTTCTGGTGAAAACCCCATGTCAATATGAATTTCTGTTCAGGGGGAATAGCAATAATCATAATTTAAAGATTGCTATTGTGGCAGGTATATTTTATGTCAGATCATCACCATTATCATTTTGGACCAACTAGACATCATTAGTCTTTTAGCAAAAACCCCATGTTGATATGACCATCCATTAAGGAGGAGTAGTGATAACAAGATTGCTGTGGTGGCCATATTGGATGTCTGAGTGACACCATTTTCATTTAGGACCAACTAGACCATGGAATGAATGTATGAGTAAAGCTTCATGGCAAAACTCCAAGTATTTTAGAAGGAGCGATAACAAACTTGTGCTAATGGATGGTTGGATGATGGACAACATACCATCCCATAAGCTCTTCTGTTCTATGACCAGTAGAGCAAAAAAAAATTTTTTATGTAAATTTTAATGAGAAAGTATGTCCAATATTAAAATTTCTTAACATACACTTTGAATGTCTGCAGCGTTTGTAAGTATGGATTACTGAATTTGTACTGAAAATATTAGTGTGAACAAAATGAATTGGCAGAGACTGATGAGCTTAAAAGTCAGCCCACCAAAACAACAAGTCCACACAAATACTTTCAATACAAATTCAATAACATATTATATACTTTATACCAATTAAAGACATAAAGCATTATTCTGTAAAACATTCATTGAAATCTACACCAAAATATTATAACTTTAAAATTCATGTTCCTATCTTTGTGTTATGAAAGCCTCACATATTGTGATTCTCAATGAATGAATAACATTAATGCCTTCTTGCATATGATGTCACAGAAAATTAATGACATAGATGGAGCTGTTACATCATCTTCACAGTAATGGCATACATGGAGCTATTACATCATCTTCCCAGTAATGACATAGATGGAGCTATTACATCATCTTCCCAGTAATGGCACAGATGGAGCTATTACATCATCTTCCCAGTAATGGCACAGATGGAGCTATTACATCATCTTCCCAGTAATGGCACAGATGGAGCTATTACATCATCTTCCCAGTAATGGCACAGATGGAGCTATTACATCATCTTCCCAGTAATGTCACAGATGGAGCTATTACATCATCTTCCCAGTAGTGACACAGATGGAGCTATTACATCATCTTCCCAGTAGTGACACAGATGGAGCTATTACATCATCTTCCCAGTAATGACACAGATGGAGCTATTACATCAACTTCCCAGTAATGTTTGGCAGAAATATTATACTAACTCTTGCTTTGTTGCCGAAATATCACAATTTCTATTAGTAGTAATATCTTATTCTTGTGCCAGTAAGCACAGTAAAAACTTCTTAATACAAACACAGCTGACTGTTTTATAGTCACATACACTTTATTATCCTACCCCTTATATATGTAATAATACAGAGATATACTTATTTGGTTTCATGTTACCTCCAGTCAAAGAAGATGGCAGTCAAAGTTATATCTGTAAACAGCCCAGACATAGAAATAAAGTCGCAATGTTACAATTTACCTTGCAAATGACCTTTGAGCCATGTACCAAAGCACCTGTCTAGTCATGATCTATATCTATAAAAAATGTAAGTAATGACCTACAAGCAAATGTTAAATGGACAGATGTACAAAAGGATGATAATGCCATAATAAACACTATCAAGACAAATGTGAGAAAAGTCATAGTGGGAATCATAATATCTTCAAACACAAGTTTGAATACTGTGAGCTTCCTTGACAATTTGGGTAACATTGTTATAAACTGAAATTCTTCCCTGTAATGCACATCTGTTCATACAAAAATTTTCTTGTATAATAACTGTCCTTTGTAAATAGGCCTCACTGTACCTGCTATCATAATCTCTATTTCTGCTGACCTGGGGTCATCTGGGTCATTGAAGAAAAGATTCACATCACCAACCATGGCATCTGAAAAATGGGGACATGTTGTAAAGAGAAAAACAGATGAATAAGAAGGCCAGAGTCTGCATGTCAAGCACACAATCAAGGCATTGATGATAGCAAACTTTCAGCAAAACCTTACTGCAGCAGGAGAACTGATTGCTATATCTCGCTTCCCACTAAAGTGGCCTGACAAAAAAGGTTGGTTCAATCCATATTTTGAATGCACTCTTCTATACATCTTATATCATAAACTGCGGAGACTTTCCCCAAGTAGCAAAAGTTGAGAAACTATGTTACCAACTTAGGTATCATACAATGAACAATATGTATCAAAAGGAACCTAATTCTGCAGTTTGTATCCATTCTGAATGTAGGATGTGTTGTTTGCCCCTTTTTTCGGGGAGGAGGGGGATGTGTCAAAAACAATTGCAACTATAGAAATTCATTACATCTCTTATGTTTTGTACAACTGTCAAATTAAATATTTAAAATCAAGCTAGTATACAAATCATGCAATTAATGCATGGTTCATGCTAGGGGGCAGTTCAGGCAAAATAGTTGCCCTCGAGTCATTTCACCTAAATAGATCCAAAAATCAAAGTTCACTTCACCTTGCATTGATTTCAGGACATTCACCCACCCATTTGTTCCAATCTGTAGTCAATTTTGATGATCATAAATACCAGAAATTACATTCATATCTACCAAATACCAGCCAACACTCTGCTCATGAACATTGAAAAAAAAGGTGAAAAATTGCATTTTGTTTTACCCCAATCAGAAGCAAATTATGACTTAGTGGATGCATTCAGCTCCGGTACTAAGAAAATGTATAAATGTATCCAATATTTCATCCTATAAATATTTGTAAAGAACTTCTACTATGGAAACTGTTGCCAATTTTCAAAAGTAACCTATTTTTGAGATGCCATTTTATGTTATACAACAACTATAGTGAAGCAAAAATATTACAAGTTTTTATAATTTGTTTATAAACTTTTAATAGCATTTCATGAGTATTTTAATTACCTGAAAAGAAAATATGCAAAAACATAAGTTTAAAGTGACTATTTTGAACATTATACATCTTTAACTTTCTACACTCACTTCTCCCAATTTTCGCCATTTTCACCCTATTCTGGCTGGAAAGAGTTGTCATTTTACCCAAATATTAGAGTCCAGCATGGAAACGGATTAATGTAATCAGATAAAAATGTATACAAGATAACACTGACATGTATGGTTAAAGTATCAGCATTAACAGGACTTTAATTGGAACACTGAATACAGCAAGATTACATTTTCCATTTTGTCAACCTTGTTTCAAACACACAAATCAACATATCTAACCTATTTCATTGACTGTGTCCTTTGTCTTGTACACCTCTGCATCCAAAACAATGAATGTACACTCTGTTGAAAAAGGGAAAGAATCAATAAACATGCAACACATATAAAAGCATTAAAAGTTCACTGAAAGATATATTCTTACTGTAAGAAATATCATACCATTATGTTTGGGTAAACAAGGATTCTCAGAATAGGGTATCTCACCTCCATCCTGTGCTACAATGTATCCACACTATATCTGACTTGCAAATACTTTAATATAGAATATTAAAAATTGTAACAAACATCGCCAACACCATTGCTGCAAGAAATCTGATACGAATATCTAGCTATACATACATGGGTGAGACAAAAATGCAATGACTTGAAGTTTCAATAATTCAACAAAATTTCAAGATGACCAGGCTGCCACATCACCTTATTTTTTCAGAGTCATACAAGTTATGTTCTTTAATAAGTATGGATTTTTTTAGTGAAAAATATGGTTTTAAAAGACAAAGGTCATCTTCTTACAGAACTATCCCATATACAAGACAAAGGTCATCTTCTTACTGACCTATCCCTTATACACGACCAAGGTCATCTTCTTACAGACCTATCCCTTCTACATGACAAAGGTCATCTTCTTACATGCCTATCCCTTATACACGACCAAGGTCATCTTCTTACAGACCTATCCCTTATACATGACAAAGGTCATCTTCTTACAGACCTATCCCTTCTACAAGACAAAGTTCATCTTCTTACATACCTATCCCTTCTACATGACAAAGGTCATCTTCTTACAGACCTATCCCTTATACACGACCAAGGTCATCTTCTTACAGACCTATCCCTTCTACAAGACAAAGGTTACCTATTAATGGGAATGGAAGAGGGAGAAAAATAGTGAAAATGTATTACTTTGGTGCAGGACAAGGTGTCTTTTCATCAGAGGTGGGGAAGGCTTTTTCGAATGGGTTGAGGCTTTTTAAGAGAGGAACTACTGTCACTGTTTGCAAAAAGGCATTAAAAGAATTACTATTATCATCCTCCCTCCAGTTTTTCTGCATGGCTTTTTCCTCCTCCATAGTCAGAGGCTCTGAAGCTGTCAGCTGCTGTAACTCCTCAGACCTCATCCACTCATGGTACCTTAAACAGGAGTTAGATATTGATACCAACATTTCATTTAATGTTCAAATACGTTTATCAAATAATTAAGTCCTATCACATACAAATTACAATTACCTACTAATGATTCCAAGAAGGTGCAATTCTGGAGATAATATCAGGAGAAACCTAAAGAATTTGTACAATATTTTCTACATGCAGCAGCTACTTCTGAGGCAGGCGAACAGAGAGGATGAGAATTATGGTGCACTCCATAGGGTGTAAAATTTAAATACTAAATGGCAGTTGATTGTTATATTCTTTGAAAGCCTGGTAAATTTTAACAGACATCTGTTGACAATTTGCCTGACCCATGATATCCATTGTTTCAATGCAAATTGTAACAGACATTTGCTGACATCAGCCCATCCCATGATATCCATCATTTCAATGCAAATTGTAACTGATGTCTGCTGACATCTGCCCGCCTCATGATATCCTGGCAAATTGTAAGACATCTGCCCACCGCAAGATATATATCATTTCACTGCAAACTGTAACAGAAATCTGCCTGCTCCATGATATCCTGGCAACATGTAACTGAAGTCTGCTGACATCTGCCTGCCCCATGATATCCATCATTTCAATGCAAATTGTAACAGACATCTGCATGCAGTATGACATACTGGTAAATTGTAACATACATCTGCTGACATATGCCTGCCCCTTGATATCCTGGCAAATTATAACTGACATCTGCTCCATGATATCCATCATTCTCAATTATACATGTTACATAGCCATACACAAACCCTGACCTGTGGCTATATTATAAACTGGCAAGTAGAGATTAACAAGTTGTGACCGTCAGAGAGGCCTGCCATTGCAGTGCTACTAAATATCACAGAGGACCACAAACAAGGCACAAAAGAAACACGAAGGACCTTATCTTTTCCTTACAAAATTTTCATTCATCTCTGAAAAAAAAAAAAATTCATTTGTTTCACTTGGTTTAATGCCTTTGATGTAAGCATAATTCAGCATTTGTGTACTCTAGTTTATAGCCCTTTATTTCATACTACACATATTACTTATGATTAATATTTTATCAAAGATCTTTGCATTTCATAGCTACTTTTAAGATATACTCAAATGCTGCAATCTATATTATAAGTTTTTATTTACATCTCTTTTATCGGGCCCCCGGATGGCAAAGTGGTCTAAGGCACTCGCCTTTACCGATCACTGCCATCTTACCTCTGTCCACATAGGTTCGAGTCTCGGGCTCGGACAGTGTGGACATGTGAGAAAGCTTGCCAGTAGCTTTCCATGGGCTGGTGGTTCTTCCCAGGGTTTGCCTGGGTTCTTCCTCCACCAGATAAAACTGGCCGCCATATATAGCCTATCATGTGCTGAAAAATGGCATTAAACCCACAATAACAAAAACATCTCTTTTATCTGAATTGAGGTACATAATAAGTACATTTTATTTTCTCATTAAATTTACCTGATGCATCATGTAACATTTTTTACTTTACCCCCACCCCACCACTTGAGGGTACTTTTTGAGTTTATGGTCCTTCTGGGCACATGTTCATCTGATTAGTCTAAAGTGTCATCATTGTGACTATGTGTCCAAAATTATGGTGAATAGTTTGCTTATGTATTTCCTTTGTGAATTTTACAACCTCCTTTGTTGTTAATCGCTTTATTTGTGATAATTTGTGTGAACTTTGTGCATCCTTTCTTATCAATTGTGTCCTTTGTGCCTCCTCTGTAGTTCTTTGTGGTACTGTCCCATCTCCTGTTTTGACGCTCCTTTGTTTTGACAAAGTGTCATAAACTCGTGGTTCTCAAGAGAATGCATCTTTCAATGATGTAATGATCACCACATTTCTTTATACTTGTCAACATTTATTCATGTGGACAGAAAAGCAGTGTTACAGCTAGGTTCCCAGGGTCAGAAGACAATGTCTCCTGCTTTCATCCAAATTTGAGGGACACACAAAATTTCAAAGGGACAAATATAGATATTAGATGGTACTTAATGCACTAGTAGTGGTAAAATAAATAAGTGCCAAGTGGGCCTGATATCACTCACCCTGTCTTGCATAACTTGATAGTTGCCCATTTCACTAAGCAAACTTATGTAGTATTGAAAGAACACATCCTACATAAACTATCTCCCAAACTTTATATAATGTTGATTTTACCTATTTTACTATATCCTGATAAAAATTCTTTCTAAAGGCATAATTAATACTCACATTCTCTTGCTCATAAAAGAAATCATTCATGATCTTGATGATAATAAACCAAAAAGATCAAAAATATGGCTTCAAGAGTGGTAACAATCCCATATTCCAATTTTGATCAAAATCAATCAGAATTGGCTTTGCTCTGCAGTTATTATGTAATTTTGAGAGAGGGACCCATATACGGTTTAAAATGTTTGTACTGGCAACATGCACAATGGAGAGAATGTTGGCATACCTCTATGCCACTTTAATGTACTGTAACTAAAAATTTTACCTTCTGGTAATTATGGAAACTATGCACTATCTAAAGCAGATAGCTATCAAAATGGCTGCTCCCATGTACTCAAAACATGAGCCTGAACAAGTCCAAAGTACACTAACGTTAGCAGTTATTAAAATAGGGAAAATGAATTTTGCCAGAGTAGACAATACCAGTTTCTGAAAGTACAATAAATGAGTTACTCGTATTTTTTTTCCAATTTACCTTTGAAGTCCAGGAAGTGAAAATAACCAAATGGAGCTAGCAGTCTTTTGAGATGTGCACATCTGAAGGCCAAGCTGTATACTCTTTAACAAAAATACACCCATCAATCATACACCAAAAGAAAGGGAATTTAAAGTTCTTTTAACACCACCTAAGATACACAAAGTCTCTTTTAGATAACCAGGATAACCATTGAGGAAAACCTGGGAAATTCTCTTTCTTTAAAATTCAAACCCTATGCAAAGTGTGAAACTGTAGAGCGGAACCATTATGGCTTCCTGTATGGTAATGAGCTCAGCTAATCACATGCAAGATCACCTCATAAATATGCATAGATCAAACATTCCAAGGCCTTGATGATATAAGCATAAATTCCAAGTTTTATCAAAACTGGATCACAAATATGACTCCCACTGTGGTGATAAGCTAAGACAATCAGATGCAAGTTTACATCACTAATATGCTTGGATCTCACTCATTATCAGAACTCATCCAAGAGCTTGATAATATAAGGCTATATTTAAAATCTGATCAAAATCGGACCAGAAATATGGCTTCCAGAGTGCCAAAAGCTCAGCCAATCATATGCAAGATCAACTCATAAATAAGCATGCATCTCACTAATTATCAAAACTGTACATGAGCTTGATGATATAAGCATACCAAAATTGGATCAGAAATATAGTCTCCAGAGCGGTAACAAATGCAGGTAATATAAGATGCATGACCACCTCATTAATATGTATTGATCTCGCCCATTGTCAAAGTCATCTGAGATATTGATGATATAAGCATATATTCCATACTGATGATATAAGCATATATTCCAAGCTTGATCAAAATAGGATCAAAAATCTGGCCTCCAGAATGGTAACAAGGTCAGTAAATCAGATGTAAGATTACCTTATTAATCTATATGGATCTCACTCCTTGTTGAACCCATGCAAGATTTTGATGATTTAAGCCCATATTTCAAGTCTGATTCAAATCGGATCCGAAATATGGACTTCAGAGTGGCCATATGGAATTGTTGCTGGACGATGGTCAAGTGAGGTAATAACAAGAAAATCTTATTTGCTTTGATAGTTTTTCCACCTTAATTTTGCCATCTGTACCCACTATCATCTTTCCTTGGACACAGACATTATTGCAGTAAATGTTTCATGTTTTCAAGTAATCCATAAAAACCCAACACGTCTGAATACCTGGTCCACCTGAAAAGAGCTGCACTATAGAATTTTATGTTCCAGATCTTGCTCTCATCTCTGATTTAACTTTAGTGTTCACTCATTAAGTACCAGCCTGTATTATAATAATTCCCATTATTTTCTACATTATTTTTCTTTTCAAAGTAATATTTCAATAATTAAATGCCAAACTGTGTTGTTGTTTTTTTAGAGTGTTTTTCACCTCATAAATTTGGACCCTTTTGTTATCAATTCAACCGTAAAAATATGTTACATTAGCAGTCATCAGTGGCCTTGCACAGCAACTTGGAAGACTACTACAAACCTTGAGTGTTTTGATTGCCGAATACAGCTCTCCTCCTTTATAGTGTGCTTTTCTACGACACAGCAATGAAATGGAAAGTGACATTTTTTTAAAATAAAATTTTGAAAAAACATCACCCAAAAACTTTACATCACAACCATTGTACAGTACCTGATTTTCACATCGCCACAATGTGTTTTTACAATCAACCTTGGACTCTAATTAGCCACTATTGTATTCAGTCAATATCAGATACTATATTCCTAACAGGCTATTGCACACCAAAAATTACCCATGCTTCTAATGCGCCACTATTATAATCGATCTGTGTCAACTACTACATGTATACATCACAGGTCTGGAAATACTGTGCACCACTGTCGGACATCTGACCTGTCAAAGGCATACCCCTCTTCTTCCACCTTCATCTTACTTCATTAAGTCAACTCCAACTTATATATATTAGATTTTTATTCTAGTTTCCAAGTTATTTTATACAGCTATGAAATTACCATTATAATTGTCCTTTTGTTTTTAAAATGCAGACCTCAGCTTCAATTGCTTTAGATGTACATGAAATGTCCATTTGACACTGTACTTACTGCTACATCACAACATGTCATGTAGCTAGCTAGTCACTAACTTTGGAACATTCATGCTGTAGGGATGGAAGGGTATGCATTTGCAAGCAAACTTTATATTCCCTTATTTTGCTTTACATTAAGAACAAAGCCATAGTTATCATCCTACATTACAATCTAAATTGTGATTATTTCACCTTTTCTTTCCAGTCTTTCTGAAAATGACTTAATTGTTTATCGAGACTCCCTCTTACCCATGAACTGAATGGTCTACTCCCAAACTTGGTTGTATAATCCCCAGTTAGAAGTTACAGCCCTAAGACCATTTCACACCTGTTGCAATGGTATTTATTTTTACAGCAATGCTGACAATGTAAAGTGAAGATTCTATTTGATGCTTGACAGTATTTTACTTTTGAAATTAACCAATTAACAAAACTTGGATGGGCGATTTGTTTGTTTGATTGATCTGTACATTCCTATAGTTTCCTACATCATTACTTTTATTTAAAACAAATTTGCAACAGTATTTATTGTTATAGCAATGCCGACAATATAAAGTGAAGATTCTGTTTGAAGCCCGACAGTATGCATAACAATATAGATGTGATCACTTGGGCACAGCAGTGTTTACCTATCTGCTTTGTTGGTGGATTGTATAGTTATGAAGTTAAATATAAGAAAAAGAATATGATTTATGTTCATAGCTATGAATGTTAGCAATTGGTCAAAAGATTGTTATGATCAGACATGTCTGGCATATACAATTGTTTCCAGAGGCTTGCTGTACATCAGACATGTGCAACATATGGCCCAAGGGCCACATCCGGCCTGCGACCTGGTTTTATCCAGTTACATCATACGGGCACATTTCAAAATCACTATCCGGCCCGCACCCTGGAGGAAGCTGCACATGCCTGCTGTACATGATAGCCAGTGTGGAAGCCAGGAATACACATCATGCTGTACATGTTAACCAGTGTAGAAGCCAGGAATACACATCATGATGAGAGAACAGTGCTTAATCTACTTCGATTAGTACTATTTGTTAACTGATTGTTTCTGACATCACTGATTTCAAATTGTTTACATACATGCATGTAAGTTTTTTCTTTCTGTAATTTTGTGCCAAAAAATTGCTAAATGTGTACTAAACATGGTGTGACATCAATCAGTTGCTAATCAGCATATATAACTGGTGCTCTAAACTGAAGAAGATATATTTAATTGACCAAAATGAATGGACATTACTCATTGTGCATTTTTACAGATCAATCATTGCAATTTTGAGATCTTAATTTTAAAAAATCATGTTCTTAATATCAAATTCTTTGGCCTCAAATGCAACTGGAATTTAGTCATACAATTTTCTTGTCCCCCAAGTGATTGATATATTTCATCAATTTAAATCACTTTAAACTTGACAATATTGCAGTTGTATATTAGAAATGAGGACTGACAAGTATATTTATTAAAGGTGGGTGTTACATCATTGTTTTAATGTTACTCATATGGTCTGATCTATCAAATGTATGACAATATTAGTTGATTGAAAACAACATGAAGCTTAGTATTATATCTTTATTTCCTTTTTAAAACATATTTGATAATTTAAATCACAAATGCCATGAAGTGAAGAAAAGAAAAAAATTGTGTAAAACTTACGTTATTACTGTATGTTTGATTGGCATTTTATTTACCGAACCCCCACCCAATACACACTTCATACATAGAATTTTCCATCATTCTCGCTATACCTCTGTTTAGTACATAATGTGTCAGTATTTATGGACCCCAAGTACTGCGTTATAACGGAGGAAAGCTGTATGTTGTTTTAAAATGAAAATTAATTGCCATCTGAAAGTTTTTTTTATAACCTTTGGCCATTTCTAGCATCAAAAAAGACATTGACAGACATGCACTAAAGAATAATAGGTGGATTTTAAAATTTTCCCTGATGTAAAAGCACAGACATGGGGTGCACCAGAGTCAAGATCTGTGGAGCATTGGCAAACTAAAATGGTAGGGAAACCCAATATCCTGCATGCAAGATGCAACATTGTACAAGTGACATATTTTCTTATAATACCATAAAAATGTTTCCCAATTTGATTCTTTTAGCCTTTGAGAAGAAAACTCTCCCAACATCAAAATCTTGATAAAACTAAGAACAGCTTTAAGAATGCCAAATTAAGTTTCTTTCTTTGATTTTCCCCAATAAACTTCTGTAATCTATGTGATAGTAATGTCGCTCTGCCATATCTTTGTAATGCAGATGATAAATTTAAGTGCAACTGTTAGGAAAAAAGTTTCATAAAAAGAACGTCAAAACACGTGACGTAGCACACGAAACTTGGACAAAGGGTCGCCTGGTTGTTAAGTATGCCAGAAAAAAGTCGCAACAGATCACCGACATTTAATATACATATTTTAGTGAATTTGTTTGAAATGAAATACGGAGTATATTTCTAAAAAGGAGAAGTGTTTATGACTTATGTGCGTCATATACAATGACTCCGTGATACAGTAGGACCCTAGTCCTACAATGTAAGATTTCCACCCTGATATTTATGATGTTTGCACCCGAACATCATAAATATCACGGTGGACGTCTTACGTTGTAGGACTAGGTAGGACCCCTACATTGCTTTTCCTTGATCAAGGTCTTAAAAGAAAGGGGGAAAAAAGCAGAAATTGGAACCAAATTATAAATTTCAGTTCTACTTTGGCACGTGTTTTTCTTCGTAAGGTACAAGAACCGCCTTCTTGCCTATGATTGCCGTAAACTCGTTGATCTTCATTCCGACACGTGTAGCAAATGTTTTGTTGGACGCATTCGGAATTCCTTTAGTTTTGTGTAAACAACATACAAAAAAGCCCCGATTCTCACCAATCGGAATCTCGGCTATTTCTGCGAGACAAAAATATGCCTCAGATGTATTTACATAAAACTCGTACATTTTGTTCGCCGAAAATTTCTCCGCAAGCAAAAAAGAAAGCAAATCTATTCGACTTCGGAGAAATTACGAATAATAATTATTAAAAAAAAGGTCGATTATTCGTAACTTCTCTGTTAATCCTTATTGTAACTAGGCGAGGTAATCCGAATGGTATCTCTCGATATACTAGTCTGGTTTCCTGCTTTGTATGCTCCGTCCAGTCGCACTCTGCTACACGAAGTCTTCGTATAGCGGAGTGCGAATGCAAGGATCGTACATAGCAGGGGAACCAAACTATCGAAATATATAGGAGGTATGATTTGTAGGATCGACCTCGAAGTTGCAAATGGCTTCACACTACTCTTTCAGCATGGAAGGTAACCCACCGTGAGGAATTTGAACAAACTTCATAAGTTCTGGTGTTTTATTTAGAAGCGATGGTGTAGAATGGATTTTGAAAACATTCGCAACTTCGTGGTAAATCCTATGGCTCATGTATTTTGTCTCGCAGAAATAGCTGAGATAGTCCGAATGACTATTTAAAAAATAAAAAAAAATTGAGGGACAATCTTGGTTGTTACGATGTTTGAAAACTACTTCAGTGTTTGTTACACTCAATGCGTTAATCAATGCTGAAAGCTCTATAGCATTTGATGGGGAAGATGATATTTAAGAGCGCCTCGTATCATTATTTGTAGCAAATCGCGGGCCAAAATATTCGAAAACTTGTTTAAAAGGTGAAACTTCGGGAATACGTTTGTTTTTAAATTGAGCTCCTCTTTATAATATAATCACATTGTCAAATATTTTTTTTACTTGAATATTTACGTTCAGACGACACATACACACGTCCAACGATTTTGCATTACTGCGTTTCGAGTAACTATAATTTGACTGGTACAGGAAGCAATAACTGCGGGGTATTATCCCATGTGACCGCGGAACAGGATTCTTCCGCCCGATCAAATAAATGAAATACAAATAGGAATGGTAAAAAATAAAATAAAAATAAAAGCTGTACAGGAGATCGACCAACAATAGCACAAGTCACGTTAAAAGACTACGATGTGTAAAGGAGGTAACAACATCCACCGGACAATAATCAATTAGAGGTAACAGTAATTAATTATATGATAACAATATGTCGGGTCAGATAGATCTTTCCTCCAAGCAGATAGAAAAGAGTTCGTCCTTGTGTGGTAATGTGCCCGTACATATTGTTAAAAAATGCATTGGTATCGGTCAAGGCCGTGTGTTAAAAATATGGTCCCCTGCAGGACGGACTGACCTTCAGTCAGATAAGATAAAAGTGATACCGTCTTTGAGTGGTAAGGTTGGGTCATGGACTATTGCAAAACGTTTTAATATCGGTGTCTATCAGGTAAATAAAATGTGGCGGCTACAAGAGACAATATTCTGTGATCATATAAGACAACATAAGCCATTTCACAAGAGCAACTTAAATAAATACAAAATCTTTGCGATAAGTTATCAGCGGAGGTTGTTGCTAAACAATTTTGTATTAGTATTAATCGAGTTAACGGCATATGGGCATCTAGCGGAGATACTATCCCTGCGGGAGACGGGGGTCCCAGTGGAGTATGTGGCTTGGACGTACAACACGACCCTGCCCTGCGTTCTACAAATCTAGTGGTCCCGCATGAGGTGCAAGAAGAAGCACCTTCCTCCAACAGTGGTGCAGCGCCTGCTAGCCGACTTCGTCACGTCTAGTTATTCTGGCACTTCATAAGTAAGGCGTTCATAATCTCTTCAAACTGTCGGCCCCCACCTGCGTTTGGACGTGGCCAAAGGCTCTGGTCGCAATCCCATCAGTAGCATTTTTTTTTTTTTGGGGGGGGGGGGCAGCGGAGATAGGCTCGTAGTCGTGAGGCTATATACCCCACATCTGATGTTTTCTTGCTACGTATGGCTGCATTGTTGTGTCGAAACTACCTTCTCTGCGTAAGGTTCTCGAGGTATAGTTTATATCGTAGGTCAGCCTTGACCGTCAATTTCGCTACAACTTGGCCCTTTGGGCCTCTCAACTGTCTGCTAGCACAACAGAGTACATCCTAGGGCGTAGGCTTATGAACTCAGCAATAGGGACGCCGTTAAATTCATTCTTAAACTTTTCTACCATCTTCTTGTTAGTGTCGCTGTGTTAGGGGTGATAAGTTGGTAAGTCACTCGTATCGTACAGGTCAGTCTCCTCCGCCATGTCCCTATAGATGTCTTTCGTCTCCGCCTCCAACAGCAGACTATCTGTATCGGTGTAGAGCAGCTGGGCATTGACACCGTAATGCGCCTTTATGTGGTTATAGTAAAAGTCATACACCAAATATTTCGATAGATCGAGGACGACCTGGCCTGTATAGACGTGGCGGTTAAGATTGAGTCTGGATTTGGTGGAGTGTACTGTTACAATGTTATCTTCAAAGATCAGAAGTCCGAAAGGCTGGGTCGGTGATCAGGCGTCGCACCTTGTCTTCTTGACCCTCGGGTCGAGCCGAATCGACGCGTATGCGCTTCATCGAATTTTCCATGGTTTTACCAACGACAGAATTATTTAGCAGCTGAAGTAGTCCTTGTCAAACCCCTTCGTGGCCTTAGCCCGCAAGTCCGTATTCTTTTGGATGTAAGGTGACATCCACGGGCTCTGGTCAAACTCTAGCGCTCGATGAATCTTGGTGATGAGCATCCCAAGGCTAGTGTAGAGTTGCAGGTTTCGGTAGTAAATGACGTATCGCTCCTTTTTCGTCCGCTTTGTGTATCCGGTGTAGTGACCTCCCAGCTTGTTCACCAATCCGTGTTGGTAGGAGGATAACCACTCTTTTGGAATAATCATGGACTTGGGGGCCATAGGAAAGTCGCTATGAGCAATGTGAAGCTCTTCGGGATATTCCAAGTCCACCTCTAGTATGTAGCCTTTGGGGCGTCAGGGGTTATTTTACTTACATCAATCTCTTCAGGATTGACCCAGCGAAAGCCGCCCGTGGGTAGACTCTGCATCATCGCCCATTCATAGAGGTTATTAGTATGCAAAGATCAACGATCCAGGTAGTAGACTCGGATGGGTCGCTGTCATGGCACTTGGGGTTCTTTGCCTTTGTCTATCGCTTACTCACCATAAAGGTGCCGCAGCGGGTCACCCTCTCTACAAAGATGTGCATATCGATGTCTGTCAGCAACTTGAGTCTCTAAAAAGATGTGCATATCGATGTCTGTCAGCAACCTGAATTCTGCGCCTGTGGTTTTGAGCAGAGCGTTCCAGCTCATCCCGGGGGTGCTAAAATAGTGAGGAGGGTCGATCTCATACGTCTTCATAGAGGTGACCCGAAAGGGTTCAGGGACATCAGCCAAAAAAAGCACGTCCGTCTTAAGGTAAAGGTCGTGATAGTCCCCCATCTTTTTGCAGCCAAAGGTATCCCATACTTTCTGAGCATGCTGATAGCCCTCGGAAGATACACCAGTATGGCTGAGGCTGCTGTAAAAGGCCTTGATGAGGGGTAGCTGCGTCTCATCAAACCGATGCCACCCATCCATATACTCGTACGGATAGACACCCTTGGCGATCAGAAGGGGTATATCGTATGTGGTATATCGACGGGTGATGCAGAAGCCATCCTGAAGTCATCAGCCAGCTTGGATATGCTGCAGGGCAAGAACTGGTAGCTGTCAATAAACTGGAGCTGGCCCAGGGAAAAGGTTATATATTTTTCCATGTTGTTTGGAATGATATTGATGCCTGCCGTTGAAGCCGTTCCAGGAGCTGCCATCAGCAGATGTCCGTCGTAGTTCCTCAAGTTGTGAAGAATAACGACTTTCGTTTTTTCTGGGCTTAGTCGTAGCTGGAGGTTACAGCTGTTATAGGCGGCTCCGCGGTATCGGCCTAGTGATGTGGCAGTGGTCTCTTACTATGTCATCACCCGGCCGCTTTCGGCAGATGTGACAAACATTAGCCGCTTCAAACACAGCAGTGTTGGCGGGTGTCATCGCCAAAGGTCGAGGGTGGGCCAATTCCTCTCAGAGGTTTACAATCTACTTCTCCAGGCGTTTGGTCAGTTGGACTACCACGTCTTTTCCTCCGTATATGACTGGATTTTTTGTTTTACCATCACATCGCTTAATGACGTAGCAGCAGTCGCATGGAGGCTGGCGGGAGGTTTTATAGGTATCACTATAGGTAGGATCGACCTCTTCCCTTTTCACCGGCACGTAAAGGGCCTCTAGGTCAACATTGATAACGTCAGGTACGGCCATCTGATGAAAGAGGTGCTTAAAGTAAAGCTTATTCTTTCCAGGCTCTGGGAGGAAGGTCCTCTGCGGCTTTGAGCCTATGCTTCGACAATCCTTAGTATGGCTATCAAGAAGGTCAGGTCTGGAAAAGGCGTGTAGGCATCGGCAGCATACATGCTTTCGCTCCTTATGTTTGCTAATCCTATAGGAAAGAGGTTCTCAAACTGTGGTCCGCGAGCTCCATTCATGTGGTCCGCGGAAAGGTTGTGGAACAACAACTAACGGTACAATCAACATTAGGAAAGATCATTAATGGTTCGCCTAGACCCTCAGCAATTTTCAAGTGGTCATTGAACAAACAAACAAACAAACAAAATTGAGAACCACTGCAATAGGCCATCCTGGAAAGATTTTGTATCGATACAAAATGCTGCTTATTATCTTCTGACAGCAGTAGTAGGTTGATCGTTATAGCCAAAGCTTTACTGGATATACATTTGGGGTAGAGGGAATGTTCCCAGCCAAAGACGTTGACGGCGATGGTGCGGTTGAGGTTCTCAAACTTAGTAATATCAGAGACCTTCATCGGACACTTAAGTTTTGTCAAAGCGTAACATTATATATTTAGTATACATGCTGATACGTTCGGCGTGATCATCGGCAGAATAAAGGGCAGAACGGATGGCCCATTCAATGCGTCGGATGTCGTGGTTTTCTACGCTGATGACTACTTTTGGGGCCCACTTAGGCGTTGGTATGTGCCTTTGTTCTTAAACTTTTCCAATCGCTACTCGATCTTCGCTATGGCCTTAAGGATCAGCTTATTGAGGTCTTCAGCCAATAGCGCCACTTCTGCTCAGGTGGCCGATACGTAGGTCGGAATAAAGATAGCTTATCCTTCTGCTGTAACCTTTTCTAGCTGTGCCTTAACGCTAAGGTTAAACCTGACGCCCTTCTTTCCAATCTCCTGTGTCAGGATGTTTATCAATCCGGGGGTCATGGCTCTGAGTTGTTTGGAAAGGTCTGCTTCTGGTATCACGGCTTTATAGTCGACGACAATTTTATCCTTTCCGGAACGACCGACTTTTTGTATGAGAGTTGGCAAAAGGTATCGTAGGCGGGGACTGGGCGAAGGGCCTTTGCTTCTTTTGCAGCCCTTCACCTGGTCCATCGTTTAGCCGCTATGAATGGCCTCGTGGCCGGTATGGGTGGCTGTTTCGGAGCTGGTGTGGGTGGGTGCCTTGGACCCGGTGCAGGCTTTTGCTGATATAGGGCAGACCCGTCGAGAGGAGGGGGCAAGGGAGCAATTGCAATGGGGCCTGGCGATTTCTAGGGACCCGTCGTCAACTAAGTTATAAAAAATAAATGTATCTTTTCAATAAATATTACAATTTGTTCCTTGCTAGAGTCTAAGTTATGGTAGATTACTACAGGGTGTTCGTTCGCTCTATGCTAGGCATTACTAGCGTGCTCATATCCCATAAGCCGATCATCTCTCTAATTAGAGTGGTGCTCACCCTCCTGCTACCATGACCGCCAGAGGTCCACCTAGACCACCCCCACCCCCAAAGACTCCCACAGACTAGTGTTGGCGTAGCAAAAATGAGGTGCAATGTGGAACCAAACCCTGTACACCCACCTAATACTATGCTGCCATGACCACCTTCCTCCCACCTTCCCCTCACCACCGCCACCCCCATCAAGGCTCAAGGGGTATAGTAAAAACGTGGCTGCTCCGTGATGTAGCAAATGTGATGCAAGGTGTAGCCAAAGTCGCATTATATTGCTACTAACAGAGTGTGAAAGTATTACAATAGTTGAAAAAAAAGAAGGAAAAAACAGCATAGAAAACCCTAATTACAGATACGACGTATTAATTCTTCGTATCTCTACATATAATTATTGTTCCTTCATCTATATGATTTTGTATATACTATAATGTGTTCATAATATATATATATATATATATATATATATATATATATATATATATATATATATATACACACACACACACACACACACACACATAGCTGCAAGCCTGCAGCAAGTTTTAACCCCCCCCCCCACACACACACACACACAAACACACATTAAAACACCAAAATCTGACTGGGGGAGCTTGCCTCTCCCATTTACTCCATTGGCATGACTCTGAAGGCTCGTTCCTTTGATTTCGGCTTTGCACCCCCCATCCCCACCCCCTCCGGAAAAAATCCTCAGTCGCCCATGCCTGTAATCTCTCTCTCTCTCTCTCTCTCTCTCTCTCTCTCTCTCTCTCTCTCTCTCTCTCTCTCTCTCTCTCTCTCTCTCTCATTATTATTATTATCATTTGACCTTCAGTGAGTAGGATCATAATAGAGGCCGAGGCAATTTACACGACTGTCGGGTATATAGCAACTTTAAGGTATCCGACTGTCGGGTATTTAACCATTTTGAGGTACCCGACTCCCGGGTAAATAATGCTCCAAAATGACTAAACGGTAGAAGTTATATGTGATAGAGGTGCTACCAAGAATCTCTAGGGATGCTTCACGAAGATATATCCGACAAATACATTATAAACATTAAATTGGCACAATACACACATACATTCAATCAAAACAAGCAAATTTTCTTCTTATTTTATAAGCAGACGTATTGCTCTGCCTATGTAAAACAGATTTGAAGTAACAGATTTCTTAATGTATTCCGTAACAGATTTCTTAATGTTTCCTGCACGATAAGGTCAGAGCTTAACCATTTATGTTCTGCTGTGTTTTGTGTGTATTCGCACAGAAAATATCAGTAGTAACATAGTTTTCCTTCCGAATTCAAGGTAAAACAACACATACAAACATATTTGTTTTTAAAAAAAAATTTTAAATGTTATATGCGCATCGTTGGGTTTGAACTTGGTTCGACTCCATGCAAGGCGGTCTGATAAAAGGTTAAAGATGAAAAGATAACTTTATTGAATGTTATACTCGAGAGGAAAAAGTGGATCGGACACATTTTAAGAGGTGAAGGCCTGTTAAGTGAAGTCATAGAAGGCAGAATGGAAGGAAAGCAACCAAGAGGAAAGCCTAGAATCATGCTACTGGAGAATAACTCGTATGCGAACATGAAATGTAGAGCGATGCTCAGGGAAGAATGGAGAAGACGGATGCCTCGAACCTGCCTCAGGGCAGAAAACAAATGATGGACACAAGCGTCTAAAAATAATTCCAAATTCTTGGTCATGATGTTATCGACGCGGAAGTGAAAATTATATTGTATTTCACTCCAGTGTATTATCAAAATTATTTCTGTTGGAAAATCCAGTAATTCACGGCCTTACATAAAATAAATTTTTATATTCACGACGGTCGGGTATGACGGTCGTATATATAGTCATTTCAGGGCGAACTCGAACCAACTGCAGGTTGTACAAACTGGCTATACACGACCGTCGGGTATATAGTCATTCTGAGACGAAAAGACTATATACCTGACGGTCGTGTAAATAGTCACTCCCAATAATAGATATAATGCAATTGTGTTCATGTATAATTCAAAAATCGGCATCATCATGTATCAACAAGCCGAAATAAGCGTCTTAATGACCATGATTCATTCAAAGCAGATTCCTGAATGGCGGGCTGCTCAAACGACTTTCAATTTAGCCAAACACCTGTCAAATCAACTTTGAGGGTTCCAGTTGGTCACATTGTTTTAAGTGGAAGATGGAAAAATACAGATTTATCTTCTGGTCTGCAAGGTGACAGATTATAGTCAAAACATAAAGAAAGAAAACTGCAACTGTACAGTACAGATCCAGGGCACATATTTCCGCAAGCACCATTTTTCGAATGACTTTATGTCATTATCATGTGGTCTATGTCAGATGGCATCGTCACCTGCCCAAATGAAACTTGTGCCTGTCTGTGTGTGTGTATACTTCAAATAAATTTGATAAGACAAGCAGTCTCAATGGAATCTGACCCTGATTGATAGATGCACTGCAGCTGTGTCACAATATGGGGAAAACTACTCCGCACTGTCAATAATTGTAGCGCACTACATTTTTCTTTAAACTCCTGAAATTACATAAATATCTGCATATATGTTCGTTTTGGCTTGACAGTGTATCAATAAAGCTGCACACTCTTAAAAATAATGTTTACCTAGGGCGAGCATAGCCCAGACAAAAAAATTTTTTGGACATTTTCTTGCTCCTAACTTTGAATAGGTGTAACACAAAACTGTGATAGCTCTTTGGAAAGGAAAATTTCTCCAGTGTTCCATCTAGAAAGAAATGGAGGGGTGCCCTGCCCCCTATAGTACGCTGCTTTGCCTTTGTGAAATGCAAACTTTGTATCTTTATAAACATTGTCATTTCCTTACACCTTGTTAGTTAAATTGGTTGGTTTAGTTGTTTTTCAGACTTGAATCACTTTCTTAATTGATTGCTGAACACATTCTACTCAGATTAAGGATTAAATGGCAGGCATATGTCCTCGCCTAAACTTAACTATAATATCAAAGGACATTACCGCAAGCAATCTGACTTGGAAGCATATATGTCATTAAATTTCACTAACCCCAAAGATAACTTTGCTTGTTATTTCTGCCACCATAAATAATAAGTTTAAAAGTGTAAATATTTTAGGCATAATCCAATTTTCTTTTTAGGAAAATCAATGAACTATAAATCTTACCATTCCACAATGGTTGTTCAAACGATTGACACATATGGTACAACCATGCAGAGTGAAAAATGTAGACTTTTCCAGCTTGAAAATGAGAAAAGTTGCAAAGCACAATCATTCAGAAACCTCCTTTTTGGCAAACAACAGCATTTTTATTTTACGAAAGCATTTTTATTTTATTTCATTTAATTTGTTTGCAAAATCAATGCCATCACTACCTGCAATATTATCTGATACATGACCCCGTGATCAGCCTTATTTTAGCATGAAATGAATAATTCATGAAAGGCTGTATATGTACTTATAAAGTACAAAATGAGATACGGGATCTATTAATATAAAGAAAGATAGAACCACAGCCATCGACATTTCATCAGTTGCTGCTAAACTGGAGATTTCTTCAATCAGGATGAAGTCATACTGGTCTTACAGGTCTAATTCATTTTTGGAGTAAATATTTGAGGTAAATTATCATTTTTAAATGCACTCCTCTCCCCCTCCAGCACAACTTGCACATGTAACAAATGCCATATGCATGGCTAGTACAGTGTTTACAGTTCACACAGAAATGTAATGGCTTGACACATTCTTGGTTTGGTCTACATTTGTTTCTTCAGAAGAAGTCACTCCAGCTGCAATATGCAAGCATCACTAGAACTAGTCTGCTTCACCAAACATATCAAAGCATGTATATACTACATTAAAAATCGACAGAGCTCAATAATTCTACTAATAAAACACATATTAAAAAAATGCTTAAAGTAGGAAATTAAGTCAGTTGCCTCTAAATTTTCAACAATGTAAAAAAAGGGGGAGGTACTTAAAAAGATTTACCATAAAATGTGAATCTTTTTATTAAGTCATATAAATTGGTAGTAGGAATTCAATTTGAGCAAAAATGGTATTTTAGCTCCCTAATAATATTAATAATTATTCTTTACAGGTATATTGCTGTCATATTTATCATTTAATGATAATGTGTACAAAATAATAAGTCCACTATACACAATGTAAGTTGTCAACTTACACTGTTTTGTCTGAGTTCTTTATGTCTGTTTTAAAAAGTGTCTCTCCACATTATTAGCTTTGAGTCGTTTTATTTTCCTTATCAATTCTACATGTTTTATTACAATTTGAGAAGAAAATATAAATGTAAATTTTCATTGTAAAATTATAAATATCATTATGACATAGTGACTCTCGTCTGATAGAGATGTGCCCTTACCTTGTGTGGTCTGTAAAAGATTTCTGTCTGGAACACTGATCTCCACATTAAAATAACACTTAACAGTAGATTATTGAAAAGTTGCAATGAAAATGTGAATACTATATAGAAATCAAAGGCAAGGTGTGAAACTGAAATTTATTGAGTTACTAACCTTGTCTATTGTTATATACTTATTAAATTGGACATGTATTAGAAGGGTTTACAACCCATTATCTTACTCATATATGTAATATTTTCATGATTTTTCTCGAACCAGTCTTGGTGGAAACTTAACATAGCAATCACATTGGTGTCCATGTACATCTGTCCATACCCTAGATGAACTCCAGTGTTCAAGTTGTTTACTTTCCTTTTATTTAAATACCATTTTATCCCACAGTCTTCTGATTTGGAATATAGATCAGGGGCAGGCTTTACAGTCAGGCCATGGCCAGCATCTTCTTAACCCATTTCATTATCAAGCTTGCACCCTGTATTTGTGTGTTGACTGTGTCAGAATTCATTAACAATTGCTTCTTCAGTTTTGTTACATTATAAATTGGGTGTCATTTTGAGAAGACCCGCTGACTATTTCCTTATTGGCTGTTGCATAAAAAAAGCATTCTTTTTGTTACCAACTGTATATGAATGTCACATGCAGTATTGTTTTGTGATGCTAATAAACAATACCTACAAAAGTATATAGCATAAAAAATGTTATCTGTAACAATTATTTACACTTGGCTAATATTCAGTAATTAATATCAAGTACTAAGTGATTGATTGATTGATTGGTGTTATTGACACATCAGCACATAAAAGGTTATATGATGAGACAGTAGGAGTTAAGTGACTTGCCCAGAGACACACAACAAGACACAAGATGTTGTAAACACATGTTGGGGTGCTAGAGGAATGTTTCAAACTCAAACAATGAAGACCCTTGCACCATCCTCAGGGCATGGGTTCACATTGTAAACAAACTTGGTGGATTTGCATTCATCCTCAGGGCATGGGTTCATATTGTAAACAAACTTGGTGGACTTGCATATGACTGAGGAAAGGGAGGAATTAGGAAACAGAGCAAATGATTGAGGTTTTGAAACAAAATTATTCCTATGCCAAACCAGGGCTTAGCTAATATTTTCCTGATTCGCTTGTCCATAGATGCAAGTAACACAGAAATTGCAGTGCTATTGTTGATCATGTTTGTTTTCATTTATTATTCTAACGCTTACATTTTACAGAGCAAACTTTGTAAATTTAGAGAAATATTCTGGGACTATTCCTTTTCCCTACAGCTTGTAATAACATTTAAAAGCTTGTTTTTAAAGATAAATAATCAGTTAATGTCAGTATATCAGATTGTAACATCTCATCAAAAATCAAATCCCGGCAATATTTGTAATGGAGATATTGCAATTTTGACTGCTGTTAAAGTCGTACTGTTAATGCTTCTTTTGATCTAATAAATAAAACAGTTCTCTGATAAAATTCAAAACTTGCCATGGCCTTCTAAGATTTTTCTGTATAATGCAACTTGTAATGTTTAGCTGGTTTTAGCACAACCAACAAACTGTTGCTGCAGAGTAAAGTAAATTCTTTGATCTTTACTCCCAAGTGAGGCTGAGAAATACACTTACAGACTGTCAATTTTGTGACACTGTCATAGGAGCTTTGTAGATTGCCTAGATTGGCAGGCATTCTTTTCAGTACTAATAGCAATAGATCAGTCTGCTGGTAACATCTGTTGACAGTACTTATATGTGTATTTCATAGCAATAGATCAGTCTGCTGGTAACATCTGTTGACAGTACTTATATGTGTATTTCATAGCAATAGATCGGTCTGCTGGTAACATTGCTGGCGTACTGGTACATGTATTTCATAACAATAAATAGGTCTGCTGGTAAAATCTGTTGGCAGTGCTAGTATTTCATTTGTGAAAGCAACTGAGAGGGATTATTTTACATGCTAGCTGTGAATCAGAGTTATTAATCTACATTTTTTCAACTTCTTCTTATTGACAAAAACTGACTTGTCACAGACACATCTCTTAATAAGTTTCACTAGCCCAACCAAGAATTTCACCCATACTGGACATTGGGCTACAGCATTTCCCAAGCCCTACATACAGGTATTTTTCAAGAGTTTTGAGTTTTAACTTTTAATCGATGTTTTATTATCTGCATGAAAACCCCTGACACTAGGGTGGACAGAAACAACTTTAATCAGATTTTGTGACTTTTAGACCACATGATAACATTAGTTGTTAGACCACAGGATAACATTAGTTGTACAAGAGCTTTTGACTGCCTATTGTGTCAGACTATCAAATAATATTATGTAACAACAAAATAAATACTGTGTACTGGTAGATTGATTGATTGATTTTCTGATAGGTAGTGTGAATATCCTATATGAAGACAGCTTGGGCCTGGTTGACTTCCACCCAGCCAGTCATATTGGGGTGCTGTATGCCAGTGAGGCAGACCTAGTTTCCCAGGGAGTCCTCCGGAGGAAGCTGGCTAAACTTAGAAAGGTGCTTCAGGAATTTGTTTGTGCGAAAAATAGTTTAATGGAAAATCATGAACTATCTTTTAATATTGTTCAACCCTTTTGGGGACTTAGTCAATGCATGTCTAACTGACAAAGTGTTAGTAAATACTAAGATTAAAAGTTTCAATTGAAGAATTAAGTATGATACAGGGTGTATGTGAAGATAAAAGCAGAAGAATGAATTATAACATTGGATGAGATATGTTCAGTTTGGCTGACTGCCATATTGAACTGGCTCAAATCTGGAATAGTGGGAATATCTGGATGTGGGAAGTTCCAGTGATTTATGGAGCAAGGAAAAGATGAAGACTTAGTTGTTCGTTGTGATAATGATTGTTCTGTATGAAAGATAGTTAAAATATCTTCTTGTTCTGTTCTTTGTAATGAAAATAACTTTCTCAGTGAATTGCTTCAAGGCATTTCTTATGGACATAAATTCTTTTAGACATTTAATAAGCATTCTTTAAAACACTTTTTTGCAAAGAACATATGTTATTTGTGTTGTTGTTTGTCAAATAACGTCCATGTACATTTATCTAACAATGAATATGATTCCTATCAATTTTATACATTCACGCTTCATTAGTGTACATTTTCAGTTTAATTTGGTTTCAGCTATTAAATGAAATATATTTCATTTCAACTACAGAATGAAATTTATTTGGTTTCAACTATTAGATGAAAAATATATATATAATCAATACTTTTTGGATTTTGCTCTGATAATACAAAAGATGTAGGTAACTTGCTAAAAGGTACTGTACATTTGTATCTCTATTACCATAATTCTCCGATGATAACACCAGGGGGAGTGATAGCAAAACGAGTACCATTTCTTTAAACCACATTATTTTTCCTTTTAGATGAAATATCTTCATCATAAAAACATTGATAGCATATTACTTTTTATTTAAAGAAAATAATAAAGAAAATTCCTTTCGAGTTCCAAAGTCATTGTCAGGAAAGTATAATCTGATCCTCCATTGTGGCTGGTATTAAAATCTGTACTCATCCATGTAACGGTCGTGGATCAAAAAGTAGATTTCACTTGAGAATATTTATCTTAAATAATAACCAAACATTAAAAAATACTCTCTGTTTGTGTGTATTTTATATTATTTTGAATTTGTGGTTCTTTTTGTGATTTGTTTTGTGCAAGCTTTTGGTACCGGATGCACAAACCAGGATTTGTTTATATCTTCTGTTACAAAGATTTCAACTACGCTGGAGAAAGGTTGGCATGTTAGTCACGAAAGCATGGTGTTCTGAAAGTCATTACACCTAGTAATTTTAGTTCTCAATTTCACATTAGAAATATGAACAAAAACGTGATTTCTAGAATTGATAAACAGGTTGTGTAATGCCTTATTTTGAATTGGAAATTATCCAAAACTTTTGCTGGCAATCAACTGATACTGCTAGTACAAGGTAATACCAGATTAGTCTGACATATTACTGTTCTGCTTGAAAACATCATGATAAATGAGTGTTTCATTCACAGTTTAGAAATTTTAGACAACTGGTAGAGTTTCAAGTGAATTTTTATGAGTAATTGATTTTAATAGAGTGACTAAATGTCACTTTAAGAAACAATATCTGTAACTAGTTTTTGACTGATTTCTTGAATGAATGATGTTTTTTTATGCCAGTAGGACTATACAAATAAGGAAACAAACTGTGGACTCATTTACAAACGATTGTGAATGTATGCAGACATATTTGTTAACCCCTGGGTCAGAAGTTGGGGGTATGCTTATTTTCAGAGACCACCCTGTCTGCTACAAGTTTCTCAAAGTGGGAGTGGGTGGGCTTATTTTCAGAGACCACCCTGTCAACTACAAGTTTCTCAAAATGGGGGGGGGGCTTACATTTGAGCATGAGCATATCATCAGAGAAATACAGTTACTGCTTTTCCTTTTATTTCAAACGCATCAATTTTAGTCACAGACTTCATGTCACTGTTTTACCCAGATAAATCACATAAATAAATTTGCCACATAAATAAAATGATTTCAGTTACTTTATTAAGTCCTGTTCTTATTGTAAGATGAGCATAAAAAGGTTGTAAAATTATCTTTTTTTTTTCAGGCTTTCCAAATTTTAGGGAATTTATAGGGCATTCGGCCTCAAAAATATAGAGGAAAAACATAGGGATTTTTTAGGGAAATCATAAAAAATATAGGGATAATTACACTATTACATATTGAGTACCAAATTTGAAAGCTCAACACACAACATAACCAATATTAATAACTTAATGCATTGAAAAAATAATTTAAAGATACATATCATCTGGAACTCGCAATGCATCCATCATGTTAACTCATTCTATGTTCTTTCTAATCCTTTTTATGATGAAAAAAAAAGACTTGTAAACAAAAACTGGCATGTCCTCTCCTACAGGAGTATTAGGATATGGGATTTGGGATATGTAGGGAACATATTTAGGGATTTGTATAAAATGTAGGGATGGCTGGCAGGCCAACATTTGGTATCCCTCCCACTATAGGTTCATTTTTTCATATCTTGTACAAATATATATATATATACATGTATGTCAGATGTTCACATACCAGTAATTGTGCTGGGTCTATATATATATATATATATATATATATATATATATATATATATATATATATATATATATATATATATATATATATATATATATATATATATATATACATACATAAACTGCATCTAACTATACAGTATCCTTCTCAGGTCAACAAGGTGCAAGTAATTGTGTTGGCAGAGAAGACACCATCCAGTACTCAGTACTTTCAGTCCCTGCAGAAGTTTGTCATGCTGGAGCTGGGCTTTGTGCTACTGTCTGTACCTGGTCAGCAAGAGGCTGCTGGACTTCTGGCACAGATGGTAAGTAAGTGCACTACATGCAAGTGTACTGTAAGTATAGGTTATTAACTGAGTATTGAAAAGTATTGGACTCGAGGTCATGTGACACAGGATGCCTGAGCTTGCAAAGGCATTCTATGCCACATGAACGAGGACCCAATATTGTTTAATGCTCAGTCAATAACCTCTTTATTATAGACTTAAAAACAAGCATTTTAATCATTCTGTTATGTTATAGGTATAACATGAATGAAACAAAAAAAACATTTAATTGAACACTTTACACATCATTCAGTTGGTGAATGAAACGTGAACACTGCACAGTAAAACACACTATTTTACTACTATGGAGGCATGCACATACATGGGGTGATTCTCATTCAACACTGAATGAAACTAAGTTTGTTAAAGTGGATGGAATGTCAAGTAGCCAAAGAAACACAACAAAATATTAATATTGGGAAATAATTATGCAATACATCAATGAAAATTGAAGATACCATTATGAAAAAATGGACCAGACAAATTCAGTCTTAGGTTAAAGTTGGGATTGTCTCAATGCTGCTGTCATGGTGGTGGGTAAATTTGAAAGTGCTGTGTATGTCATGATTGTTGCCAGGGTATTGTGGTCCATCAGTCTTGGATAATTCCTAAAAAAAAAGGATATACTAGATTCATTTTGGAATCGCTTCTGTTTGATTAAATTCCAAGTGAGGGATAAAAACAATTCCTCTCTCTCTCATAGTAACAGCACCAACTAGCTGTCCATTTTCAATATTTTTATAAATCATATTTATTTTTATTTTTTTCCCTTGCAATTTAAATTTGTGGATGTTCTCAGATTTTTTTTATTCAATTTGTATGATAGATAGTTTTATTTAGATGAGAGCTAGATCTAGTGATTCTCCAGCACTGGTGTCAGGTAGAAAGGGTTAGTCTTTGTTGGTATCTGGTGACCATCAGATTTATGACGTTACCATCTGCATTTTGTTTTAGCCGTAACCAGAAGTAGTTCATCAAATGCAGGCATGTGTTTACCATATAAGGAAGCTGTAAATATTTTTACTTAACTATGGTCAATACCACAGGATACTTACCAGTAGCAATAACGTTGAACTAATTATAACAAAAGCCCAACTGTAAACATCATAGATCAAGAACAGGGCTGTGTTTTGGTGGCATTGTGACCTGGAACAAGTTTCATTTTGATCAATGGATGGCCATTTTGGCAACATTGGTTGTGGTTATGTAGTGTCATTGGTCTGACCAAAGTGTAACCTAGGTTTATCACTCGGATTATATTGAGCCTTTTCCGTTAAAAAAGAAAAAAGAGAATACAAATAAACAAACCCTCAGATTTGTCACAGAGGCAGCCATTTTAAATTTCATTCATCAAAACGAACCTGATGGGATCACATTACAAAATACTACATTGCAAAGAAAAGAGAAGATAGACATAGAGATTAAGTTTCAACATGATTTTAGTGCTGATTGCAAAAGGTATGTCATCTTCTCCTGTCAACAGATGCAGGAAACTGAAGAACCTCGAGAAAACAACCAACATTGGATGGGTGACCATGCAACCATGCACATTTCCCCAGAACCGCAAGGCATGAAGTGAGCACATTACTGATACGCTACCGAATCCCTCTCCCTGATCACCACCAAACAATTATCTTTGGTCTATAAAAGTTTTACTTTGACCTCTGATCAGCTGTTTTGGTGACCTTGGTTGTGGTTTTGTGGTGTCATTGGTCCATCTGAAATGTAACCAGGGTTTAAACTTGGTTTCACAGACAGAAGATGGTGAAAACAGGTAGCCTCCATCTTTAGCCGTGAATAATGTAGTGGCAATTAACAATCAGAATATCCGTATCTCTTTTCAATGTGAGTTGAAAAACTTATACTATCAGAAAGAAAAGATTCTGAAGTAATCATAGTGATACTTCCCAAATCAGTATGTTTTTATCAGATGAATATCTGGCTAAATATGCGAAGAATAGATCCACATGATGAAAGATATACATTTTGAAAAAAACAGTTGATGTTTCAGTAATGGATGAAATACCTGCACCTTTAATTTATAATGTTAATCCTTTAACTTTTAACTGGAAAAAAAATTGAATAAATCATTCAGTCTATAGCCTCAAACTATTTCTTATGTTGCTATGTTGATATAATACAACCACTGGCTTTAGGGCAGTTTACAATGGCTACTATTTACATCCTAGGTCTTTTTTTTTAGCATGTGATGAAAAGGCCTAGGACATTCCTATTGTGGCAATAACAGTCAGTGCTGTTCATTCAGATAAATATTTCAAGTGAAAAGCAAAAACCCTGATCTGCTTGTGTATCATTCAGTGGCAAATCTGGGTCTATGCTCTTTGTAGTTGGGTGTTACTTATACTCAGGTAAATATTGCATGTTTTACTCTTGACTGTGTAGCTGCTACTGAACTACACATAATTAAATAGTCAGGACTGGAAAAATCCCTTCTCTAGCAGCCTAGGACAAGTTTAATATTGTTCAAAATATGGAGAAAAATATAATTTTGTTACAGTTTAATAGAAATCTTCATTATGACAGATAAAAAATGTAAGTATGTTACAGCTATAAATAGTGCAATAGACTTTGTCTCCCCTGAGATCTCAGAGAGATAATGAAAGTAAATACAACACACAGAGTTAATGTTTCACCTGTTACTTTTTACTCATTATTGAACTCCTCAATTTTTCTCTTGCTTGACTTATAGTACTGATAGTTAAACTTTATAATTCCCCATGATTACCACCATTTTTGCCCTTTATTTACCTCCATTTTGCCCCTCTACTTGGATCGCCCCTTCGACTGTGCCACCAAGTCCATATCTCTTTAGAATTGTAATTGTTTGTTGCAAAACAAATCATCGATTTTGTGTCTACTGTTTAGTGCATTGGCAGCTTATATAACTGAGCTTTTTCATTTATATTAACTTCCAGCAAGCACATGTTTTCTTTACATAACAGATACTACAGTACACTTATCGCCAGTTTTGGATTGTCCACTCAATACAGTGGATGTACACATGGGGCAAGGGATTAAGTGTCCACTAACCCTAGTGGCCATCGACTCAATCTAGTGGAACTCCATCACAGATTTT
Source organism: Margaritifera margaritifera (assembly GCA_029931535.1). Taxonomy (NCBI): domain Eukaryota; kingdom Metazoa; phylum Mollusca; class Bivalvia; order Unionida; family Margaritiferidae; genus Margaritifera; species Margaritifera margaritifera. The sequence continues at coordinate 256,650 of JAQPZY010000700.1, read as the reverse complement.
ATTGCAGCCATAGTGGATTTTATAGCACCCCTAGCTGCTTTTATTGCATTGCTTTTATTGCATTCGCCCTGCGAGTCGACACACTAAACAGACAGATGGGAGAAACCTTGATGCCATAAATCCAACCATGGCAGGTGTCAATTTCATAACTTTACCTGTACAAACTATACAGTAGTAACATTGCCTGTGGTATTTATCAGTGGCCTAGCTAGAGATACATACAAACAAATATGCATAACATTAAAAAAACGAGTTTTTACATTCCTTGAATATCCTCCCACCCTTGTCCATGACAGAACATACTGTTATTACTCTAGGTCTTAAAATTATGTAACAGAAAGAAAGTGAAACCAACAATGTAAGTAAAATCAACAATCAATTTAATTCTAGACAATTAAATTGAAAATTCAAAAAACACTTACAATATTGTGAATTAAAATCCAAATAATCCAATAATCCTAAGTGTCCTAATCACAAGTCCTAAATATAGAATGTTCTGAATGAATTCCAATAGCCTTGGATGTCCTGATGTACCACAATGGCCTTGAATGTCCTGATGTACAAGGAGGCTTGAATGTCCTGATGTGCCTGAATGATGTATTCCAAAATATTTTTGAAACAATTCACAAAAATCCCAAAGTCATGTATTAATCCAAATTGAGAATGAGCACTTTAGTAATCCAATGAATATTTTAAATAAATAATTCCTCTCTCTGAATTTGCTCTGATTTTCACAACACAGCTGTAAACATCTGATTATTAAAATGATTCTTCATAGACTGACCATTAGAACAAGAATGAAATATTGCTTACTAAACTTCCTATATATGAACACAGGTCACCTGACAGAATTTTCTAGAAAATCATATGCCTACATGACAGATATCAGTAATTCTAGTGGAAAAACGAATCTAATAGCAACAAAAGCAACCCTGACCTCAAATTCTAAGTAAACAACTTGTTTACATCATATAACCAAGGACAAAGTTAAATATGTAGGACAGAAGTTAAATATGTAAACATTATGCATAACATTACATTAACAAAATTGTCTTGCTACAATGTACATCCCTGTTGAATGACAAGATGTACATAAAACTGTTAGCATATATACATGTGGAAATTTACATCCTGTTCTGCATCAAGCAGTAACTTCGATGTTCATTCTCAATAAATGATATTTCATAAAAGTGCATATTGTACTGGTTAATAATTTGTGATAATTTCCCTTTCATTACGGTACTATTTCCAAGGCCCTCTTTCAAAAAATATATTGAAAGCAGTATACAAATAAAAAGCGAAAAGCCCCATCATATCACAAATAGAAGATAGTATCATTTATTGCATTTGTCCTTTAGATAAGATTTGAAACAAGTTTATGTCAAGTAAACAGCTTAATTAAATCTATGAAATTGAATAAATGTCAGACACATGCAGCAGTAATAATATTTGAAAATGGAGATAAACTTTGAGACTGATAATTACGAACAATAGCAATTATAAACAAATGCCGTACTGTTTATAGCATACATGTATGATGAAGTACAAGGGATATAATGACCTACATGTCATAATTTTTTCTCAAGTTTATTCAGTAAGAATAATGTGGTATCATATATTGACATAACACAAAAAAGATATGCAAAAAAATGTTTGAAAATGTTCTTCTGTAGCTTGATCCATAGACTTAGAAAATGACATTGATTATTTGAGAGTATGACAATTTTTAAATGTACAGAATTCATCTATGCTGTTATGAAGGCTGCACTCTATCTGTCATCAACAAATGGATTTTCATCAAAAAGGTTACTTTGTTTGTCACATTTCTCATGAATCTATCATCAAGCACCAGCAGAGGACTGATATTATTACTTCGAAATCAGCTGCTATGCTTGTTAACAATAGTCGGTCAGAAAGGTATCGAGTTTTGATGTTATTTTTAGCACCAATGTGTTAAAAGAAATATTAACTTCTGAATGAAAATGTTTCTTGTCATCATGAAACCAAACATTATAAAACTAATATGATATTAGTTTGTGGACATTAATTTTGGACTTGTAATATGGACTGAGAAACACAATGAGGTTAAGTTGTGATATTTTCACATAAAATTGGTTTCTAGTGGTATATCAAGCAAACCATATACCAAAAAATAAATCCCCATTAAGCTCTCGATGCAGTGCATAGAAAAAAAGTCTATTGCCGCAGCACATGGCTCTGACATGTTGAGCAAAAACTCAACTTGACTACAGGCTTTCTTTTTTTTTTAAATGCATCTTCCATATCTTTGTAATAAAATGAGTTTATTATGTGAAAAAATGAGAGACAGAGAGATTATGCATTGTAACTTTCAAATAATGTAATCCATGCTTGTCCAACATATGGCCCGCAGGCCAGAATCCAGCCTACCAAAGGTTTCTATCTGGTCTGCCAACCTTTCATAACTTGTTCCAACTGGTAGTGGAAAATGTAGGCCAAGTTTATAAATGACCCCGTGAGTGAGAAAGAGATTACAATGTGGCCCCTCACGCGAAAAGGTTGGACACCCCAGATGTAAACCATAGCTTTATTTGCTAACTTGGAAAATGACATTGATCATTAGAGAGTATGCATTTTTTTAATGTGCTTCAATTATCTTCGTTTCAGAATTTGTATACTGACAACAATTTTCAGAAGTAAATAAGTAAATTGCTGCTTATCAGTGCTTTTTGTATTTAAAAAGTAATTTATGTAATTAATTGGGTTATTCTTATGCATTTCTTCTTGTCTTATAATTTCTAGTTTGGTTCTATAGTCGAACTTGGTCATAATTAACATAAACGAACAAAAAGCTTCAGGAATTTAATAGATTGAAAGTCAAATGAGCCATCATTGCTGCAATCATCAAAATGAACACACTGACAATATTTGTGATGACCATAGAATTAATATGAAAGGTTCACAATAAACAGGGAATAACTGGGATTTACAACCTTTGAAGCTAAAACCTCTTCCACCTCCAGATCTGAGTAGATAAAGTTCTACCAGGGATACCTGTTTAAAGCCATTAAAAATATGAATCCCATATTAACAGCAATCAATACGATTATAGATAAATTTTATAACCGTGGCAAACATGTGGCTTAGCAATTTTGGGCAATATACAAGGCATTATTGATAGATATGATGTGTTAAGCTTATGCATAATACAGTACAACTTAAACTGCCGACCCCCCCCCCCCCCCGAAAAAAATACTAAAAAAATCTATGAATAAGAAGAAATTTCCCTTTTATGAAGTTAAATCGAAACCGACATACAAAAACTGGAGGCTGATTTCACAACTCAGTTTGCATATTAGTAAGCAGTTCTGTTCAATTTCAAAGGAGAAGGATGATATAATGAGAAATTGCTTGTTACTGCAATATGGGGAAAACTTTATTTTCTCATTGGCACTTACTAACTGGCTCCACACTTTTTTCTGTGGTGTTTACGATGCCACATACTGGCCAGTTGCTGCACAGTATGCAGAGTTAACAAGGATCCGGGTAGCCAATCCATCCGTTTTGATGCACAGTCCACCCAAGAGGTGCCTGAGCCAGCTAGCCGCCATGCCAGCCATCCAGCTGGCCACTAAGCCAACCGTTTGGCCATCCATCACACGTTTTGGATTTCACTTCCACTCCACACTGTTTGGTACACTATTACTATTCAGTGGTAGGATAGTGGCAATGTGGAAGCAAGCACCATAAGAACTGCCTCTCCAGCTTGTCTTGCCATCAGCACCTGCCTTCAGGCCAATTCAGTCCCAATCACAACAGAGGGATGATCAGAGGCGAAAAGATAAGAGGCAGAACATTGTACATCAAAAACAGTTTCAGCCTCAGTTGAATTTCTGGTGGCAACAGGCCCCTCAATTCAGGAGGCAAGGTTTCTCCTTCCCCATGCCTCCCAACAACCACTGATGACTTTTCACAATGCCAGCCCTCAGACAACCTGCCTGTGGATGATAGACTTCTTCATTTCCAGCAGCCTAGGATTGACCTATTTCCGCAACACAAATGGGCAATTCAATTTGTTTTGGAATGGCTTCAGATTTAGTTTATCCAGCCCCCTCCACTTACATCTTCCCCTTCCATAATGGACATGCAAGTGGTAGAGAGAGTTAGTAGACTGAACTCTCTGGGGTTATACTCGAGGCTGTTTATCGTGCACAAAGCCAACGGGAAATTCAGGACAGTTATGGACCTCAAGTGGCTCAACAAGTACATAGCCGTGCCAAGGTTCAAAATGGAGATGTAACATTCAATTAGGGTTTCCATAAAAAGGGACGAATTTGTGATCAGTTTAGACCTAACCAACACATACTTTTACGTCTCTATACACCCGGTGTCATACAAGGTTCCTTCACTCCCATTCAATATCAACATCACAAAGGTCATCAACTGTGTCATCGCTCTGTACCATTGACATTGTCAGCAGCGACTGTGGCATACCTCAACAACATCGTCCAAAGACACATGGTATGTGTGGCATGGATTATCGAGTTTGTGGAGTTAATTTCCAGAAGGGAGTGGATTTTAGCAAGAGAGTTTTTTGCAACTCCTCGGTCAGCTTAGTGGAGCAGTGGATTGATCCTTCTCGACTGCCTTTTCATGCAGCCCTGCAGATGGCCCAGCTGACCCAGTGGTGCTTCTTTTCTGTTCAACTGGATCAATGAATTTTTGATCCACCACAGCAGCTAATTTGAAAATCATGTTATCACTGAAGAATATAAGAGATGGTTTCAACAATCAGCAGTTAAAAGGAAGAAATGGTCTTATCTTGAATTACTGGAAATTCTGTTCGCCCAGTAGAGCGTCATTCCCTTCAAGGGACTTTTGTTATCATAGACATGAGAGGGTTACATTTTGACTGTTTTGTTATAACATTACAGATTACTAATTTTGTGGTCTGTGACATTAGAGAATTTTCACTGAATACAGTATAGTGTAAGGGCTGTTCCATTTAAGCATACATGTTACCCAGGGAAGGCAAGTTTTGTTTTTAAATATGTGTCAGAGTACTTTAATTACTCAGCTCATATGAAAATGATACCAAATTCTAAATTGCATCTATGGGTGACTGCTCAATAATGAATGTGTGTTCCCTGGGTTTCAAGTATGTTTTGCTGGAACAGCCCTAAATAGTGATGTAAATTTTTGTCTTCTTTTGCTATCTGAAGTGTTCAGTACCATTGAGAAGAAACACTATTCTATTCTAGTCAATTGTCATTTAATAATTAATCTTTTCTTGCATTGTTAGTTACTTGGTTGTAACTCCTGCTCTTTGAAATGAGTAAATTGAAAGTTTTTGAATATTCCAAAAGAAAAGTTCTTTTTTTCCCCAAGAGATACAACAGATATCCAGTGTGCTGTATGCTCTGTGAAAGGGAGTAATTTTTTTTTATAAGTCAAATAAAGCAAATTACTTGTAACTGATTACTTGAAATTAAATTATAGCTTTTTTTAAAAGATCAGAGATATCCTGTAATATTTAGTTTGCTGTATGTCTAGTGTTTGCTCATTTATGACAGGTGTTTCATTTTGAGTAGTTTGAATCATTCTCATTCTTTGTGTTTTATTTCATGTGTATTTTGTTAATTCTCATTACATACTATTGCCCTTTCTTTCTCTCCTTAATACTATAAATGGTTTTCTTAACTAAATCTTTCTATCTTTCTTTTGTCTCAATTTTTCTTGTTCAGTTGGAGCATTCATCATTGCATAATAAATTTATCCCTTATTGTATACAGCAGGCATTCAGTTTGGAGTATGAATCTTACATGGAACACCCTGCATCTTTTGACTAGCAGCCTACCACTAATGAACAGCACCCTGCCCCTAATGAACAGCACCCTGCCCCTTTTGCTTTTCTAGAGAAAACACTGATATGAGAAGTATGAGCAGCTGCCAAAAGTGTTTCCATTATCATGTTTCCTAATCTCATTGACAAGTTCCCAGGCAGCCCTGATGCAGCATGAGAGGCCTCATTAGCTGCCAATAGTTTTTGTAATCATGTTTCCTAATCCCATAGACAAGTTCCCAGGCAGCCCTGACACAGCGTATGAGAAGCATCATTAGCTGCCAAAAGTGTTTCCATGATCATGTTGAACACTATCTATACTGACCAAAAAACAACAGTACATGCTCACTATTTACAGAGGAGACACCATTGTCTAGCTGCCTGGGGCAAGTTCAGAATTTGATGGTCAAGTAAAATTGTCTTTCACTTGGCCAGATATTTATGCAAAATATGGAGGAAAACTGTGGATTTTGTGTGATTGTGTTACATTATAATTGTGGAAAAGTAGTCCATTTTAGGATTATTTTCGATCCCTGTTAATTAATATGCACACAAATGTACCATGAGCCTGTAAAGAAGCAGCACATAACCTGAGAGTCATGCTTGAGAAGTTTCTTTTTTTATGTGACTTTTTTTTTCAATTCTGGTTGTAGATATGCTTAATGATTTTGTAAGTTTGATGTACAAGAAGGTATGAGATTTGTTTGAAAAATAAAGTTATTGGGTAAAACTGAGTAATATTTTAATATTTTGTGTAATAAATGTTAAACATTATTACTACAATTATCATTTTAATGATTATTTAAAATAAAAAGTTTCTTACATTTCCATTTGTATATTTGCAAGTACATGTATCATAGGATTCCCATCTTACCAGACACATCCACAGTACGCACCTAGGGATTTTTGCCTAATTAAAACTGCAGGTGCCCCCTTAAATTTGAGATGTTTAAAATCATAATGCATAGATGCTGCCAGAGCGCGCGAATCGCGCAAAATGTGTACGAATTCACGCACTTGGAAAGCAGTGATGCACGAGAACTCCCACAAATTAATTTAAAGTCGCGCATAAAAAAATGTACTCTGCGCAGTATACAATTTTTATTTAACTGTTAACCCTCAAAGTTTTTGGCCAGGCATAAGTCATGCTGCCTGTAGAAGTCTCGTAGCACTTGTCTAGTTATCGGTCTCTTTTCCGGTAGGCAACTGTTTACAAATCATTCGGCTTGATATGAACAGTTGTTAAACTAAATTTGATTGACATATTGGGCCCAGGAACAAGCTTTGTCGAGTTTTATCCTTGCATTCATGAAGAAAGTTTTAAAAAATTTTGTTTAAAGTCAGGGCTCCTAGAAAATCCAAAATGGCTGACTCGCAACATGGTTCATCTTCAGACGACGATTTCGTTTGGCAAATAATGGCCGATGGTAGCGATGATGACAATGACTTTTAAAGTTTCGAAGTATATGAGATTATTGGAGCCCGGAAAGTGTTATTGGAAATACCAGTGAGTAATTTTGAACCTGAAAATGATGTTGAATACGAGTCCGATGTACATGCTAGATGGACAGCATGCCGGTCAACCCCCTATTAAGCAGTCCTTCGAAATTAAATGTCAAAAAGGCAGAATACTAAGCCTAATTAAAGTGCAGGCAATTTAAAAGTAGAGTGCAATTTTTCATTTCTTTTCTCAAACAATTCTGCCTTTAGGTATCTTGTACTACAAAACTATATAGCACTCTAAGGGTTAAGATAAATTGTATAAATAAAAATTTAAAAAGAAATTAAAAAGTAAGGATATTTATTTTTAATCAGAATAACTCTTGACAAGCTGACTCTGGCATTGATGGACTTAAAACCCTAATACAAAATTGTGGAACAGATCAGAAATATGGCATACATGTAGTAGTCAACAAAGCACTTATTCAAGAAAGTTAAACTTTGGCAGAGCTTTTGTTAGTGAAAAATATTATTTTGGAGCAGAGATATCCAAGAGACAGTACCTATGAGCTGCTGAAAATTGTACGTAACAACCATAAAGAACATTTTTCCAACTTGTTCAAGCTGGCTTAGCTAGCTATGCATATGTGAAAGAGGGTTCTCAGCACAGAACAATATTCATACACAGATAAGGAACAAATTAAGCTCAAAAATGATCAACAGATTAATGCATATTCAACTAGAGGAGACATCTTTTGAGGATTTTGATTTCAATAGAGCAGAAAAAAAGAAAGATGGATAAGTATGTGTTAGGTAAATATTGAACTAAGGCCATTTCCTCCTCCCCCTCATTTTTTTTCCTACTCCCCCCTTATTTTGGTGACAAGAGGGGAGCTCCCCCCTTTAGATAAAATCCTAGTAGTATCTCTTATAATTGCATAGGAGCAATATTATTAAAAACGGAATGAAATGTCTGAAGCATTGTACAACAATGCATGCCTGTCTTTTTCATTTCAAGGTTCATACAGAGAACCATCAAGATGTAAATCCATTCTGTAAGAAGAGAAAAGCGTCCAATCTTGACCACTGTTTGCTGACCACCATCCAGTCCATACCCAAATTGGGGGAGGTCAAGGCCAAGCAAGTTTTGGAAAAGTTTAAAAGTTGGTTCATTGCTTAGTCAGAGTTTGAATATTTGCTACATATGGGCAATGACATGAGAAAACATCCCTTTGGACAGTATGATGTAATTGTAGAAAACTTATGTCATACAAAGGAATTTTTAATGTTATTACATTGTTTCATTTTGCATTTAAACCATTATATATCTGCTAACTGTATATTCATGATATTTGTGTGAAATAAACTGCATTATATTCAGGAAAGATAGTTCTTTTCAAAATAAGCAAAGTCTCAAAATGTCAGTTTTATGCCTGTAGGGATTCTTTCTCATATTGCAGCTCATATGACAGTTCTTTTTATTAGCACCAAAACATTCTGTTATAAATATCATGATATATTTTAAGAACCATCAAACTGACAAAGCAATTTCATCAATAAATTCAAGTTTTTTGCACAATTACCATATATAAGTCGAGTCCAAGTGCAACCTGCACAGACCCAGATCTGCCGTTGCATAATGCACCAGACTATCTGGGTCTATGCAGTTTGTTAGAAGTAATTAGAGGAACAAACAACATAGATCTATGTTGTTTGCAGTTGAACTCAGCTTATAAGCAAGAACATATATAGTATTTGGTAAGTACACAGATAATTACTCATGTTCATTGGAGAACATTAAAACTATATAAAACTGAATTAAGACAGTTACTCTACTTGCTGCATGAAGCTGATTGCATATTATTCAATTCTTTTCATAAGTTTCATATGCACAGAACACTTATCTGAAATTGGTTATTTTTATCATAATGCAGAAACTTTAGCTTAAGTCGAAAAGATTTTGCCATATGTTTAATTAGACATTACTCTTTGAGAAAGAAGATGAAGGAAGGAAGATCATTCATTGTAGTTTTGAGAAATTTTATCAAGCTTTTCAGAAAGATCAAATACTGTCATTTTTTTTTAGATATAGCGTAAACAGAATAAGAAAGTACAGTAAAACCTGTATTGAGATACCCCCACTAGTTTCACCAACTGGATATGGTTGTACAAGACAGGTAGTCTCTCAACAGAAGTCCTGATCTGTGCATTAAGGTTCAGTTCTTAAATAACAGGTTGTCTTCAACAAATTTTTTTCTTTTAAGTCAGGTTTACTGTAGTATCAAGCTGTCCTGCTTTTGTTTCATTTTCGGCCTATTCTAGACCATGAACTTAATGATTTAAACCAAACAGCATAGTACAGGTCAGGCTTCATCAGGATTTGAGGAAGAAGGCACTTCTCACTGATAGAAGAACAGAGAGAAGTTTCACAATCAAAGGGAGAGATTGATAATAATAATATTATTAAAAATAATAATAATAAATGTTCTGGGATTTTTTTTAAAAAAAATTCTACTGTAAGATGCCATTTTTCTTTATATAGGTAATCTTCCACACTGCTGTTGGCTCACCAGAGTTTATCCTTTACTAGCAACTAAATATTCTTGACCGTATTTGTCACAAGCAGTTTAATATGATAGAAATGTTATTGACACCAGTTGTCAAATATAAAAATAAACTTTTCCATTATGTGATGTTTTATTCCAAATTTAAATAAGGTAGTTAACAATAGATGTTTCTGTTACACTTGTTCATAAGTCTGCGATAACAATCAGTAGTATGTTGTGAGATTCAGCGTTCTAATAGTAATGTCAAAAATAGGTAACTTTCATTTATCAGGTTTAACAAATATACAGAAGTTTCCCTTTCAAATGAATTTGTTTAATTAAAGCACATATTCTATAATTGCAACTGTGTGGTGAAGTGGCCTTCATAAATAAGTAGTATGTCCTAATAGGAGATTATACATGAAATTGTTGCTTTTAAAATCACACTAAAAATAAATGACTGTTGCCAAGACCTCAGGATCTAATATGACTTCATTGTTACACTAGGCTTGTTTTCAGGTGAATTTTAGATGACTATTTCTCCCACTTTTACTGGTAGAATTACCTCTGGCACATGTCCCTGGTAGAATTACCTCTGGCACATGTCCCTGGTAGAATTACCTCTGGCACATGTCCCTGGTAGAATTACCTCTGGCACATGTCCCTGGTAGAATTACCTCTGGCACATGTCCCTGGTAGAATTACCTCTGGCACATGTCGCTGGTAGAATTACCTCTGGCACATGTCCCTGGTAGAATTACCTCTGGCACATGTCCCTGGTAGAATTACCTCTGGCACATGTCCCTGGTAGAATTACCTCTGGCACATGTCCCTGGTAGAATTACCTCTGGCACATGTCCCTGGTAGCATTACCCCTAGCATAGGTCCCTGGTAGCATTACCACTAGCATAGGTCCCTGGTAGCATTACCATGCTAGGTCCCTGGTAGCATTACCTCTGGCATAGGTCTCTGATAGCATTACCTCTGGCATATGTCCCTGGTAGCATTACCCCTAGCATATGTCCCTGGTAGCATTATCCCTAGCATAGGTCCCTGGTAGCATTACACCTGACATAGGTCCCTGCTAGTGTTACCCTAGCATAGGTCCCTGTTAGCATTACACCTGGCATAGGTCCCTGCTAGTGTTACCCTAGCATAGGTCCTGAACTAATGACACATTATACTAAAGCAGATCTGGGTCTGTGCTGTTCACATTTGGGTGGGTTTTACATGTGATCATATATGCTAACATGCTCAGCTTCATATAGTGATAAATAAAATGGGATATTGTATTAAAGTGATAGTCAGACAAGCAAACATAAGATTAACAAGAGCATACTGTCTAGCCATGGAAAACTTGTTTGCTTTATATACCACACTGAATTACCATATTTATCTGATGATAAGCAAATGCCTGATGATAAGACCATGCAAGATCATAAAACCATGCCTGATGAGAAGCCCATGCTAGATGATAAGACCATGCCTGACGTTAAGCCCATGCCAGATGATAAACCTATGCCAGATGATAAGCCCATTCTAGATGATAAGACCATGCCTGATGTTAAGCCCATGCCAGATGATAAGACCATGCCTGATGTTAAGCCCATGCCAGATGATAGCCCATTCTAGATGATAAGACCATTCCTGATGTTAAGCCCATGCTAGATGATTAGCCCATGCTAGATGATAAGCCCATGCCAAATGATAAGACCATGCTTGATGATAAGCTCATGCCTGATGATAAGACCATGTGCCTGATCATAAGCCCATACCACATGATAAGACTATGCCGGATGATAAACCCACCCCACTCCCATTTTAGTCAAGCCTGTGTATGTACATCCACACCCAAGATTTAACTCAGTGTTAAAAAAATTTTATACTTCAGTAATGTGGTCAGTTTCTCAAGTACAGTTTGCCACAGAGTCATTTTACCTGGTATGTGGATATATCTTGATGTGTACAACACCATTTTACCAAAAAGGTTTGGTGTGGGCTTAAGATGAAGGCATGGTCCAGTTTCTTGTTACAAAAATTTTGACAAATGTTTATGTAGGATATCTTTGATAATAAGCCCACCCCTTTTTGACAAATTTATCAAGCTGTCCCTCTGGCCCTATAATTGGAAAATTACTGTTGTTGTGATTTGGGTCAAAAGAAGTTTTGCCAGGATGAAATACAATCAGACTTGGACATTTTCTGGATAATCGATTATAAATGTTCATTTTATATATATATATGCATTAGAAAAAATTTAAAATACTGAAAATATGCACGAATTTAGTTGCATTTTGCAGTAAAAAGACACTTTTACAAAGCAATTATAAAATACTGCTTATTTTAACATGTATTCATAAAAATTGCTTCTTAATTTTGATCATTTTTTTTTTCCTGGTGACCCTTGAAATATTGAAGAGAGACATAACTCTTACATCTCCTCTGGAAAATACAGAGACTGGTCTGTTAGTTTGGATTAGTGAAAAGTTAATGATAAGTGTGCAGATAATTGGCATTTTACTATATCTCAGATATGGTCTAAATGCTATTATTGTATCTACCAATGTATAATGTCACCCAGCTGTAAACAGCGGAGACTTTTATATGCTGTAACCTAATATGCAAGAAGACAAGGGTCATCACTGTTTGTTGGAAATCATGAGAAAAGTGAACAGTGTATACACTGATCTGCCAATTGTATATATGGATCTACACTACAATACATTAAATAACACAAAGGATTATATTCACTGGCCCTGCACACATTTATATTAGCTACAATTAATAGTTTCATGATCTTATTTTACTTTATGGACAACTGACTCGACTAGTGTAATACAATCATTTATATTTTGCAGGTATCCAGGCAATATGTGATGCCTCTTTGGAGGTTGGTATTGATTTTATTTGACTGATATAATTGTGGCTATATTTAGGAATATAACAAGAGACATCTTTTAGAACAGCCAGACTTAATTATCAAGACAATGCCATCTTTCCAGTACATTGACTTATAGTGAATATTTATTTAAATATATTTTAGGTCTAATACATGTCTGAAGAATAATCAAGTGAACCTGTAATATATATGGACATCATTTTAACCTGGTAATTTCTAAGTCTTGAAAATCACTAATAAAAAAATTGTTTCTCTCTTTCTGATAATAGTTTTTAAATAAACTGGTAAATCATTTGTTTAGACATTGACTAATACAGTACAATTAACAAAACTTGAAGAGATGCAGGCTAAATACTCATTCAAGTTTTGGGTTGTTCAATTTTTTTTAGGTCACAGGCAATTACCATTTGGCAGTTGTAATTGTTCATACACTCTAATTGTTTGCATACTATCCGTCTGTAAAAATTATAATAACTTTTTGCCCGCTAACTTTTTTCTTATAAAAATTTCGTAACTTTTAGGTACGTAGGAAAATAGTAATTGATTTTCTACCTGTAATTATTTGCACAACTGAAAAAATAATAAAAAGTGTTTAAAAAAATCAATACAGTAAGAGAATCCTTTACATTGAGCAAGTCATTGAAATGATACAGAGTATTGGAATGATTGAGGTTTGAATTATTGAGATTCTACGATATGTTTATGGAATTATTTAAAGTCCTTTATGTTTGTTTGTTTGTTGTATAACTGCACATTAATACATGAAAGGGTATATCATGCTAAAAGAATGTGAGTAAAGTACCTTGCTCAAGGACACACCATGGGAGTCAACCTGGCCCATTCTGGGCAGGATCTGAACCCAGCCCTTCTGGTCACGAGTCTACCAAGCTAACCACTAAATTACCATGGCTCATACCAAGTACTTTAAGAGTAAGCATAGCTGTTAAATCAAAACACAGAATTCTTTAGTTTTTGTTAGTCACTTTGTGTGTCAGCTCATATGCTGCAATGTCCTGTATGTATCATTTTTCTTCAGACTAAAAATTAACCATACAATTATCTGTTCTCTTAAGGCCAAAATTTACTTAAAACCACTCTGTCAGATTCATCTTGGGTACTGTTTTTTTTTTTTTTTTTTTTCATCTGTTGACTGTAAACAACACATTGAAAACACCTTTGGATAAGGCTGCAGTCTTTACCAAAATTTCTAAATGTGCACATGGTCTACAATAACGAAAATGATGCTGTTTAATCAATCTGATTCAAAACTCAACCTTTTCCCCATTCTGCATATTAGGCTTAGAGCTGACAACTATTCATATGTAAGCCATTGACAATATGCATTCCATACCTTGCTCAGCTTGTGATTGTTTCATTTGCTGTACATCTTTTACCTCTTAATATGACAGGATTCAGTTTGTAAGACGTGTCTTTTTTTAATATGACAATTTAGGTAAAACATTCTTAGGATTTTCATGATATTGTTTTGGACTGCTACATATATGTACATGATGAAAAATTTATAAAATACAGTTGGATGTACTACCTGGACATACGCATAAGATGCTTTTGTAGGATCTACAAAGACTAAAAAACTGTGCAGTGGCTTGCAAACATGAAATGGCATTTCTTTTAAATAAAATCTTACTCATCAAAGGTTCTGTTAACTAATAATTTAGTTGAAAGAAATTTTTCTCAACATTATCAGTGAATCAACCTGATGTGTAATGTGTGGTACAGCCAATTCTTGTCAACTTTGGTTTTTTCCTAGCAATGCCACATTCAATGTGAAAATCATCCATACTTTAAAAAAAGATTTAACAGAAAATCCTACTAGTCCTCTTCAGCTGAGAAATGGAAATATATAATTTAATTTGAATAACTAAACTAAGCTGTTTACATGTGTAAATATTGCTGCGTTACATTTGGATGAGAGAGATACTTACATGACAGTAAAACAAGGAGAAGTAATTAAAAAAGTGGTCTGTAAGGGTGAATTCATACAAAATTATTATTATAACATAAAAAAAATAATAACAATTGGCTATTTAAATTGTTTTGTTTTTTCATTTGGCTTGATATGGTTTTCATACAAAATGTTTTCCATTCACTGGAGGAAAAGTTGGTTCTTATACCTTCATTCTTCCCTTTCATTTGAATGATACATAGATGATATTACTGTGTTGCCATCACGGTCTTCCTTTTTACACTGGATTAGATTCAATATTCAGTATTGATAATGTAGTTTTATCATATAAAGTGACACAGCAACAAATTCTAAACCTTATAATTTACACAATAATTCAGAGAAATACAGTAAAACTTCCAAAATAGAAATCTCTGAAGGCCCAAAGTTTTTGTTTGAGTTTTTGGTGGTTTTAATTTTTAAGGTTGAAAGGAATAAAAGGATTTCTGATGGGACAGAACTAGTAATTAATGTCATGCCAAGTACAGTGAAACCCCGCTATAGCACGATGGTTGAGGTCCACAAAACGACATTGTGCTATGTACTGAACCGTACTATAACCAACCATATCATTTACCTGAAGAAAATAATGCATGCATCAAGAAAAAGGGGGGAGGGGGGTATAATAGCGGGCGCAAAACTACGTGCTTCATTACCACAGTTACCATCTTAAATCAGGGTGGCGAGGCAATACTTCGCAGGGCTGAGCAAATTTTTTTTTTAACCACTAGTCCAGGACAAGTGGTTTCAGAAAAGTCACTTATCCCACCTTACTCTTCACTAGTCCCACCTTACTCTTCACTAGTCCCACCTTACTTTTCACTGGTCCCAAAATGGTAATCACTTGCCGAGATATGATGAGATTTATGTACTTAATCCATAGAAAAAACAAACGCAATAATATACAACATAATTATTTCTCAAAAGAATTTAATTTTTCAAAAACATTGGTTGTTATACATTTGACAATTGAGGTTTTCAGTTTTCCATTGTCCAGGTATCTTACATGCACAATTTCTTGCTCTGATATGGTAGCATCAATACTTCCATCAGCAAGAATGGAAAGGAATTTACTGGAATTCAGACTTTCCCTAACTTCTTCTCTCAAGACTTGACTGATTGATAGAACAAAGTCTCTTGCCCTGAATCTGTTCTTTTAATTCACGCCAAGTTCAACACCGTTCTTCTCCTGAAGTGCACACATCATTTCCATATCAGAAAATGGTTTTCCATAATGGTCTAGGGTGTAGGCTGTGTTAAAGAGAGCTCTCATTTTTTTCATTTCAGTCTCATTTAGTTTTGAAAGGGCCTTTCCTAGTGGAGTGTCGGCAACTCTGACTTCACTGATTTTCTGCACATGCTGGCTAGTGTCATGCATATATTGTGCTACACAGGCCTTGTGGGGTCCAGACATGTCATGAGACTTGATTGGTTCAATCCTGAATTTTTCAGTTCCACTGACAAATACACTGGGTGAATTTCCAACCTGTGCCAGTTTTGGATATTGTTTGCAGTAACTGCAAAACATCTTTCCTTCCGAGTCAATACATTCAAGCCAGGGATAACAATCAACCCGATGCGGCTGAAAATTTCTCTGTCTCTTAGTGGTGTCATATTTGACATTTTTTGCCATCACGGATTGTTGCTTATGTCTCTTTGGAGAAATAGCAACCGCACACTCAGTATCCGTCTTACGTTTTATTCCTCCCAAAAATTTTCCTTCTCCGAATCGCCGTTATTACCTTCCTTGCGAAAATAATTTAGCAAACTCATTTTATCCACGAAGTAACTATCAGCTTGCTTGACAACTACTTTTAAAGTGATCATAACATACATTTTCTCTTTTAAATACGAACAGAGACAGCTCATTAATTAGCGTAATTGTTTTGCTTCAAACGCAATATAACACGTGGAAGTTAATCATCTGTATAATCAATTATAAATTAAAGAATCATTACTGTCATTTAATCAGTTCATAAAGGAAACCAACACTGATGTCGGTAAAGTACCTTTCATTAATTTAATTACACTGACTCGCTGGATTAAAATCATAGCGAGCCGCTCTTTATGATCTAGCTTGAGTAAACTCAATGCAACAAAGCCGCTTACAACACTGTTAATTGATCATACTGGCTTTCTTTTGTTTGACGTGTTTTGATTTGCTGATAATTTGGTCGCTTAGCCCAATATGCAGTCAAGCTGTAACAGGATGTCAATGTATACACGAAGAGGGGTAGAATCAAGTATTCAGTATGCCCGGAGGGCATGATTGGCCAAATAAAGGTAGATATAGTGATTAAAGCATGAAAGTATGGACTAGCCTGACTTTTTTAAAAAGCACTTGTCCCGGACTAGCGACTTGGAAAATTTTACTTGCCCGACTTCGAAAATGAATAGTCCCGGACATCGGGCTATGGGATTTTCTCAGCCCTGCTTTGGACTTCATCGACGCTGTTATAAACTTGTTCCAAATTAAACAAGAACTACTTAAAATGGTCATTACATATTTAATATTTATTTGTCTGTTGGAGGAAGAACCTGGGAAAACCCAGGGAAGAACCACCAACCCACAGGAAGCTACTGGCAAGCTCTCTCACATACCCACATTAGCCGAGCCGAAGACTCGAACCCACGTGGACAGAGGTGCGATGTCAGTGATCGGTAAAGGCAAGCGCCTTAGATCACTTGGCCACCCAGGGCCCCATTTTCTGTCGGTCTGTCTGCCTGTCCATATCTTTATCTTCTATACTGCTGGGTGGAAATTCACCAAATTTGGTAAACAAGTTGCTCATGTGGTAACCATCTGTGATAGGGGCACATTTTTACAAAGATTTGCAAACAATTTTCATATTATTGTTTTTCTTTCCAGGAGCTAAGTGCAGTTGTTGGCCATGCAACTGCCACCCATATGAGGTCATTTTTTGACTCGCCTCTAAAGTCCTAAAACTGTGTGAAGCTCATGAACATATTGTGCCATCTGTATGTGCTCTTGTGTTTTTATTGACATTATAGGCAGAACATTTTGTGGGATTTTTAAAATTGAAGTACAGGGCCATAACTATCAAACTACTGGAAGTCCAGTATTTAGAAAAAAGAAGACTAGGCTTGAAAAACTCAGAGTTTAGCCAGAGATTTGAGGTTCTGGAAGATGAGACTCACACTTCCAAGAGCTTTGATGATATAGTACCAAATTAACCAGCATGTAACGTGCAATGATGTGCAAACAGCCTCAACCCACATCTGCACTTTCATTAGGTGCTGGAAGATCAGTATCTAATCTCAGTTGGAAAATCATCTTCTCTTTTCTGTTGCATGCTAAAATGACCTCTGATGTAAAAAGTGGCCATTTTGAACTGCCTTCAAGCACATGGTAACATTACATCATAATAACTTCACTGACATCACAAAGACTGATGTCATGTCATTCATAATAGCAAAGAAAGCAATAGTTTGAGGCCATTGAAAATGCATTATTTCATAAATTTTTTCATTAAAAAGTTCCAGGAGTGACTTTAAAAATTCAAAGTGCAGGTGTTTAATGGATGGTTGAAACATCCCCAAGTGTTATTTTCAGTACCTATCATTTTAATAGGATCCAATCTTCTGACATCTAGCCAGATGTTCATCAAGCCAAAAACATACCAGTTTGGGAAGTATCACTATGACTATCTACAAATCTCTTTCAGAGATTTAAAGTTATTTGACTCACAGTTATTCAGCTCACATCAAAAGAGATGAGGAGGTTCCCATTGGGTCAACTCTGTTCGTTTTGTTTGGAATTAGATACTGATCTGCTGGCACATTATGTGATGGCAGGTTTGGGTCTGTTCTGTTCACAGTTGGATTATACACAGATCAATACAGAATCCTGAAGTGAAGTCTATTTTTAGCTCACCTGGCCATAAGACCAAGTTAGCTTATGGTATGGTGCTGTGTCTGGCAACCGGTGTACATCTGTCAGTCAACATTTGATTGTTACCACTCTGGAGGTCATGTATTTTTATCTGATTTTGATCAAACATGGAATAGTTGCTTATATCATCGAGATCTCAGACAAGTTCAATAATAAGTGAAATTTATGCATATTAATGAGGTGATCTTGGATCTGATTGGCTGAGCTTGTTGCCACACTGGAGGCCATATTTCTGATCAGATTTTGATCAGACTTGGAAGATATGCTTAATATATATCATCAAAATTTTGGACAAGTCTGCTAATGAGCGATATCCACACATATTAAGGTGATGTGACATCTTATTGGCTGAGTTTTTTACCAGTCTGGAGTCCATATTTCTGATCTGATTTTGATCAGACCTGGAATATAAGCTTAAATCATTAACTCTATGATAATGAGAGAGATCCACGCATGTTAATGAGGTGATCTTACATCTGATTGGTTGGTCTTGTTTCCACTCAGGAGGCCATATTTCTAATCAGAATTTTATCAAATTTGAAATATAGGCTTATATGATTAAGATCTTGCATGAGGTTGTTAATGAGCAAGAGCCATGCATATTAATGAGGTGATCTTGCACCTTAATACCTGAACTTATTACCACTCTAGAGACTGTATTGTATGTCTACTTTTGAGTAAACTTGGTACCTAGACTTAAATTGTCAAGATGTCAAATGAGTTTTATTATGAGCTACACCTGTACATATTAATTCAGCATGGTTAGAAATAGTTCTCAAATAATATGCAATATTATCAGTTTTGTTCCCTTTTTAAACACCTGTCTTCTCGCTAAAGGGCAGAAAGGAAACTAAGTCATGATATTTACTATTGAGAATCGCAGGTTTGGGCAGTAGCGATGCGAGGGTTTGAGGTGCCCGGGGGCAATGTTCTTTAGTGGCACCGCCTACTTTACCACAGAAAACAGTTTTTATGTCAGTTGCCAACCTCCAATCCATATCTAAGCCCTGAAACCAGGGGGGCTTAGATGTGGGGAGGGGTGTTAGCAAAACAAGAAAAAAAATCTCCTGACGGCACACACACCCTTGCCCAGCACCTGGGGGCGATTCCCCCCCACCCCCTTGCAACACCACTGGGTTTGGGTTACACAGTTCTTCTCCTTGAAAAAAATGATGTGAACCAGATTAAAATAATACATTTTAGGATGCAGAATACATACATTTCAATGGAACATTTTTTAAAAAAACTAGCAAAATAAAACTCCTTATGGATTAAAATGAATAATTTGTAATTTATAACTGCAGACAAAGTATAAATAGAAATATTGTTGGAGAAAATATACAGTTGCAGGCTAGCATAAACTATATGCAATGTTGTTATAAAGGATCAGATTTCTTCTCACAATCAAAGATATTTGTTTGCATGTAATTGGGGGGGGGGGTAATATTGATTTTGCTCTTTTAAGAACATATTTCTTGTAAAAACCATCTCCAAGTCAATACATTCATTTGCAAAGATAAAAAATATTTGCTACATTTTAAATTCTTAATAATTTACAAGCAATTTTAATATGTTTGGTGCAATAGAATTTGACTGTTGCAAGTATTGCCATGTTAAAGAGCCTGAAACATTTGCCATTTGTTTGGTTATCACATGTATTGTGTATTATGTAATGGCATTTCATATATTCAGTGCCATTACACCAAATTTTTCCAAAATTTATATTTTGTATTTTTAGCTTTTATTAGAATAAAATACCCCAATATGCTTTTCTCCTGAAACAATTCCAGATTTACCAAGAATAAAGAAATCTATGGTGTATACAAAAAACCCTGTGAATATGTGAAAGTTGTATGACTCTGTGGACCACAGCTTCCAGTGTAAACTTCATTTTTAAAGATCTTGAATGACTTCATTTATGAGCAAGAGAATACACATATTAATTGTGCCTTTATCTTTGGAAATAATTTGAATTGGACTAAAGTAAAATAGTTCAAATCAATATATAAAGTTTGGGAGATAGTTTACATAGGTTGTGTTCTTACAATAGTATGTATGCCTGCTTAGTGAAATGGTCAACTGTTAAGTTTTGTAAGCCAGGTGAGCACTATCAGGCCCACTTGGGTATCTTGTTAATCATTCCTATTTAAAAAAAAATCTTCAAGCTCCAGATCATGAATATTCAGGTGCTTATCGGTGTGGGAGAATTAGAAACCATGGACTATTAATATTAATCCCACCTTGGTGTTGTAAGAGTATGGAAGAGCAGTGGCCAAGCTTGATATGAACCAGAGACATACCTGCCAACCATTACGCTTTTGGCGTAATCATTCTGCTTTTTTCGCCTTATTATGTCTTACGTTCGCCTGTATATGGATTACACTTTTTTGGTACATTAAAAAAATAAAAATAAAGCAATAAAAAGTTATTTTTATTATCATCTCTATTATCCCACACATCATATTAATTGGAGAATATTCTAAAAAAAGAAGACGGCTGCATAAGAATAGGGTAAGTGTACATATGTCATAGACCTCTACGTACTTTCCTTATTTTCTATTTATAGCTGCTGCATATGACACATTTCCAAGAAAATAGATGGGTTTCTTTAATTTGAAAACTTGTCTCACAGATTCATTATATTAATACACAGAATTTGTTAGCAGACCAGTCTATACTTCAAAAAATGGCGGCAGATGTTAAGTGAAACGGGCTTTATCGATGTGACTCTCAGATGTTATATGACTGAAAAATGTTGGAGAAGAGAAATCTTTTTAAACTTTAAAGCATGTCGGATCATAAAAAGAAAAATCAATAGTGCTTTACAAATTTAGAAAGAAGAACATGAGAGGGGTATTACAGCACTCGGGTTGAGCACATGGTAATGATCATTGCAGAATTTATGGAGTTGACTTGATGATCACTCAGCAAAAGTTAGACATGTAGACTAGTTAAAGTGAGTGTATATATATAATTTGTCAGTATGTTTTGTGTTTGTACTCTGGTACTAAATCCACATGGATTTTGCCCATTTGTGACAAGAACTTTAACCAGCTGCAGATTCAGGTTAGTAGCATACAGTTTATTGTAATTATGGCATGTAATATATAGATTACACTTTTTATGCTCAGAGTATGCTTTTTTGCCACATAGGTTACACTTATACTTCTGTAGGGGTTGGAAGGTATGCAGAGAAAACATTTATTGTCCCCTGCCTTTTAAAAGAAAAGCGGGGACATAGTATCTGCATTTCCATTTGTCACCTTTTTTGTTTGCACTCTAACTCTAAAGCTGTTTTGTGGTTAAAGGGATGAAACTTGGTATACCTGTACATCATCATTAGAAGGTGTGTCATATACCACATTGGGGGTCCTATCTTAAAGGTCAAGGTCACATCTCAGTATTTAGTTCTCCACCACGCCTTCCTGCTCTATAACTTTAAAGCCATTTGAATAGAAAGCATGTAGCATTACACATTGGGGGTACTGTCTTCAGGGTCAAGGTCACAGTGCAATAATTTACATATTCATCACTTTTCATTCCTCTCCATGATATTAAATTTATGATTTTTTTTAAAAATCCTATAATAAGTTGTATTGATTTTAAGACTAAAACAAAAAATATTTCCATTTTTTGCATGAAAAAATTCTCACTTTTTATACAGGAGCAAATAATACAAGATTATGATAATATATGCATTAGGACTACTGAAAAAGCTCTAAGGAATAAATTTATGGAGTTGCTGTTTGCTGCATTTATGTTGCAGCCACTGGTATTACAAGTCGTAAAACAGACTTTGTATGGACGACCAAAATCCTCCACGTAATTGCAGGTATCTCTCATCATATCTGGGCTGCAGTCCCGTGTGACCCTCACAAGGGTATCTGGAAAAAGAAAAGGAGAAAATATTCATTCAAGATGCATCCAAATTGCAACTTTCATAGTAATAGTGTGAAAGGTATTTGGATCAGAGGTTGCACAATATTTTTAAACAATTTTGAATAAATCCTGAAAAGTAGATCACAGCAACCCAGCTTTTATGTGTGAATTATCATCATCTCAAGATGCAACCACAGGATTGGTCTCTACGGGTATACACAACATGAGATAAACCATGATAGGTCACAGTGAGCCAGTTTTGGTGCACAGTGCACCCACACTGCAGGTTAGGGGAAAAAGGTACTGAAATTAGAGCCAAGACATGATTTTGATTGTTGAACAAGTCCAGCCAGTGATCTGGTTTTGGTGCTAGCACCATTATCTCAAGATGCATCCACAGAGCAAGTTTTGTCTTACAAAGTGTATTGGAATTAAATTGTTACAGCCTGGCCAGTAAGAAGGATGAACAGAAAAACAGTTGGTTCCATTTATCATATGCTTCTCAGTGCAATTGTATTAACAATTTGTTTCCTGATAGTAACTGACGCTTTCAAATTAGAATAGACTTTCATAAAACTTTGTCAAATAATTGGCTATGTTATTGTTTGATTCTATGTCTGCTTTATTAACTGAGATGCTAGGAAATTACCTGACATAGAAGAATAAACAATTTTTTAAGATTGTAGTATTAGCATAAATATGTGAGTACAGTACATGTACTTTTTTAGCTGTGTAGTATTAAAGCAAATATGTTTCAAGTATAAATTATGACTTTTCGAAAACTCCTCTATGTCACATTCATTATGGTAGTTCAATGCAGACAGACTAGTGAATAACGAGAACCTACGGTAACCATAATAATACTCGCTTATAAGTTGGGTCTAACTACAAACAATATAAACCCTGATCGGCCATCTCATAATGCACCAGCATATCAGGGCCTATGTTGTTTGTTCTACTAATTACTCCTAACAAACTGCATAGACCCATATCTGCCGGAGTATCATGTGACATCAGATATGGGTCTATGCAGTTTGAAGTTGGATGTGACTCAAAAGTGAGTATAGACAATACTTAACTGGAGAGCACATAAAAGAAACCATTTTTTGTATGGCATCCATATAATGTCCTCAAAGTTTTTAGGACAAAAATGCAATAGGAGTTATATTTAAACAGAATTAGTCATGTATTTATGTCTTCAGTGCATTACTGGTGGTTTGACTCATAAATAAAACTTTGCTGGCTTAACTTGAGAGTATAATATGCATAATGTATCCCAGCTATAACAAAAAGGCCAATTGTCCCAGGTATAACAAAAAGGCAAATCAGGCACTCGTTTATATTAGAGCTAAAGTCTTGATGAAGAATATCTTGCAATGCAAGTCTTTACTTATATTTTCATTTTTATCTCAGATTCGGTGAAATTGCAATATTAATTTAATTACGAATTCAAGGCCTTTTGCTCCATCAAGTTAATTATGATATTCTCTCTCTCTCTCTCTATTTCAAACTTAAAAGTTTTACATGATCAGTCACGACCACACAATGTCCTCTTGATTCTCCTTCTCTATAATTGAATGTCACTCCCACATTTCAATTATGCCAGTGGTCAATAAGGAAAGAAAAAGGAAACTAAAATGAATAAAGTTCATTTTAGCCATGGGAAATGTTCAGAATAAAACAATTCATGTATATATATGCAAAGTACATTCAACATAATAATTATTACATTCTTTGAATATAATCATAAATGTGACAGAATATAGAAGTCAGCTTAGGACAGATCAGGGGATATGCAAAATTTGGTCAGGAGTTTGGACTTCAAAAGAGGGAGGATTTTCATCTACCTGATTTTAGCATGCAAAGGGACAAAAATTACAACTATTGAACAAATTTCTATTATTTTAATATTAAAATATGCACATCATATCATCAAATCAGTCCTTTCACAGTAACTTGTTGTCGTTCATACTCTCCTTATATGTACCACAAGCTTTTTTAGCATTTCTTAGGAGATCATTGCCTGGATCATATTTGTGGCAGTCCTCATCATTGTTGATGTTAACACTTAGGAGATGATGTACTGTTACTGGATCCAGGTTTCCTCTAGAGTCAGCCTGAATTTTCCTCATCACTATCACCATCAATACTGTTGGTGTCATTCTTACTACAGCAGAACCTGTCTTGAGAGACCACCCCTTCTACAATCAAAAAGTGGTCTCTCAAGACAGCTGGTCTCTTAGAACATGTTTGTGCAAAGGACCCGTTTCCAAGGTCAAAATTCAACACTGTAAGGAAAAATACCCACAATATACATGTATTCATTGTTCTTGTAAAAATATTGCATGCATTCATCTGAAAATAATTGTATATAGTAATAAAGATATGCATCTATCATAAAACATTCACATTAATATTGTATTTGAAGATCGCATGTACATGTATCAGCATATGAATTGCAAAACTAACTAAGGTAATATTTATTTATCCTGTCCTTAAGTTAACTTCACTTCTTTCAATCACATTAATTTAATTAATTCTTTTCTCCAGTGTTAGAATGTTTCTCTTTCTTGTTTGAAGTTCAAGGTATTAATGTTATTATTGATCAGTTGTAATAATGACTAGTGGTATATATATATATATATATATATATATATATATATATATATATATATATATATATATATATATATATATATATATATATATATATATATATCTACCAGTGAATGAAATCAGAAGTCATAATTACCTCATCCAGAAACAATAAATTTATTTAGGACAACAGCCAAAGGTTTAATTAAACCAATGACATAAATGGATTAACCCTATATTAAACAAAGGGTGTAACTGGCTGCACTGAGGTAAACAGAATGGCAGCTTTGTGTGTGGGCTTTACTCACTATAGCATCAAAAAAAGCAACAAACAATACAACCCTTTAATGATGACAATCAATTCGGGTTAGAATTATTCCAAAAATGCAAAACAAAAGCTTGATACAATAATGTCATGAGAAGAAAAAAATAATTATGAAAGAATGCATTGAATAATTATACACAGTGGAAAAGTATATATGATACACATCAGTATTAAAAAACCGATTATAAAAGACTTCATTTCTGAAAATTAACTTTAAATCAGAGACCTTGTAAAGATTTATATCCTTCTGGACCTTGGGTTAACTAACATGTATCTGATGATTACATCCAGGGCCGTCACTAGTTTGCGCTGGACGAAACAGCACCCTGGGCAAGCATCGCCTTCAGCCCCCCCCCCCCCCCCAGTCGGAAAAAGGACTGTAACCTCAGTGAAATGCACCCCTTCAGGCTCAGACATTGAGTTTTCAACAGGCTACTTATGTTTAGTTGATCCTAAATACAAATGCTTTCGGTTGGACATCCAGTATGACTGCCAGGCTATCTTGAAAATGTTGTTATTGCTACTCCTGAATGGATGGTCATATCAATATGGAGTTTTGACTAAAGAACTTCTTATGATTATAGTTGGTCCTAAATGAAAATGGTGCCAATCTGACATGTAATAGGGCCACCAGTCATAGAAGACCTTATGGGATGACCTGTGGTCTGTTGTCTGATGTCCGACCATCTATCCATTAGCACAAGTTTGTTATTGCTACTCCTCCTGAACTATTATAAGGATTGCCTTGAAACTTTACACACATTCATCCCAAGGTCTAGTCGGTTCTAAATGAAAATGGTTCTACTCGGAGATCAAATATGGTGGCCATCTTGAAAATCTTGTTATCACTACTCCTCCTGAATGGATGGTAGTATCTACATGGGGTTTTCACTAAAAGACTTTTTATGATGTCTAGTTAGTCCTAAATAAAAATGGTGCTGCTCAGACACCTAATATGGCCACCATGACAGTCATCTTGAAAATCTTGATGTTGCTACTTCTGAATGGAAAGTCTTACCGACATGGGGTTTTCACAAGAAGACTTCTTATAATGTCTAGCTGGTTCTAAATGAAAATGGCTGTGCTTCGAGATTTAATATGGCAACCACTTTGGCCATCTTGAAAATCTAGTTATCTTTACTCTGCCTGATTGGAAGGTCATATCACCATGAGGTTTTCACTGTAAGACATGTCTAGTTGGTCCTAAATAAAAAATGGTGCTGATCAGACATCCAATATTGCCACCATGGCAGCCATCATGATAATCTTATCACTACTTCTGATGAACAGAAAGACATATCAACATGGGGTTTTCACCAGATGAATTCTTATGATGTCTACTTGGTCCTAAATAAAAATGGTTTTTCCCTGACATCCATTATGGCCACCACAGCAGCCATCTTGAAAATCTTGTTATTGCTACTCTTCCTGAACAGAAAGTCATAGCATGGGTTTTTTTACTGGAAGATTTCTTATGATGTGTAGTTGATCCTAAAAGAAAATGGTGCTGATCTGACATCGAGTATGGACACCACAGCAGTCATCCTGAAAATCTTGTTATTGCTACTTCTGAACGGAAAGATGTATCTACATCAGGTTTTCAGCAGAAGACTTCTTATGATGTCCAGTTGGTAATAATTGAAAATCGTGCCAATCTGACATCCAGTATGGCCATAATGGCAGCCATCTTGAAAAGCATATTATTACTACACCTCCTAAATGGAAAGTCATATCGACATGGGGTTTTCACCAGAAGATTAATTATGATATCTTGTTGGTCCTGAATGAAACTGGTGCCAATCTGACCTCAAATATGCCCACCATGGCAGTCATCTTGAAAATTTTCTTGTCGCTCCTCCTCCTAATTGGAAGTCATATTGACATGAGGTTTATCACTTTAAGACTTCTTATGGTATCTAGTTGGTTCTGAATGAAAATGATGCTGATTTGGCATCCAATTGAAAATCTTGTTATCGCTATTCCTCCAGAATTGATGGTCATATCAACGTAAGGTTTTCACCAAAAGACTTCTTATGGCATTTAGTTTTAAATGAAAATGGTATCCCGCAAACATCCAGTATGGCTGCCACAATGAACATAGTGAAGATCTTGTAACTAATTTTCCTCAATGGATGGTCATATCAAAATGGGGTTTTTACCAAAAGTCTTCTAATGGCATCTAGTTTTGTCCCAAATGAAAATGGTGCCAATTTTATATCCAGTATGGCTGCCACAGCAGCTAATTTTGAAAATCCTATCGCTAAAGAATATCAGGGATGGTTTCAACACTCGGTTAAAAAGAAGAAATGGTCTTCTCTTGAATTCCTGGAAATTCTTTTTGGACAGTAGAGCATCAGTCACTTCGAGGGACTCTTGTTTTAATATAATGCTGTGTAGAATTATTCCAAACTGCAAGACAAAAGCCCACTAAACCATATGTCCACCACACACACACACACACAAAAGAAAGGACATAAAAATATAAAAACAAAAAGTATATACAGTAATAAAGTAATCACCAAGATACAGAAAGGGATCATGGAAATTGCTAGCCAGTACTGAAAGATTAATACTTAAGGACTAAAAAATGGACAAGAAAGAAAACTGAAAGAAAATTAACTTTAAATTACTGAAAGTAACCTTCAAAGGGTGTTTTTCAAAATGCTCTAAAGGAACAAACGATAGCACAAAGAAGGAATATGAACAAAATACATTCATTGGTGCTAGTAGAAAAAAATCCACAAAGGTAGACTTACACAGAGTAAAATGATTCAGAATTCAGAAAATGTCTGAGAAAGTATAAACCGTTAAACCATCCAGAAAAATCGTGAATAAATTTAACATTAATAAAGTTGTATAAACAAGTATTAAATAGAATGGCATAAAACTCTAATTTTCAAATGAATTTTTTAAAAAGGCTTACAGTACATGTGTAATGTTGTGAATCATTTCTTGTCTAATTTAAGGTCATGATATCACATCCTTAAATTAGACAAGATACAAGTCACTAAATAACATACAAGACCTGAACAAGCATGATATATGAAAAAAAGATACCATGGTGTATTTACATGAAGGAAGAAATGTATGTATGAAAAATATTAAAAACTAAAGAAACAAAAGTAGAAGATTACAAACTAAATGTTACCAAATTAAATAAGCTTGACACATCTATCAGTTATAAAAGCAAATTAACAAGGAACTGACACGAGGAAGAAGTTTAGAAAGTGTATCTATAAAGCAAAATCTTCATAAATACCAACAAAAGTGAACTTGTCCATATTTCACCCCATCATACAGATTCAATAAAAGTGCAGAAAAGGATAACAATAAAGAGATGATTGTATATTGACAAGCAATTTTAAAACAAAAGTGAGAAAAAAAATTCAACGAAAAAACGTTATTAGATATACTGTGTATGCTCGCTTATATGTTGAGTACAACTGCAAACTGCACATACCCAGATCTGCCATTGCATAATGCACCGGCAGATCTGGGTCTATGCAGTTTGTTAGGAGTAATCAGTAGAACAAACAACATAGACACTGATCTGCCGGCGCATTGTGTGATGGCAGATCAGAGTCTATGATGTTTGCAGTTGGACTCGACTTGTAAGCGAGTGTAGATGGTACTTGCAATCAAAGGAAAAGCAACATAAAAGGTATCCTGGATGGAGAATCTAGAAATGGAGTTGAAAACTAGTATTTAATTGATATTCCAACAAAGCAGTCCATTGAACCAGAAAGGGGGCAATAAACAAATTAATCAACTTCTATTATCATGTACACCTTCATTGACAAAAAGACAAATTAATCTGCACCAAAATATGTACAAAATAAGAAACTGATAAAAAACTGAAAGTGTAGAAATTTGGAGAAAAATTGCATTTGAAAATTGAAATAAATGTGTCGTTTAGAGAAATAGATATGCAGATATCTAGAAGACCGCTTAGTTAAGGTACTTGTCTATATGAAGCTGCATTTGTGATCTAGTATAAAAATAAATCAATAAGTCCCTATGACCGCACACAATGAATATCATGCATATGCAAGACATACCAAATAAGTATGTTTTGAACATGAAGAATAATAATAAACCAATAACTTTACAGTTAGCATGTAGGCCTTGAAAAACGTGTTGGCCTTTAAAAACAAGTAGGCCAAAAGACAATGATCTCAAAAGAAATGCATACAAGCAATACAAGTAGGATTGACAAAATCTTTAATTACGGAAATTTGAAGAAAATTAAGTCTCCTGAAATTTACTTCATATCGAAATACATGTATCTAGTAGATCTTTTACAGCATGATAAAAAAGATGGGATGCTCAATAAATGATGATAATAATGCACGTGTCGGAGCATGTATCAAAGTATTGGCTAGCGAAAACAAAGAAAACTAGGTTAACAACTGAAGATAAAAATGTGAAGGCGTCTTGCACTATGCTTGATACGTAGTTTCAAATTGCACTACAAACATGTCTTGTGTTTTCTCGATGATAAACATTACAAACCGTGGTACTGATGAATATTACAATTATGTGAACTGTAGTATATCAAATTACACAGCTATCACAATCCTTTCGGAACGGCAAGCCGTTTCCATTGCTAAAAGCATAGAACGGTAAGCAGTTTCCATTGCTAATAACATAATGACATGTAGACTCATGGTATCTGTAGCTTAGGCCTTACACATTTTCAATGAAGTATCATGGCACTTTTTGTTCCATTGCTCCATACTATTTCTTTGATTGGCGAAATGACGATTTCCAAACATTTAATTCCTGTGGAATTCGTAAGTAAAATGGAATGGTGAATTTACCACGTTAATCTTCAATATTGCCACTTAAAATGATTGGTTCAAAATCATTCTACAGATAGATACTAAACAATTGTGATGTAAAAACTAGTGCGGTTTATTTATTTGTTTATCTGTTTATTTGTAGAAACCATCATTATTTGGATAAATATCCTTGATGAATCGAGCAGTGCACTTTACAAACAATGGAGCAATGAAATAAAATAAAAAATGCAATGATACTTCAATGAAAATATGTAAGGCCTATACAGATACATATGGAATCTGGAATATAACAAGAAAGTTCAAATGTTATCTCTTTGCTTGTACAAATGTTAAATTGCTGAACGTTTTTTCTCACTTGCACTGTGACCATGTGGGGGACTCAAAAATCTGAATTTTAAACTGACAAGTAAGTGCTTTTATGTAAAAGAAATATTGAACATATACACAAAACTCGTGCAGAGGTGAACACTTCTCACGTACACAAAGTAGATCGTTACCATACCCATGAAAAACCATACCTCACAAAATATCATCATTCAGCATTCTGTGAAAACTCAGAATTAGTCGAGTCCAGACACCAACTACAAGGTCCAGTATTCAGAAAGTCGTTTAGCACAAACCTCAGACTTGGACTCAAAGTATTATATATTTACATTTTAAGTTTGTTCATAGAAGCGTTGGAATAATTATAACAATATCTTGATTTTCTTAATTTTGATATCTCTTGAACTTCTCTTCGTGAAGTATTAGAACTATTGTAATTAATGATTACCTGAGCTTCAGTAAATCTGGTTTCCAAGTCTAACTAAACTTTATTTATTTTTGCAGAAAATGTATGGATTCGGATTTTTTTTTTTGGGGGGGGGGGGGGTTGCAACATTCCCCGCCCGGCGTTCCATTTCCCAGACTGCTTGCTTGATCTTTCTATCGTAGGGCCTGAATTGTGCAGCTGTAGTACGTTCAGTTTGAATCCCAGGTTCGATAACAGAGTTCAATACACGTGCAATTATAAGTAGTCCACCGCTCTATGCCAACAAAGATTTCCAGAAACTACCTGTCTCCGTGTAAACATGCATCATTTTCACTCAGTGAAATGTAAGTGCGCACAGTCAAGTGGAAAGAATATCTCTGAATCCGATAGTCATGGGTGATGCGTTTTTTTTTTTGTTTTGTTTTGTTTTGGGGTTTTTTGTGTTTTTTTTTTTACATGCCTTATTGATAAAATGAGTTCCAAAAGCAACAACAACTCTTCGTTCTTACAGATCTGTATGACTGTGAGTAAAAAGTTTAAAAACTTGTTGTACAACTAGATTTTTAAAAAATCATATAAATCCAAATCAAACATCAAAATTTACCATTGTAGTATCTCCTCTCTGTGATGCAGAAGGCGAGGTCTACGCGACTGGAGCATTCCTTCGTGCTCATGTAGAATTTTAGACATTGAGTGCAGTTGTGTGGACGAGGCGGATCATCAAAACAGTCATGTTCCGTGTCACTGTCACACTGTGCACACAGAATCGCTGAGACGCCTGAAACGACAACAGTCGGTCGTATAAAATAAATGATAAGTCTTAGTTGCAAGTTCTTTGATTTAATAAAGGGGCATACGATGTATTTTATCAATTGACAACCTATTGCTCAACTATGATACCTTTATAGATTGCTTGGTGCATTCCTTAATAGGTGATAACTGTAAAGATATATTCGTACTCGTCGTTCCATTATAAACCAGCTCATTCATTTAAAAATGTACTTTCAATGAATATGAAAATAATTAGTCAGACGGAATCACTAACACGGCCAGATTTCACACCGCAGTGAACTTCAAGGTGTTCTTTCTGATTTCGCAAGAATACAATGAAGTCACAAACAAGTGAAGAAGTATGCTAGTACCATCACTAGTAAAAAATTATATGTGTGCATCGTCCTGGAGGACGGGGGAATCTTGGGAAACAGATGTTGTTATTATGAACATAAAATAAACACAACGGTCCTTTTCTTCGAAGTCAGAAAGGAAATTAACTAGTAATATCATTTTTCGCATCTTCGTATGATGTTTAAAAAATGCTGCTTTACCGCAACTGTTACAACTTAACAAACAATTTAGTAAACCATAAATACTCCATTGTTCCAGTCACTCCAACCTATATAAATGACTAACAGTGATCAACAGATATAAATCAATTTGAAAATGGTGTAAATTCATTTCTATCTATTAGTGATATGTTGTGCCCTATGTATTGTTTTATACATTTTCATATTTTTATGTTGTTTCTTGTTATATGGTTCTCAGGTCTTTAAATACGTTCAATAGTGATATGAAACATGTGCTAAAGTGTACTAAAATCATACAAAAGTGAACAAAAATAGTCTTACATTTGTTCCTAATTAAACGTCATCAATGACGTACGTTAATAACTTACACAAAGCAATTTATATCGTTTACAGTTATTTGAATAAGATTGCAAATATTTCGGGTGGTATCATAACAACATACTAAACAATAAAAACTGAAAGAACTGAATTCTTATTTTAACAAATTAATTGAGGAAGGACAATACATTACTGACTTTTTACAAGATATAAAATGTTGCACATGTTGTGAAAAAGGTTACAGACACAAACGATCACTTAAAAAAAGGTAAGACGTATATCTGTCCAAGCATCTCAGGTATGCAATAGTTATTCCTACATTGAATAGTTGGTTTCCTTTGTTATTTTGTAACTGTACTTTTTGATGCATTCAGTTGTGCAGTTGGTTGCTTTGGTCACGTCTCTACCTTATATATGATGTAACAAATATTAGCAAACAACAGAATATTTTATATAGACACTATTCGGAACAAAAGATTTTCCTCTTTCTCTAATTCTTTTTATTTCCTCCATTTCTTCTATCATTTTGTCGTTTTTTTCGTCTCTATCTTGCAATATAATTGACTCATTCAAAAGCTTCCCTCTTTGAAGTTTTACTTCAGGTGTTATTGGCTTTTATCTGCTTTGTCAAGACTTTTCTTTACTATGTTTTTCAACTCTAGTTGTTGTACATTCTGTTTCTGTGTTTCCTCCTTTGTGTAGTTGCAGGCTTTGAATAGCATGCTTGCTTTACTATGTTAAATTCAAGATAGCCCTTGATGACTGATTAAAATAATGGCACTGCTTAAGTATTCCACCTATTTAAGGTAGGGAAATATAAGTCAAGTAGAATACGACTGTGGAAGTCACTGAAAATGACTTAGGAAGTCACTGAATGTCACTGATAGACCTTAACTATTTTTAATTAAAAGTAACTAATAGACCCTTACTATTTGTAACTGAAAACCAGTAATAGGCATTAAAAGTCACTTGTCAGTTACTAGATTGTTGAATACTGAAGAAATTCAACCCCCAGACATGATATAAATATATGTGAATGTCTAAGATTTTATGCAAAAATATTTCATGATTCCATATCTAAAATCAAAGATACACAATAATGTGATGAAAGAAAGTTTATAACATTGAAAACAATATTGAAACGTTTCCAGGTATTAAATCATTAATATTTTTGTTACAATAATGAAGATATAAATCAAGAATAAAAAAATGATAGCAAAAGAAATATTGAAGAAATTTTATATATATATATATATATATATATATATATATATATATATATATATATATATATATATATATATATATATACAAAGTTTTACCAATTTTATAAGAGTCATCTTGCCCAATTCAAGCTGAGTAGAAAATTAAACTTGCCAACTTGCCCTTTGGGGGATTTGAGCTTGTCCCAAAATATCACGACTAAAGTATAAAAAATATAGAAAAATAAAATATAAGATGTTTTAAGGAAATCGCATTATATTTATTTTACGTTTTTGCACCTTAAAATAACATATCAATAATTAAAGTTATTATTAAAAAGATATATTTAAATAGTAGATGGAGATAGATATGTAGACGAGGAAAAAAAGGAAGGGTTAGAATGCAGATATAGTTAGAAAAGCAAAGACAGACATGTACATGTATAAAAAATAGATAAATAGGTACATAAAGGTTTTGGAAATGGCTAGATTTTTAAGATTCAGTGATGTTTAGGTAAAAGACCTTAAACTGAAAAATTAAACAGCCAGGAACAGAACTATATTATCTTAATTTTTATCACGTTGTAATGTATCATAACATTTTTTATTATCTGTGTTCAGTTGATTATAGTAAGAAAACAAGGTTAAACCGAGAACTTCACTGAAATATTCGAGAGTCAATGAGTTCATTCCTTGTTTTCATCTGGGAGTGGTTGTGTCCTCTCGCATATCGGCTTGCGCTTCCATGTCATCCAATTTTCACCTTGAAATTGGCGACATGTATCTAAACAATCTATGACCAGCCAACTTTTGAGAATGATTTTAGAGCATTTATTTTCCAAAAAGTACTTATCAGTCTCCTGTAATAATCACGTGAGCAAAGATGATAACACCGTTTGTGGGTGCTTGATTTTCAGATGGTTAATCGATAGAGACGAAGTGCCTTCTATATCCAAACACAACTTTCACCGATTGTTCAGAGTCGGCAATCTTGTCACATTTAGAGCTCACACACTGCCAGCGGCTTGGTTACAAGCTGAAAGTCGGTGAATCCCATATACTTGCTTAAATAGAACATTCACATTATCATGTCTGCGCAAGAAAATGCGAGACTGACTTTGACATTGACTACAAAGAAATGACAGACTGTCAATATATCTTATGAAATAAAGGATTGACAGATGAAAGAAAATACGGGCAGTTGGTATTTGAAGAATGCGGTTATATAAACGCGACGTAAAGGTGCTGATATATGTACTTCATTTATTCTTGTACAGGAACATGTACATGTAAAATTTCTGCTGTTTGCATGGATAATAACAAAAACGTTTGCCAATGAATGTAAGAGGCCTGCAAGGTTCGTCCTTTAAACGAAGGGAATATTTCATTGCATAAAACTAAAGAATGTTTCCAAGAAACTCATATTACAATGAACGATAAAATATATTGGTCTGATGAATGGGAATACAAATGTATATTAGCCACTATTCTAGCAAAAGTGATGGACTCTCAATATTCTTTAGAAATGATTTTGAATTGGCAACTCACAGAGAAATATGTGACAGTCAAGGGAGATTCATTATTTGAGATATCACAGTTAATGGCAGTATAATACCTCCTGTGAATTTGTATGGTTATAATGATGATAATCCTAAAAATTTTAGAAGCTAAAGGAAGAAATGTTATTTTTTGAGAACTGATCAATTGTAATGTGTAGAGACTGGAATAAGATTTGGATATCTATAATATTTTACATGACAAACATAAACATCCACAGCAGCAATTCAAGACCTAAAAAACGAATTGGGATTAATTGACCCCTGGAGAAATTTCATTAAAGATTTAAATATGTATACCTGGAGGTAAAATATTACCTAGGGAGAGATAAAGAGGACCCTGTACACGTTTCTCTTTCATGTAATGATCTCATTTTCTTTGAAGTTTTGCAAATGAAAAAAAGATCTGAAACTATAGGTGAGTAACCTATGGTTTATGATCTTATTTTCATGTTGAAAATAGAATATATTTGAAAAACAAAAGAGAAACAGGACAAACTAAAGGAAATTTAACAGGAAATTTTATAAATTCATAGGCGATTAGCTGATAGAATAGATGGAGAAACTCTGGAAAATTTAGGAAAAAAGGAAAGCAGAATAAGTGTAATCTTTAAAAATATATAGAAGGTATTATATTAAGATACAAGGTTAGATGGCATGAACTTGAAACAAAATGTACAAACTACTTTTTAAATCTTGCGAAAAGAAATTAAGTCTATAAAGCAACAAAGGAATGGCGTCAATTTTTCTTTAGATTTACAACAAATGGTGGAAATTAATTATAGGAAGAAATTAACGACTCCAAAAAGAGTATTGGCAAGCTGGAGTCAAAGATATATTTCAGTATTTGGTAAGTAATTGTTGTAAAACCCCTACTCTGCTCATATTTGTATATTTTTTTCAGCGTTTCCAAATCCAACAGTAAATGTTTAAACAGAACTTAATAATAGTTTATGTTAATTTCTAAAAGGGCGTTAAAGAAGAGAGTCAATATGCAAGAATTCTTCCATTTATGACCTTAAACAAATAGTTTAAATGTATATGAACACTGAAAAAAACAACTGCTAGATGAAATAAAAACTAGGGTCAATTTTTTATTCTTTGTGTATCTAGAGTGTGTACCTAAAGAGCATGTGCACTATATGCATATGTGTGTGTGTGCCCGTGTGTTCTTTCCTTTTCTTTTTATGTATATCAGATTTATTGTCCCCAGATTATCTGATAAGTAGAAATGTTTGATTGTAAAATGGCTTTGGGATGGTGTTCCCCAACCCAGTGGTCAACCTACTGCGAAAAATAAAATGTTAACAAAAATTGTTAGGCTCGAACCCCAGAAGCTCCCTTCTTGAAAATTGCATGGCTGTTTACCATACTTTTTATCACTATATTCTCCAAAAGGTATAATATTGCATGAATATGTTTAACATCTCCATTATTATAGAGAATGGCGCAGACAAACTGTATTTGTTTCCAATTTTGTGGAGTTAGCTACATAGACGTTGAAGAAGTTCAAGTAATTTATGTAAGACTTGTCAGTTTGAAAAGAAATAACACCATTAGTCATTATTTGACCAGTGGATTTATCAAATCGTACACACAGTAGAAGTTTTTTGTTTTGTTTTTTGTTTTGTTTTTTTTTTTTGGGGGGGGGAGATAAAGCGGAAGAATACAACACAAAAAAAAAACGTTTGAAGAAGAAGAACGAAGAGGCAGTGGAAGAGGTAGAGTTGGTGATGTTTGGAAGAAAGTTTTGATCTATAGTTGCCCTTATACTACTAGCAATACATTGTGTGCTGACGATTATCATTTCTGTGTTTAGAAGAGGGTCCATTTCAGCAATGTCGTGAATATATATATATATTCCTTAGATTGCATTTTGCCATGTATAACATTAACACCTCCTGAATTTTTCACCCAGAGTGAATGGTTTTGCATAGATCTGCTTCAATATTTAAATCACAATTTTGTTATTATAAATGAATAACACATGTCATGGGAGCCCAATCAACCGCTTGCCATGCCAAAGAATTACACGTCAATTACTTCTCGTCTTGGATGGAATTCCCATCATGATAAATGATTTGCCTTCAGGAAAATAAAGTAGAATTAAAAAAAAAACCGTATGCCTCACCTTCGAACCGCGTTGATTTATTGATTTATGTTACCTGACCTTTAACTGTTTAATACATCCGCCCGAAAAAGTCATACTTACATTTCACTATCTGCAAACATACAACCAAAGGCAAAGACATGGTTTCAATGCTTTTAATGACTTGTATCAAAACAAACTTAATTTGATTACCCCGTATCACTCAGGCTTCCTTCCAAATCATTCATACGATACGGCACTCACTGGTTTGATTGATCACTGGTTAAAGAATATTGATGACCAGAAATATACTGGAGTTTTATTCTTAGACCTATGTAAAGCTTTTGATGCTGTTAATCATACAGTTTTACTACATAAGTTATAAGCATATAATATTGCAAAACCATCATTTCAATGGTTTTCATCCTATCTCAATAATATGCGAGTTGGAGAGGTACTGTCTTGGAATTTAAGGAAATTTCTATTGAAATACCACAAAAATCAATTATAGGTTCTTTCTTTTTCACATGATAATATAAATGATTTTCCAAAGTGCTTTAAAACTTCTTCAATGTCTTTGTATGCAGATAAATACATCACAATATTTTAGGGATAAAGATATAAGTTGTTGAGAGCAAACTATGTAAAGGGTTCCAATTTGCTATGAAATAGATGTATGACAATAAACTTGGCTTAAATTTACAGAAAACCCAGTTATTGCTTATCTGCTCAGCACAACGAGCAGCCAAATGTAGAGAATTGTATTTAGAAGTAAATGGTACAAAAATTGAAACTGATAAATTAGCCAAACTTTTAGGTATCCTTATTGATAATACTTTATCCTGCTCCAATCACTTTGAAACATTCTTTATAAAAATATCTAGGAAAATAGGAATTTTTAAAAGGGTTAGAGGTTTATGTCGGATCAGCTGATCCGAAACGTGCTCAATACAGTTGTTCTTCCACATTTTATCTTCTGCTGTACCTTGTGGAGAACCCCGTAATTCCTGTTACACGCAGAGACTTTAATACAGCTTACAAGAGAGAGCATCCAGGGTGATTTTAAATGTCAAAGATATTTCAACATCTGCATCATCTATTTTTAGCACTCTTCGATGCATGCCATATATTGATTATATTATCTTAGAAAAGCTTTTCTTACTGCCAAGGTCTTAAATAATTTAGCACCAGAGTATTTTAATATTTTTTTTTATATGTTGTTAAGGAACATTAGCACACAGTGGAGTGAAAACAATTATTTATATATACCAAAAGTTCGGACAGAGTATTTTAATATTTTTTTATATTTGTAAGGAACATTAGCACACAGTGGAGTGAAAACAATTATTTATATATACCAAAAGTTCTGACAGTATTTTAATATTTTTTTTTATGTTTGTAAGGAAAATTAGCACACAGTTGAGTGAAAACAATTATTTATATATACCAAATGTTCAGACAGAGTATTTTTAGGAATCTTTTGCTTACGCCGGTACAGTTCTATGGAATAGATTGCAGCATTATATTAAACAAGCACCTAATGTTTCAGCTTTTAAGAAATGATACCTCTACTAATATTTGAATGAGTAATCCTGATTTTATTACATTACATCTGTAATTAGTAGCTGTGATATATTTTTGTGGTAACAGTATGTTAATCTTGTATAATTTTTATTAACTTCTGTTATATTTGCTTTCTTTTATGCAGTATATGTTAACCTTGTAGATCTTTTTACTAATTACACGTATATTTGTTGGTAATCTTTTATAATTGCAGGGTCATAATGTAAACTAGCTGTTAGCTAATTATGTCACCCTGCATAAATAATAATAATAATATAATATTATTATTATTATTATTATTATTATTATTATTATTAAAGTTTATATGAGAGATGTTCTTGGATTAGATTCGGAGAGGATAGAAGTTGAAAGAGCCCCTCGGCTGATATTAAAAGAAAACCCAAGACCCGCGAACATCAAATTTTCCAAATATAAAGACAAAGAGAAAGTACCACGACTGAGAGTGAAGGAACAGCGACAGCTTACAGACCAGTTAAAGTATGTATAGCTGAAGATTTTCCCTTCAGAGTGAGAAAAGTGCGTGCTAACCTCTACCCGACGTTGAAAAAGCTACAGAACAAGGAAAGAAAGCTTTTTGAAAATATGACAAGTTAATAATAAACGGTTGCACCTATGTTTTTGATGAGGTTAGAAATTATGCTGTTCTTGCAGACAAAAGATAGGACTCCAGTAGAGGCTTACAAAATGTGTATGATGAGAACTGTTCTAATTCTGTATTACTAGTAAGTTGTTTAGTATGGAATATATCTGGATTAAGTGGACAACTTTCTAGAGAAAATATGTCTGATTTTATTAACTATGTTCAAAAATTTAATATACTAGACTTTGTTGAAACGTGGGCAGAAACTATAAATCAGTTTCATATTAACGGTCAAAAAAACTTTGATATCGTAAGAACTAAATCACAAACAGCACAAAAGAAATTCAGGTGGGATCTCAGTGTTTGTTCGTGAATTCCTTTTCAAGCATTTCAATCAGTGGCGTAACTACCGCCCCCGCAGCCCTCGCAATGCGGAGAGGGGGGAGCCGCGCAAGAAGGGGTCCCAAAATCCCGCTTACATTAATTTGATGGGGGCCCACTCTAAATGTTTGCGGGGTGGTGGGGGGGACACAATTTGAAGTTACGCCACTGATTTCAATATATCCAGAGAAGCAAATAACTCAAAAATATTGTTTGTTTAGTTATATCATCTAAGGCAAGCATGCTGAAGTGGAACTTAAGTTTTAGTTTTGTCTATATGTCACCTGAATACTCCTCTGTTCACTCTGAGGAAAATGTATATACAGTTGTAGAAAATGAAATAGTTTAACTAAAAACAAAGTATACTGACTATGAAATGATAATTGCGGGTAATTTTAATGCCTATAAGGGTACTGAACCAGATTTTATCAAATATGATAGTGTTATAGACCTACTTCAAGAATTTAATTAAACAGAAGACGAAGATATGTACGGTCGGGCTAATCGAGACGTAAGGGAAATAAATCACTATGGAGAAAAACTACTACATCTATGTCAGATGACTGGGTTAAGGATCGCCTAGAGCAGATGTGGATCAGATAAAGGCATAGGGAAATTTACATTTATCCATGGTAACTCGGATTCAGCAATAAACTATGTTTTAGCTGACGTATGTGTGTTAAAAGTATATCGTCCTTTAACATGAATGATAGATTGGAATATATACATATGCCATTGTATTTTCCTTTGACTACATGGGCAAATTAGAACAGAAAGCTGTAAGTGACTCGGGGGGTAATGTAATAGATAAATACATATGGAACAAAGAAGAAGGGCTATCTTTTATCCAAAATATCAAGGATCTATTATCTCAAAATGTGGATGCAATTTTAAATGATATCAACTATACAACAAAAAAAAACCACTTAATGGATGCGTCGAAACAATTACTGGTATTTACCATGATGCAGTGAACCCAAACGAAAACAGTCAATAGAAAGGAAAATGTAGCTGTGACATCTCCAAGAAAACTTCCTAAGGACCAGTCTTGGTTCGACAGAGATTGCATAGCCGCTAAAAGCAAAGCCTTCATATATCTAACACAGTTCAGAATGTAAGGCACAATTAAATCACTTGAAGATTATAAATTGTATAGAAATATGTATAAATCTCTTATAAGAAGCAATATGAATTAGAACAAAAATAGCCTTTTATCTGTATTATACTCTAAAAATACACAAGCACTATCACATCTGCAACCTGGTATGAATATTTTTCAGAATTATTTAATTTTTTCCAGTTACAGTAAAATGAAAATATTCAAGTAGTTCATGATACTCTAGATAGAACAACCACTGAAGAGGAGGTCCGCCAAGCACTGAGTAACCTGAAGCATGACAAAGCTGGGGGAGTAGATGCTTATCCAGCGATTTCTTTATATGTACGGGCAACATAATTGCACCAATATTAACAATATTATTTAATCAACTATTCGATATTAGATATTATCCAGATTATTGGTCAACGGCTATCATTATACCAATTCTGAAGAAAGGTGATGCAAATGAACCCTCCAACTATAGAGGCATTAGTTGACTACCTGTATTAAGCAAAGTATTGACATCGATTTTAAATAATAGGATAAATGAATGGGTGGACGAAAATGAATTACTTGGCGAAGAACAAGCCGGTTTTAGAGCGGGCTATTCTACAGTAGATAATATGTTTATATTATATACATTAATCGGTCAATATTTATGATAATATAGGGGTAGATTCTATGCAGTATTTATAGACTATGAAAAAGTCTTTGATATGGTAGAGAGAAGTTTACCGCACCAAAAGCTAGTTAGTGAAAATATTAGTGAAAAAAATGTTAAGAATTATTAAGGAAATTTATAATGATGCAAAAGTGCGTGTTAAGTCCAACAATTTTATTACCGATGTGTTTAATTGCCCTGTGGGCGAATGCCAAGTTTGCGTGTTATTGCCTTTACTCTTTTCTTTATTTTTGAATGATCTGAAACCCTTCTTATCTGACGGAAACAGAGGAGTTTTGGTAGAAACTTTAGAACTATTTTTACTGCTGTATGCAGACGATTTAATTGTCTTTGCTGACACTGATCACCAGTTGCAAAATATGCTCAATAAACTGCATAAATATTGCTTAAAGTGCAAATTAAAAGTGAATATAGAAAAACAAGAGTGATTGTATTTCGCAGAGGTGGCTATATCACAAGTTATGAAGAGTGGTACTATGACCGTACAGAGGTAAAGATTGAATCGTATTATAAGTATGTAGGATGTAAAATTTCTTCAAAAACGCCTGGTATTTGTGCTATAAAACTCAATCTTTGCAAGCACTGAAGGCAATGCATATTTTGAAGCGAAGTCTTTCAAAATGTGGCCAAAATACATGTAACTGGATTGCTTCGTCTGTTTGACTCGAAGATAGCTCCCAATTTTAACTATGGGACTGAGGTTTGGGGGTTGTACGATGTCAATGATATATAAAATGTTAATTTGTCATTTTGTGAATATATTCGTGGTATATCTAAATCTACCCCAAATGCATTCGTATCTATTGAATTAGGAAGAATTAGTATGCAGAATATAAAATATAAACGTATTTTAAATGTTGGT
This sequence comes from Margaritifera margaritifera, assembly GCA_029931535.1. Taxonomy (NCBI): domain Eukaryota; kingdom Metazoa; phylum Mollusca; class Bivalvia; order Unionida; family Margaritiferidae; genus Margaritifera; species Margaritifera margaritifera. The sequence continues at coordinate 214,056 of JAQPZY010000700.1, read as the reverse complement.
TTAGAATTTTTAAAATGTCAGAAGACAGATATCATAAACAATATGGGGATAAAATTGTGAGTGCTGGGCTAACAATATTAAAAAGCTTTTATTTAGTGGATTTGGCAATGTTTGATGCAGTCAGAGTGTAAATGATGAAAATATATTTCTTAGAATGTTTAGTCAGAGATGTGAAGATATCTTCAGGTAAAAACTTCGGGATGAAAACTTTACTACTAGGAAATTGTACTACTAGTAAAAAAGAATTTACTACTAGTAAATCAGTGGAAAGACTGCGTTCCTATAGGTCATTGAGAATAGAATTCACTTGTCAAAGATACCAAGAATTGTTAGGACATAGAGCTTTTTGTTATATAATTACTGTGCTTAGAGCAGGTAATTTGCAAATCAGAGGAAATACAGGAAGATATGAAAATATTTGTTATGAAGAAAGATTGTGTCAAATTTGTAATGTTAACATCGAAAATGAATTTGATTTTATTACTGCTTGTCCGCTATATGGAGAATTACGAAAAACTCGCCTTCTTATATAAAAATTCAACATTAGAAAAATGTAGGACTTTTATACAAAATGAAACTAGAAAAATTCTGATGACTAATTTAGAAATGTTTACTATAAAAGTATTAAATATTAGAGAAGCCGTTTGATCATCAACTCATGTTACATAGACTCTAGATCAATATCACAAAACTTCTGTTTGCTCCATGAAGGTTTTAGGGTTCTCTTTGATTTATATTGTGTGATTACTGTGTAATATATATTTGTATTTCACCCAATTAGAAAAAATACAATAATGATTAATTGCATGTATAACACTTCCAATAGATACGATGTTCTTCTGTTACACACTGAAACACCTTTTCGTACCGCATGATGTATTAATATGTATTATGGGCCAGTAGCCTGTATTACAAATAAACACTATTATTATTATTATTATTTTTATTTGTATTATTATTATTAAACGTTGCAAACAACGAATATCTGAAGCAATCATAACATCGAAGTTAAGGCAAGAAATATACATTCATTGACCATGTATTCAAACGCTGTTGTTCTGAATCAATACCATCCAAATACTGATGACATCTGGTGAATGTATGCCAATTGCCTACCCGCGCTTTGCTATTTTGACTGCTTTCAGCATTTATTTTTCGCACCATTTCAACTTTGGTTATGGGTGAGAGAATAAAACCAATGACTCATATCGACTAAATATGAATTTATGCACATAAACATGAAACAAGCAGCTAATGCCATAAAATGGTTGGACCTTTAGTTAAAAGTGATTCAAAATGTAACAGATCAGAAAAGTGGAAAATAGAGTTTAAAAAAAAAAAAGACAACGAAAAACATCGTCAACATAACCAAAGTATCATCCATTTTTGTAAAAACAAATACTGTTCATGGTGAAAATCCGCTGATTAGAAAGAATATTTTATACAATATATTTTCCCAAAGCTTGATTACTCCGTAGCCAGCCCTAAGGAAGATGAGAAAGTGGATGGAGTAGGGGTTGACCAGGGGCTAGTTTCCCTCTCTCTCGCTAAACTGAAAATCGTGGAAACCTTCAAATTAACTGGATTTTATAAACAAGGATGCTTACAAGACTTGTGAGATTCCAGACGATGACTGCCTCTATAACCGTGGCCAAAATAGTGTTAACTTTGTGATGAAGCACTCACTACATGAGACTGACCTCGAGACCGACATCTCGTGGCGTACTGGCAACACTTCGTCCAAGGAACACAACAACGTTTTTAAACTGACATAATTAACACCTGCACGAAAAGCAACAGAAGGTCGACACGTCTTGTGTCCTTGATGAATGCTTAATGAGAATGTTAAAGCTATTTTGGCCATGGACTTATTGGAAGCGATAGAGCAGGAGGAATTTTAATGGAATACATGGCAGGATATCGCCAGAGTAACACATCACGGGCAACCTGCGACACAGTTGTTGCATGGCAAATGGTAGATACACTCTCTATTCTTCTTGTATTCTGCTATTTTCTAAATTCTAAATTAAACTCGGCGAGGGGTCAGAGCATATGGGCATTTGTTTTTAAGGAACAAGGAAAGATTTTTAACATTTATTTTCAGGAACAAGGGACAAACGTTTTATTTTTAGGGTATATGTTTGGGAATTCTTTTGGGACTAAGGGGACAAATTCCAATAATTTGAAGAAATTGTTTAACACGAATACGCCCTGGCTAATGTACAATTGACCGAAAGGATGCGGGTACGGATCCAACCATTGGATCAGCCGAGGTCGGTTATCGTGGTGTGTTCTTTCAAGGTATTTCAATCCATTGCCGCGGTACTAAATAACCTATCTGTGTTGCTGTGCCATAAAACACCAAAACCCAAACTAAATTATCTGCAATTTATTATTAACGTTTGGTGGGTTATTTTAGCTGACGAGAATTTTTGAGAATTTAGGAATTTTAAAAAAAATAAAATATGTGATTATCATTTAGGCGGATCGCAAAATATCTTTATATTTCTCATTATTACAATTTGCTAGTGTGTAGATGTATCATTTTCGTGAATTCATGGTTTTTACCACATTTTAAAATATTAATATAAAACTTAATATCCAAAGGTCACAAACTATTACATTTATATACTGATTTATATCCAAATTTTATACGAACCCACGTACATATCTGAATGACCTCATACAATCCTAAAATGTAGTATAGTTATTGTGAATGTTGTTAATAACAATGACTTATGGGGATACACTTAAGAGGAGAATGTTCATATGTTTATGTTTATTAAGTGAATTTTCCTTTCATTTTTTTTTTACGGGGGGGGGGTGCTGTTGTTGTTTGTTTGTTTGTTTGCTTGCTTGCTTTTTGTCAACATAGTGAAATCTTGGCATATATGAAAGGTTCGCATTTCGGGTTCGCATGTAAAAGTTTGCATACGAAAATATATTACAGATAATTTAATTTGGCGGTTAAGCTTAATTCGCCGAAAATGGGCACGTCACAAAAAAAAAAAAAAAAAAAAAAAAAAACGCTACACGGTATCATTTATTCATTAGTCTATTTTGGGAAGAGTCTTAACTCATGTTTAAAGCGGTCACGACACTGGAGGACAACACAATCGTATATTTATATCAGGTCTATTCGTAGCGGCAAATACTTGTGTGTGTGTGTGTGTGTGTGTGTGTGTGTGTGTGTTTTCTTTTTTTGTGGGGGAGGGTAGGGAGCAGGGAAAGCCGGGTCCATCGGAAAGGAGACTAAAAGGTACATTTATCCGTTGCTTCTACAGTGGTAACCTTATCCTACAGGTTCCAAATTTTGTTTGCGACTTGTTGAATGTAGTCATTATTTGTCAACTGTCTTTGATCAGCTATAATTTGACTGGGGTTATTCATCTATTAAGACTTTTCAGTATACTTGTGCATTGGTAATAAAACCAGTTTTATACCATTAACCGTGTATCTCCTATTTTTGAGGCTGGATTACATGGAGAGAAGCACTAATGATATTTGCGCGGTCAATAACTTTACGTCTGTCTATATTAGGAATCGAACCGGAAATCAACTCCGATACCTTTACGGTAAAATGCCTACTCCTGACGTTGTGTGTGTTTGTGCGTGTTGTGTGTGTGTGCGCGCGCGCGCCCAAGGGTCATGCATGGTAGAAGAGACGGAAAGAAGCATTCTAACTTTAAAAAGAATATTCTAAATCGTTATTTTATTATTTCAAAAACGTTTGCGGTGGTTGACGAAATTCCCATATTTTAATGAGATAAAGACAAACCTCTTGTCAGACGAATTTCACATGGAAGGAAAACAATATGGAAGATGTGTAAAAATGGAAACATAATTTGAGATGTTTAGTGAAACCGAAAAAAGAGGTTGGAACAAAAGTGTACAATTAAGTTAAAAAGTATAAGGTTTGGATTTTCAACAAATATATCAAACATCAAATTAAAATGATTGCAATAGCTGGTGTGCAAAAAGTAAAAGATTCGTAGAAAAAACATATAACATGAATTCTGTACTGAACATCTTATTTTATTTATTTTACTCTTAAAAATGACTATTTAAAGAATCGTTCCAATGATGAATTATAACTTGCCACACCAGTAAAGAAAACAGTAGACTAGTTGCGTTATCAAAGTGAGCAAAACCAGAATTTCCAGTCGAATCGTGGTAGCTAAGTTGGTAGAGGGTCTGGTTCGCAACTCAAGAGACGCGAGTTTGATACCCACCCAGCCTAGCCCTGGTCGGCTGCCTCAGTGTATTCTTGTAAATGGCACTTATCTCCCATATTCTGGACATGCTATAGCTTATAAACTGTTAAAAACCAACCAGCACTAACAACAACTAACACATATCGACAATGTTTAAATTAGAAAAACCCCAAAAAAAACAAAAAACATATTCATTGATATTAAACTCTTGCTAAGAGTCGAAGTGGATGCAGATAATGATACATATAAATGTTAGCAATGATACCTTTAGAGCCATTTATTGTATCACATTTCCATAGCATGAAATCACGTGCAAGATCAACCCTGCATTTTGTTTTTCGTGAATAAAGATTTAAATAATTACCTGTGGGAAGAATAAATAAGAGGAATGTCATGACGATGGTCAGAATCATAATTTTAAACAGTTTCTCCATTTTTCGCATCCTGCTGAAAGCGATCCACAGCCTTCCGCATATTCTATCCATCATTAAAGCCAACTGTTCCCTGCTTCTGTGTTTCAATACACTGATCAATAGCCTTTTGGTCTCAACACAATTTATAGACCATTTGCTCTTCTTTTCGAAGTTGACAAGGGCTAAATCGAGTGTATCTCAGTTTGAACTTATTAACTTCATTTACTCTATCTAATTTTGCCTCATACTAATTTTCCTTGAACAGTTGAACATGCGTTGTTTAGAACCATCCCATTTCTCTAGGCTAATATTGTCGTCTTTTAAGTACATATGTAGAGCTTGGAAGCTGTTGAATTATTTAGAAGTAACGGCCATTATTATCCAGACAAGACACAATCTAAATGAAGACTGTTGGGGGCCATGTGATTGAGCTACAATCATCTGAGCATAAATAGAACTGTAATACATTCTGATATCTCTCTTTCTCAAAATAACCTGAAGATGATCAAATCTGTGCAGAAATTCTTTAAAAAAACATGCATTGAAAGTGGTATCGTTCAGGTCTTGTCTGCGTCAAATAACTTAAGGCCACGTCCTTTACAGTAAAAGGGTTTTAATGGTCATTGAGAAAAATCAAAAGAAGATTGATTATTCGCGTTAAATCTAACATGTTGCAATTTTATTTTATAAACTCTCACGTTGTCTAATTTCCAGTGGCGTAGCAACCACCCAAACAATCTCCGCAATGGCGGGGGCCAGGCCCAGTAGGGGCCCAAAAGTCCCATCAAAAATATTTTTTATTGGGAGAGGGCCCCAGAACTAAGTTTCGTTGGGGAGGGGGGTGGCAGATTTTCTTGCTACGCCACTGCTAATTTCGGATAAAATGGCATAGAATAGACTTGCAGTGTAATAAAAACCTACGTTCCTATATATAGATATATAACGACCTAAAGATGGATAAAGGATAGTCAACTAAAATTGTATATTTCCTAATCTGTATCTATGTTCAGTTATTTCTCCATACATTGTAGCTACAGTGTATCGTCTGTACACATCTGACTGCATACAAACAATTAATACTGTAAACAAGAGCCTTTTTCCTTGATCTCTATATACATTAACTTCAAATGAGGACTTGCACATTGTTTTACGGAAATCAACTAATTTAAACATGTACTATTGTAAGTAAAGAAAATTGGAACACATGCTTCAACCGTAATTTCTTTCGCCATGTAATTATTGGTCTAAGACCGTGGGTCAAATAAATATAATAGATAATATTTCAGTTTATGTTCATTTCATCCAATCTCATATAAGTAATTTCAGTATGGCTAATGATGCGCTATTCAAGTCGAACATGCGATACATGCAATGGTCGCCAAGATCCATAAAAAAAAGTTTTCATATGTTGTGTGTGTGTGTACGGTAAATAATCAGCAATTCATGCACCACCTTTAATTACCCAAAGTGCACATGCAGCAACTATATTGTACCTAGAAAAATAAGTACCTCACCCGCAAAGCGCTTTTGGCTTAAAAAACAAATTTGGCACAACGTTCCTGACACCAAGCATCATTCATTCATTCATTCATATTTGATGGTAACATTATTATGGCTGAGCATGTGTGCTTGGAAGCGAAATTTATTCGCTTCCATTCCTGCGATTACACCATTGAAACTAATGGGTTAATCCGCGAAATTACAAAAAAAAAGTACTCAACAGTCTTGAATTGACACTATTTTTTCAGATAACATCAATGTTTTCAAACCCCATAAATTTAAAGGCAGAGAACAGCAAAAATATCGATGAAGTAAATATTCTCAAATTCCCACACATCAAATTTCCACACATCGATTTCCTGTAAGAATTAGATTGTCACCCCAAATAGGGGTGTGTGTGTGTGTGTGTGAGAGAGAGAGAGAGAGAGAGAGAGAGAGAGAGAGAGAGAACCCATAAGCTGAACATAAAATCATGAACTGGTGGAACGTGTCTTCGTTGTGTCGCCTCGTATTGCAGGAAGTGCAGTAAGTAAGACCTTTCATCCACCAATAAAGAATTGTCGAAATACGTAAACGCATATTACAGGTAAGCATTTAGTTGCCAAGCGACAAATGGAAGCGTCAGTCTATATGACTGATATTTCCTAAAGTTTTCTTGTTTATTGATAGGTTTGCTAATTGAAAATGTCGTAAGATAAATGGATTATATTGTTGTTTACTTCAGAACCGTCTCACTTTAAATTAGACTAAAATGGCATCAGATAATTTTACTGCTTTCTTTGAAACCTAATTAAAATGCTATGAAGTATGTGGCATGTGTGAAGTAGAAGTCTATAATCATACAAGTCAGTTTGTTATGCATGAACATTCTTCATAATAAAATATATTAGCCCTTCTATTGATGTCATGATAAGCAGCCCACGAAATTTAAATTCACAACCATGACACCATCACCACAACCATCACAACCGGCATATATTCACTTTAAGAGTCTGTAAAATAATCTGTTGATATTCCAGTTTCAAACGAAAAGGCTAAGGAGCTTCTACAAAGGTAGTGCCGACACGTTATATTAAATTTACAGTTTTTTTAAAAAAATTAAATAAAGAAAAATATACACAAACTGATTAGACGTGTATATCTATAAAGCCTTGATTGACACAGATTTTCAACCAACAATTCCATTACTTTCTCTCAATTAGTTTTAGACTTTAAGGAGAGGGATTCCTAGGTGAAGGTCCCATCCAGTTTTAAATTTTAAAAACATATCAAGATATTTATATACTGTAAAGTAAACAATAAGGATTCTTAACACACACACACATACACACACAGCTTTTGATTCGGCGCATTGTAAGTATACCTAAAGTACCCCATTACTAATTCAGATTTTGTACTTTTTCATAGAAGCGTACCTGTTAGATTCTATGCAAATTTTCGTATCATTTGTTAGTATCGGACCCAACTTTTTTGAATCGACAACATGTGCTTTTACTGTACTTTAGGAAAAAATTAATTTTGCAAATCTTTCTTTGTTCTGCTTTTTTTTTCAAGCTTGCGTTCACTAAAAGACAGAATATGTTACCTGAAAATGGTACATGACAAATATATACAACCACACGCATTTTGGTCTGGTTTGATGAGCGTGTGCTTGCGTGCGTGCGTGCGTGTGTGTGTGTGTGTGTGTGTGTGTGTGTGTGTGTGTGTGACTATTAAACAAGTCTATCTGTGTCTTGGAAGAGTCTATGGCCCAGTGGTAACAAAATCTCATATTTGGATGAAAATGTAATGCGTTAAAAGGTTATTTTGCATCAAGAAACTTAAACAATTATTTGCAGGAGACAGTGTCAAAACAGTTGAGGACGCTTACGCAAAATATGAGATAAGAGCGGTGATTTTATGAGATAACGCTAGAAAAAGAGTGTACTTGTCTTTGCCAGATTACTTTTGTTTTGGCATAAGCTGATTACGCCTTCACGCTTTACGTAGATCTTTGACTTCTTATAATGATTTGGACTTCAGACGCCGAACGTCCAAATCAAGAAGTCAGAGATTTGCTTTAAGCGTTAAGGCAACCTCGGCTTATGCCAATACAAACCTAATCCTGCAAAGAAAAGCACACTATTGGTTCCAGAGTTTCCTTATAAAAACACTGCCGTTATCTCACACTGGGTGTAACCTTTCGCTAAAACAAGTATCTTTTGTTCATTTAAGTTCTGCTGCTGCATGCAATTAGCCATATGCTTTTTCATGAGCATCAACATGAAACAGTTACCGAGTGTTATCTACATAAATATTATTTACTTAGCTAGATTCTATGCTCTCGCACCAGAAAAAGAGGGTTTTACACCAAATGAAGGAATAAAAACTCAGAGAATATTTTTCCTATTCGTCTGTTAGAGAATTTATTATTGCATATAAACTGCATTGCTTTCTGCCTGGAGAATATTGCGCCCTTGAAAATTCACCACAATATTACAAAGCAATTGCTTTAACATTACATTTGTTGTTTCATCTTAATATATTTCTGTTTAAATTATTCTCATGTACTAGTCCAAAATTCCTTTTACTCAACGACCTTTTTTACTAACTATGTTTAACTTTCACATGGATGGCATTTCTCCTAACCGGTCTATAAATTGGTTGAATTTTCAATTTCTATAATTAGTTCAGAATTGTGCATAATACGCAAGTGGACCTCAACTTTCCCCTGTATGCATCTGTTTGAAATTGTTATCGGAAAATTGGACAGTTACACATATGCCACATTTAAAGGACGGGGTGTTTATGGTATCAATAACTGGCATCAACGAGGAGATAACCTACATCGAGACAATTTCAACAAATGCCACCAAATTTTACACAGAAACTAGTTCCAAGTAAGTATAATGGAAAGAGTGTAAATGTTCAGAAAATATTAACGCTAAATTAAAGAATTTGCAGCTCCTTGCTGGTCATTCTTGAATCTCAACCACATAGATTATATAGCAAATAGTTAAGAATGACTCGGTAAAAGTGTTGTTACATTGGAATGTAAGGCACGCAGTTTTTATGGCCTTAAGTTGAAAATAATAAATAAGTATTTGGTTCTATCACCGAAATGCACATTGGGGTAAAATATACCAAAATGTGGATTAAATTAAATTTCTGGTAGCACATGGTCTGGTAACAAACAATTCCAAATGTAATTAAATGACATGCTGATGCAGAACAGGTTTTGAAGTTCTGAAATCAATGAACTCTTGAATGTTATTTTTCTTCAGGCACCGAAGACCTTATAATGACCTGTGACAAAATCTCCATTGGATGGTTTGTTTTGATCTCCCTACCCGCTGTACTATGAGGTCAGTATTTGCATCACTCAGTCTAGAGAGGACATCATGCAGAGCCAGGAGACATGAATACCACTTTATTCCCTTTTTACTTCCTATAAAATATTTCATTGAAAGCTATTGCTGTCAATGGATTGTACAACACTATAAACTCGCAAACATTCCTTACAATTTAATTAAATTCCTTCAACATTTTGTGCAATGTAAGAAAACGTTCAAAGAAGCATAAGTATCGGTTTTTGCCAAAACATTTAGTGTATACTTGTCTTCTTCGCAATATGCTTTACATAGCAATTCACGTCATATGTTTTATACAGCAATTCACGCTATATGCTTTACATAGCAATTCACGTGATATGCTTTATACAGAATTCACGCTATATGCTTTATACAGCATTTCACGCTATATGCTTTATATAGCAATTCACGCTATATGCTTTACATAGCAATTCACGTGATATGCTTTATACAGCAATTCACGTGATATGCTTTATACAGCAATTCACGCTATATGCTTTATACAGCAATTCACGCTATATGCTTTATATAGCAATTCACGCTATATGCTTTATATAGCAATTCACGCTATATGCTTTATATAGCAATTCACGTATATTGTTCCTATTATTAGTATTTGCATCTATTCAATATTTTAACATACACTGTATACGTATGAAAATTGAAGTAAGTATAAACAATTAGTTACCGACCATATCAGCAAATAAATACTCGTGAAACCTTGGACATTTTATTCTCTCAATGAAGCCTATCTGTTCATGAAAGAATGTTCATAAAATCCTAAACAAAAAAATAATTATTCACCAACGACTAGGAAAGTTTTTATTTGGGTCAAAAATGGGTAAGTTGAAAATCTTACATGGATGCAACGGGTGAAAAAAAGATAATATACCAATTATAATAATATACCTATTATAATAATATACCAATTATAATAATATACCAATTATAATAATATACCTATTATAATAATATACCAATTATAATAATATACCTTTTATAATAATAAACCTATTATAATAATATACCTATTATAATAATATACCAATTATAATAATATACCTATTATAATAATATACCTATTATAATAATATACCTATTAGTTCCATTTTTATTTTCGAAAGATTTGTATAAATAGGATATTAAATTATTATTTTAATTATCTAACTTTTAGTTTTTAAATTTTCTGCACTCTTGAGCTGTGGTAGATCTCGCCTCTGTGTATCCTAGAAATGTAACTATTTTTATTATTTGACACACATATAAAATATGATTCTGTACATTTTATAAAGAAAATCACATCTCTCTGTCCGTCTGTCTCTCTCAATTAATCAGTTTAAATAAATAAAGACCGCCATTGAGGAAGCAATTAATCAGTTTGAGGAAATATGATGTTGAGTTCATACAAAATAAAACAATGAACAGTTATATTTTAATTCAGTTTACATTTCAATCATTTAGATTTTCACATATCTTATAGAAATAAATTGGGTAATAAATTGTATAAAAAACGAAGTCCTAGCTTATTTTGTAATTCCTATGCTGCTTGAATATCTCACCGAAAGTTATATACAAATACATAGAGCACAGTTGAAACCAGATAAATCTTCAATTATGTCTGTGAACCTCACACATGTGATTCACTGTCCATCCCAAACATGTTTTCTTGTCTCAGGGGTATTCGGAGAAGAGAGGTGTCACTGCGCTTTGAATTGAAGTTCATTGTCTTTTCTCCCTCTTTAAAATAACTTTTTCTAGACCCATCATTGGGGACTCAAAGGCAAGAGAAACAAAGTAGGCAACCGCATATGATATCACAAGGTTCCCTGCGAACAGGAACACCTAAAAAAGAAGAGAAAAAAAATGCGAATAATTGTTTTAATAGTGTGTGTCTGTGTGTGTGTGTGTGTGTGTGTGTGTGTGTGCATCCATAAACCCTGCAGAAATTTAAAACCTTACTAATGTGATTTTTGTACCTTGAACAAATTCAAATTTTAAAGATATTTTCCACTGCCTACAAGGTTATGTATTCAGTGGCGGCGCGAGGGTTCAAGGCGCCCGGGGACAATGTTCTTTAGTGGCGCCCCTACTTTGCCATAGAGAACAGTTTTTAATGCCAGTTGCCAACGACCCCCCCACCCCCACCCACCCCCAATCTAAGCCCCGGTTACAGTTGCAAAAAAAAAAAAAAAAGACGGCGTCCCCCCCCCTCGCCCGGCGCCTGGGGGGCATTTGCCCCTCCTTGACCCGACCCCCCCCCCCTTGCGCCGCTACTGTCTGTATTATACTCAGTTTGATGTACTTTAATCTTGGTAAAGTTATGGCTCTAAATGGCTAAATGGGCGATAGAACTTAATAATTTTCTTCATAACATTGGCATTGACCTTTCGTATATTTATTCTAAGTTTGTTATGTCTATGCATATATGTACCAAAACCTTGATATCCACATGTGCTTTTTACGTCTCAGTCCGCGGGCTGTTTTACGATTAGTTACTAAAGTATTTGGATTAGATTAACCTTTGACGTTTTGACCCTTTAGTCATTAATGATCTATACCCATTGAGGCACCAATCTCAGTGGGTGATGAAACAACTGATACCAGGACTTCACCTTAACATATCAACAAATCGTTTACCGCTACACATGGTCTCATTCCGCTTTATTGTTTTGTTCAAACCTATTACATGCATGTAAAACATTTGTTTAAAAACCCCGGCCTTGTCACTCGAGAGAATAATGACTATCTTCTTCCACTGAACGAATGGTCTGCTTGCTATCTGTCAAGCGTAAGTGATTTTTTCTTGATTAACATTTGACACTATGAAAAACAGACGTAGCAACAGTAGCCCGAACAACAGCTGATCCAAAATAATTACTATATAAATCCTCCAAATCCGTTTCCCAGTTCCGTATCGAGTTGGCATGTTCATGCTAACAGTAATGTAAACATCGAAACTTGTCTTTTGTCCATTTCAATTGCAGTAGTGGAGTTTTGTAGGTGATTTGCCCTTACCAAAAACTCTTCAGATTTCACAAGAAATGTATATTAGGGTCCTTTCTCTACTAAAAAAATGGCCCTTTATCCAAAATATTCTATCAGAGATAATAGTATATATGTAAGAAATCACAAGCGCACACAGATTTACATCTACTCATACCATTTTACATATATAATTCAATTTGATTGTCGTCTTTCGTCTGCTAATTTTGATGGGGTTTGGTTCCCTTTGACTTGACATTTGCTATTTGATAATGAAAGTGAGAGTTAAGCCCTTTTGAGATAAATACGGCGTATTATGAAACAGGTGAGAGTCGGTACAAAAGCTCTGTGTAGTTTGTAATAATCCAACTGTAAAATTTACTTCACTTGAGGTTCTGACAAATTATACTAACTATGGTCAAACATATTTAAATCGAACCTCTCGGATATTCCGAAATTGTATCATTGTATCCATTATTCGTTAAATCCTTGTGATAATGAATATGTTACGATTTATCAGATGTGCGAATTCGCCTCGTAATAATTGTAAATTCGTCGTATCTTTGTCCGTAATAATTGTGTTTTAAGGTATCCGCTTGACCGTCCAAGTTGTAGCGTCTGTTGGCTATTAAAGGGGAGACAATCTGCAAGAAACATCGACATATGACGAGTGGCTACTAATCATCGCATGTGCTGGAACCTGGGGTTGAACTTGGAACCGCAGATTCACAAAATAAATTTGCTGCTATGGCGTCATTCGGGCTCTTTGCTTCGAGTTTTGGTAACGGTGATGACACTATCGGCATATGCATTTCCCAAACATTAGTATATGCGACTTTTAAGTATATACGGAAAACGTTTGGTATCACTAAACAGTTTGGTATGCTTGCCAATTGGGTAAATGTTTAATAATAGATATGTGGATAAGTTATTCCACAGTATCTCCATTATTAGCAAATGTATGTCCGACTATGGTAGGCCTTGTGGAATATTAGTTTTGTACAGAAAAACGTTTGAGCCAGTCGTGTCTGAGATTATTAAGTTCAAGGTCGTAGTTGTGGGTGGCTATCAGGCTACGACTAACTTTTCACATGCACCTGCTTGGCTATTCTAAAAATATGTAATTTTACGTAAAAACGATCAGTTCATAGTTCACTTTTAAAATTATTTTTGTTATACATATTTGGGTCTCACTTGATAAAACTTTACGACTGTAATTTCCACGATTTCATTTTGTATTTATCTCTAAAAAAAATAGAGTTTAACTGATTTTCACTCACTATTGGAGGTTGGTGAGTGTAAAAATAAATGGGTACAATAACCAGAGGAAATATTTTTCAAGCAAATGCTTTATTTACACAGTTCATCTGTCCTCTTACGTGCATACAAATATATACATGTTGATGATTGCGTTACAATGTCTTGTTATGGATGGATTTTCAACAGAAAAGGTGCATGCAGGCACGTGGACCTTGCCCAATACTATATAGGGCTCCATTTACATAAATCTGACAGTTATCGATCTCAAAAGAAGTAAATTTATATTTCTATCTAATAAAATTAAAATTAAAATACCTACCAGTAGAATATCAGTGAGATGCAAGGTTGTCCTCAGATCTTCGAAGCTGACGTAGAAGACGATTGGGTGTACAAGGTACGCGCAGTAGGTGAGTCTGCTCAGAGGTATGAAGGCTCGCCAAGACAAAATGGAGTTTATTATTCCTGAAATATATAAAACATGTTGTTTTGCTTCTTTTTTCAGGCTTTTGATTGACCTAGTTCATGGTTATTTTGATACTCCCAACGTGGGAAAATTAAATTTTAACGTGTTTTATTCTTTGTCTTTTTTTGTGGTGTATGTTCGTACTTGATCAAGCATTAGCACGTGCCAAATATTTAATTTTACATCTTTTTCTTCTTTTACGTGGGAAAATCAATTTAAACTTCGGCTTTACGGTAAGGTTGATAGGTAATTATAAAAGAATACCAAAAAAATGGAAATGTGTTCATGGAACACGGATGCCCCACAGAAGTGCCTCAAATGATGACCTAAAAGCAAAACTTACCTAAGGTGTGACGGACAGACGTAGGACTGATGGACAAGTGTATCACCATATGCCAGTTTCCACTATCTTGATGGGGCATAAAAATCATCATTCTTAGACAAAAAGAAAAGCTACAGCGAGGCAGTACCGTAGCTAGGGCAGATACATTCAAAATCATGTTAAGTTTCCCAACTTTGTATGTACAGGCCATTTTCACAGAGGCTAATCTTCGTAGCACTGGTCTCTGTGTTCATGATGATAAAAGTAAGCAGAGAACGTTTAAAATGCCAACAAACATTAACGGCCACTTTTTCACCAATACTCAAGTACAGGCTGTAACACCCTGATCACGTAAATCAAACTCAACTAGCTTTCCCAAGATTGATCCCCTTCTTCAAGTGTGTCTTGAGTAGGACTCGTGTAAAGCTGTTCTCAATCTCGACTCGAGGCAAGAAAATGTGAATATATAGACAACAGCATCTCATGGAATTGCAACAAAAAGTCTGAGAAAACACAGATATTTACGATTATAGGGAGAGAGATACTTTGAGATATTATAGTTTTTACAAAAAGTCGTAATATAGGAAATATCTGTCATAAAAATAAACGAGTAACACACAAAAGAAAAATATTTAAATCTAGGTTATGTGTGAAATAAAATCTGTAAAGAAGCTTAAGTCATAATGGAAAATTGTAGACCAAGGACAAAGACTGATTTGACTGAGAAGATCACTATAGTCGTTGGAACTGGGAAAGGTACTTTTGGAGATACAACATCTGAACAAATATGTTTGATGCTAATTTTCATGGCGATTCCAAAAATTGATAATTGTTTTGTAATGTCATCCCAAACAATTTGCACCACCTCTTCCCATTAGGATTCCGGGAGTTAAATAAAACAATCTCCTGACTTCAACGCCATCAGGTTAGTCACCCGTATCTATTGCTGTTTTGTACAAGAGTGTGGGACAATTCGTTAATTTATACAATATTTCCTATAGTCAGAAACAAATAATATTTATGAATTATAAAAAAAATTGAAGTAAAAATATTAATATTGGAGTACATAACTAAAGAATGATAACCTGTTCAAGAAACAAGTATTTCACTTACACGAAAACAATTTAGTCCCAAACGAATTAAAACAGAAGTTTTCAAGAGTACCTTTTAATTGGTATATTCAAACCATCCTATTTTGCCAGATTCCTACACAAAGCTACTGATTTCAACGTTGTTTCCTCTCACGTTGTATTTGCACACAATTACATGGTAAGAAATGGTACGCTAACTTCTAAATTGACAGATCCCTGCGATGAAGGTATCGATTTTAAAACACAATACCAAGTTCATATATTTACTAATAACTTCCCAAAATCCTTTAGTTGCATGAAATAATAATTCCGTTATGATCTGTAAATACAGAAGAGTGTATGCTGATTTTCTCATGTCTAGTCTCAACGAGAAGCCACGACTCAAAGAGAACCCACAACTTAATGAGAAAGTATCCTTTTTACCTTTGACAACACACAGGAATGTCAGCTGATTTTGTCTTTTATAGTTTTATAGTCTTTCTACAGTTTCTTCTAAGAACAAGAACACCGCTTATGACGACAGGGACGGGTTGCAAAGTTTTATTCTGTCTAAATGGTATATATATATATATATATATATATATATATATATATATATATATATATATATATATATATATATATATATATATATATATATATATATAAATCAAGGTATATGGAAGTTATTATAGAGAATTTCCTCTCTGTTTGGTGTATATTTATAATTCTCTATAATAACTTCTATATACCTGATTCTGTAGTAGGAATCCAGATGAACTGTGTACTTAGATGAGAATTAATTACTGGGTCGACATGCGGGTATGTCTGCCACGCACGATTGCCTATACCACCATCTTTGTAGCATCATTTTTTGGTGACGTGTGCATGATCGAGATGGTATGGGTGTTGGTGCTTACAAGCTAGGGAATGGGTGCCGTAACCCGTGGATCCTGGTTCGAATCTCCGTAGAGTACGAATTAAAATTCTCTAACCTGTATGATAATAGTAGTTATTCGAATATAAAAAATTCTGCTAATATTATCAAACATTCTCCTGTAGGACCCAGGGATAGCACTTTCCGTTCTGTTTGATGTATATTTGTAATGTTCTCTCTCTCTCTCTCTCTCTCTCTCTCTCTCTCTCTCTATATATATATATATATATATATATATATATATATATATGTATATATATATATATATATATATATATAGATAGATAGATAGATAGATAGATAGATAGATAGATAGATAGATAGATAGATAAAACTTACATGTGCATGACGACATATCTGAGATTTTCAGCTAAACACAACGCAGGTAACGAGACTATGAACACAGGTCACTGTGATCCAGTTTTGACTAAAGTTTGTAGTACTCCTCACGACGCATCCACATATCAATATTTACATGAGAAACTGACCTTAACGTAGGCCCTAATCTAAGTGTTGACGTCAGATAAACAGACAGACGGATGGGCTAACTGAAGGACAGACATCATCAACCCATAGGCCTAAATAGCTTAGTAATCAGCCCAAAATTAGGATAATATTCAATGCAAATTTGAATCTCTTCAAGAAGGCCTTAACATTATTAGACACAGATTCACTCTTGTCTTTATAATATGCGCACATCTCAGAATTATCAATACATTGAAAATATTCCATAAAAATGAATCATACAGATATTATCACGATATTCGTTCAAGCCGACTTAAACCAACTGACTACCTTAGTTTATATAAGGCCTCAATCATGACTTGTACTCATAACAGTACTGCAGGCCTCAATCGTGACTTGTACTCATAACAGTACTGCAGGCCTCAATCATGACTTGTACTCATAACAGTACTGCAGGCCTCAATCATGACTTGTACTCATAACAGTATTGCAGGCCTCAATCATGACTTGTATTCATAACAGTACTGCAGGCCTCAATCGTGACTTGTACTCGTGACAAAACTGCCAGTGAAAGCGAGTGTTAGAAACTCACCTCTACGTTAATCCGGGTTCATCATAAGCCGACCGTTAAAAAGGAAACATGAGGTTTAAGCTTTACTTAAGAAAGATTTGGCCGGTGAAAAAGTGAGCGTAATGATGGATCACTACTGATCCTAGCACATGCTGGCACACGTGATTGAACCATGGCCGCATAGGTTCAAAGCAAATGGCTTTATTGCTGCGATGTCGGTTTTACCATCTACCCACTATCTGCCGTATTTCGACTTATCCTAAACTTTGCTGGGATTGGCCGTAGTGTTGTAATTTACTTACCCCCGTTCCCAGTGGCACATGCAATAACAACCCATGCCACACCTATCCCCCAGGCTGTACGGAACGTAGCGGTGTATACCGAAGCAAGCTCGCGGCTGAGGGGATGTGTGTTGTCAGGATTGTATATTCCGTAGAGGACTGTTAAAGACAGACCGGTCGCCACGGTCCAGCCAAGTAGATTCAGCACCTTAATGATAATAATATTAATAATAATAATAATTAATGATGATCGTGATGATTGAAAGAATAATTCCTGAAATGAAAGAAATCTATTCCAAACAGATTTTCGAAATACTCCCCTGTAAGTGAAAGAACCTCATGTCACTTAAACTTATGGTTGTCTGTTTCGCTCTAGTATACTATGACATGCAAAATTCTATTCCATGCAGCTCTAAGCAAGTTTCTATTTCTCCCAGTGCATGTGATCACCTGTAAATTATAAGTGGACTGGTGGCCACATAACTTACAACTCACAACTGTTTTGGGCAGAACTATGTACCCAAATGCACCCAAATATACCAAAATACATTCGTAAATTCTTAAATTACACCCGAATATATTTAAATGTGAACCAAATTAAGCCCAAAATACACACCAATATGATACACCGATAAACGCCCACCTCTAGAAGCAAGATATATCTGTGATTTTATTTGGAGACAAATTACATTAATAATATTCACTATTGTGTCTCTCTGTGGAAACTAACTTTTCATATTCAAAAAAAATATTTGGCTATCACCTGAATTTAATTGGTTGCTGGAAAACTTGTTGATTGTGATTTTAAATAGAGTGGGGTTAAGTACATACTTCATTCAAAATATGTAGAGGATCTCAAACGGGTATTGATTTTAATAAAACTGGAAATTATTTAACGAGTTTCATAAACTCAGTATTAAATCATTACTTATTTGAGATTCTGTTTATCACATAGTTTTTTATATATAATATTTAGAGTGGAAAGTGTCTAAAGAGAACGAAGAACACATTATTTCGGCATTTCATTTAATTCTGGCTCAGACACTCCACCTTTCAATTATTGCGCGTGAAATAGTAGTCCCAGGCGCGAGTTGGAGTAATATTGCACAATTCAATAACCAATAACATTTAAAAGCAGATTTTATTTCTCACAAATTGCAATTCAAAGAGCAAATGTCCTTCCAGTCAATGGAACATCTAACAAGGACAAAATTTTTCAACACTGGATCTCCGTGAGGTCAGCTGGAGTAGTTTAGGTGCCATATACATGGATTTCGATGATACTGTTTACAACGTTTCCGTCGAAAGGCGTGTTGATTCCACCATGAACATTCACCACAGATGCAGTATTGAATATGTCTGATAGGACGACTACTGGATGCAGAAATGTTACTAAATATATAGGTGTTTCTGAGACTTGAGGATATATGCCAGTGCTGATCGCGTAACAGAAGTGAGTTTATTTATTCCTGTAGATTGACATTTAAACCATGCTTATGATGGGGTGCAAGATTCATAACACGTGGTATCAGTGATGTAAAGGTGACAATCTGCATTACAATACGCTGTTAGGCGTTTCTCTGTATAGACTCGACATGTTCGTGTTGGACAAAGTGATGGGTTTTCTCGGTTTTTCCACATTTTCCGTTTAACTATGCGGACGTCCAGAGGGTTTACCTATGTTCTAGTTTTAGTTTGGCATTGGGAGAATTTTAAGTAGGGTAAATGGATCATATTTCAACCTACGTAACCATTACCGTGCGTTTTTGTGATAGTAGCCCGTTTTTTCCAATGCCCATTCGGCTACCGATTGGAAAGACGACTGCTATATTGTTGATAGCAATAGTAAGTTAAAGTAATTCCAGAAGACTGGGCAAGGAAAATTCCCACTGTCGCAGCCAATCAATAATGAGAACACTGCGCAAGGATTTCATGGGCGTATTTGGACCAACCAAATTCACAGAAAGTGATATGTTAACGTGTTGACATATAAATAACAATACACTGCAAATACGGTATGTAAAGTGAACTATGTGATAAATAGAGGATCTCAAATGCCTAATGACTTAATATTGAATTTGTGAAACGAGTTGAATTATTTGCAGCTTTCGCTAGGAGTTTCATAAATTTTAATATTGAGTAGAAAAGTAGATTCAAGCAGATTTTGTTTAACAAATTACAATTCAAATGTCCTTTCAATCAATAGAACATTTGACATAATTTTCAACACTGGAGCTTCGATGGAAATTCCTGTGTGTGTCACATAGTTCAATTGGTCAGGTCAGCCGGAGTAGTTGTAGCGCCATATACATGGATTTCGATGAGACTGTTTACAACGTTTCCACCGAAAAGAGTGTCGATTCCACAAGGGATATTCACCACAGATGCATCATTGGATATGGCAGAAAACTTAGCTCTCCATGTGTTGGATATTTAGTCAGAACGGATGATTACTGGATGCAGAAACTGTACTCAATCTAGAGGTGTTGCTGTGGAGGATACATGCCGGTGCTGATTTGTATTCATATTGTTTCTCGTGGAATTCGTATTCCCAGATGGGATGTTTTTGTGATTGGATATTTGCATTATTTGATTTGGAAGAATGCTGTGGTTAGATAACGTTTTGTCAGTTGAGAGACAGCATTTTGTCGAAATTCTCTTCATAAGAGAGGTGAGTTTTTATTTACTCCTATAGGCTGACATTTAAATCATGCTTGTCATGGGGATGGGATGCAAGATCTATACCCCGTGGTAGCACTGATGTAAAGGTGACAGTATGTATTACAATAGGACGCTGGGCGTTTGTCTGCATAGACTTAGCATGTTCGTGTTGAACAAAACTTACCTTGTTTATTTTCACTCTACATTCGGTTTTATACAATATATATCCTGTAATTAGACCGATCATATATGGACCCATCCTGCAATACGGCTTGATGTACACCTTTGCAAAGATGTCATTGTCATCTCTGAAATTACATATATTAAATTAAACTTTGAACCGAACTTACACGGATAAAAGACATCCACTGTACTATTTGCAACGTATATACAACAATTCGTAGGAAATACAGTCTTGCATGATGATACTTCTTAACTTTATCCATGTCAAAGTCTGAAGCTGGTAAACAGTTAGAGGTTCATTTTTTGTGTGGCTCGTGTAACCTTTAAGCGTTTAGCATTCGTCTCTAATTATATCGTGTGTAAATCGTAAGAATACTGTTTCCAATGCAAGTTCTAAACCCAGTGAAGTAGTGACCTTGGCCTCTTGTCTTTTGTCCATTACCATCACTCTGGGTCAGTATCTCGAGCAAAACGGTTGTACAAAGTCTAATGACATTTTGTTCAAGAAAACAGGAAATATAATCACTTCCGTAAATTTTAAATAGCTGACCGTTGCTTAATTTAGCCATTGTCTCAATCCCCCCACCCAATTATACAACTATGGCATTTCATGCCTCGCACCGAAGTTTGTGAGCAATGAATAATATAATCTATATATAGAAGGTGGAGGTACAGTTAATTTACGCAAAATAATTAATTCAGTGTACCCTAGTAACTTATACCTATGATCTGTAGATTTCTTTTCATGAAGGATGTTTAATAGCTTAAGCTTAACTGAATATAAAGGTAAGTTTACAATCAATTATCAGGATCAAGAGATATAAAATTGCTAAAATGTGGCTTTTGTCTCTTTATTATGAACTTTGACTCTTGAATTGAACAAACATTGATTTTTCACGTCTGATACTGAATGTGTGGAAAGATTGGCAACAACTGTATCTATGAAAGCACGGTTATTTCTGTTAGCTGTAACAGACTTCATTGACGTTGGAATTTTGACCTTGCAATCGCTTGCAGTGGTCCATATCATCTGGTTAACATACTTTATTGATCAAAGACTGTTAACCAGTATCAATAGGAGATGCTCTTGAACTCTATCCCAATACATTTTTGCACGTTTGTCGGCGAGAATGTTTTTGTAATTTGATTGAAATGTACCAATGACAAAGTCTGTTAAGAATGACTCCCGCCAACTTCTCAAAAAGTCCCCATCTTAATAGAACATAAACTCACATCGCTAAATTACCGGTACCCATAATTTCCATGGCTATATTATTCATTCACTGGGGTTATGTAGGGAACTCATTTTTAACTTTGCTTTTAGCATAATAACTCTTTTTAGTCAACAAGGTGCGACTGAAATCTTTTTCGTAATGGTTAATAAATACACTATTTTCGATTTGCACGCGTTGCGATGAAAGAAAAGTTAATTTTGTTCGATGTAATTTCTTGAATAAATCCTTAAAGCGGGTAAAGCCTCGCCACGTGCCCTAATGATATGATAATGTTATCACTTGCAGTCTTATCACGAGGGAAGCAATACAATAGAAAAGTACACTTTATATTAACTAATCTCACGGACGTAGGTATTGAGCGTAGTTTGAACGTAAATTTAAGTTCTCTAAAGATCGGACCTTTATTGAGACGTTGGCG
Organism: Margaritifera margaritifera; assembly: GCA_029931535.1. Lineage (NCBI taxonomy): Eukaryota > Metazoa > Mollusca > Bivalvia > Unionida > Margaritiferidae > Margaritifera > Margaritifera margaritifera. The sequence continues at coordinate 191,731 of JAQPZY010000700.1, read as the reverse complement.
GTAGTCGACCTGAACGAACTTTGTCACTGGCACTTTTCTATCCGATTAAAAAAATTTAACATACATGGACAAAGTTTAGTAACAATGTCTTTGGCATGGTGCATGCTATGAAACGGCTTTCATTAATTCTTTTTTTTTTTTTTTTTTTGCGACTTGAAGTTCGCTTCATAAATAAGAAATGTAAGACGGTCGTAACATTCTTGCGTAAATACCGTGTAACGATTTTAATAACTCTTGGGATGTTTTCATATATATATATATATATATATATATATATTTATATATATATATATATATATATATATATATATATATATATTTATATATATTGGGCCTCAGTCCTTTTCCTTGTTGCTCACGTTTTATGTTGCAACTGGTTTGGCTATATTTTCGAGGAATTTTGTTTTCTTCAAAATGAGACGCATTTCTCTACTGAGAACATCCATCAGTACTATGGACACACATTACAATTCATAAACGTTAAAATTTACAACGAAGATTTAAAAGAAAGTTTTGAGAATAAATGGAACAAGTTACATTTTAACACATTAGAGCTAAAATAATTATATTATTGTCATAAAAGGGCGAATCTTAAAAAGTTAGGAATATCAATTCAGAAAAGTTTATGATCTCGAAGATATTATTTTAATGAAAATGTACTATCATGAATACTAACAGAAACATAAAGGTTCAAAAGTATGTTGCAACAAAAGTTATGACGTAAATTATTCCTTTGTATGACGTTAGTTTTATAAAATAACGGCATATTGTCCGAAGGGACGTTAGTTTTCTAAAATAACGGCATATTGTCCGAAGGGACGTTAGTTTTCTAAAATAACGTCATATTGTCCGAAGGGATGCTAGTTTTCTAAAATAACGTCATATTGTCCGAAGGGACGTTTATATCGATATATATATATATATATATATATATATATATATATATATATATATATATATATATATATATATATATATATATATATATAAGAGAGAGCTGCGGTAGCTTAGTTGGTAGAGCGTCTAACTCATAATTCAAAGATCGCCGGTTCGATACCCGCCCAGGTCAGACCGGGCCGGCTGCCTGTGTCTTTCCTTGAAAAAGCACTTAGCTCCCATTTCCTCGGCATGATACAGCCAATAAATGTGTTAAAATACCGTTAAAATCAGAAAACACAGACACAGACACACACAAACACACTCACAAACACACGCATATATTATATTATATTATATTATATATATATATATATATATATATATATATATATATATATATATATATATATATATATATATATATATATCAAACGCTCACTTTTCGCCACACTGTGTATACTAACCCAGCTCGACCGAAATGAGGGATATCTGGAGGGTAATTATGTGCATAAGAAATCAGTCCTGGAGGTACAGTCGTGGCAGCAAGGAACATTATACAGACCACAGTACCAGCAATAGGAGAACTGTAATAACAACATAGTCAATTATAGAAGTAAAAGTAATAATCTGTAATAACAACATAGTCAATTATAGAAGTAAAAGGAATAATCTGTAATAGCAACATTCATTATGTGCAGGGTAAACTCTGCTTTTTCTAAATTATGTCCTCGTATCCCTTATCTTAAATTATAAACATAAAATCATTCAGACAAAACAGATCAAATCTATTTTATCATCACAATTTCTGGTGAAGTTATTTATCAGTTAAATATCAGCTACAATATAAACGTTAAGATATTCTCGTCTTCAGTATACTGACATCTAATACGGTTCATATATTATGTAAATCAGTCAACATTTCTTTCCATCGGGTCTTAGAATGCACTTTACTTCTAATTGTCACATTAATATTCCTGAAATCCAGCAAGGAAGGTACTTGATGCTACAGACTGTACGTGTTCCATATAGATTCCCATTGCTAGCATCAAAGTGTTCTTTTCAAATGTGGCCATAAGTAATATAGGAGATCAGCATGAGGCCTACACTATGGGAACCTTTGTGCTTATAGTACCCCATATTGTGCAGATTCCGATTTATGGGTACCAGGTGCCCATAGTGTCCCCAACTATGCAAATTCAGATTTGCAGTGATCCCCCCCCCCCCCAAGACATGGGATGTGGAAGAGAAAGTGTTCTTAGTTGCCTTAAATTCAAGGTAAAGAAACACACGCTTAGAAACAGACAAACACGTGGATAGACGGACAAACGTACCCACACATACAGACCAACACACATCCTTAAAGAGGATGGATATGGTATGCTATGGTGACCAACACTCGTACTTACAGTTAAACACCTACACTTTCAGAGCAATACCCACACTTGCAGACCAACACACATCCTTGAAGACAAACACGCTCTTACAGACAAACACAGACCCTTACAGATCATTACACCCCCTTAAACCAACTCTTGTCCTTATAAACCAACACTCATCCCTAGAACCAAACACTCACCTTTACAAATAAATGTACAGAGAGAACGGGGAGGTGTATGGTATGGTATGGTGACCAACACTCGTACTTACAGACCAACACACAACCTTAAAAACAAACACACTTTTACCGACCAACACGCACCCGTAAAGATCAGTACACATCATTAAAGAACAACACTCGTCCTTACAAACCGACACTCATCCCTAAAAACGAACACCGACCCTTACAAACAAATGCACAAAGGGGATGGTGAAGAGCTTGGTATGGTCTGGTGACCAACACTCGTACTTACAGACCAATACACGTTGTTAAAGACAAACACTCATCCTTACAAACAAACAACCATCCTTGTCGTTCGATGTAAATAATTCTGACAAATATATCCGCCTCTGTTCTTTCTTTGATGGCCCACTTGATGTAGACAGGATCAGAATATACTGAGCCTCATGTTGTTTCGTCGAGAATGAATGTTTTGTCTATAATAGTATGTGTTGGTCTGGATGTGATGATATTTATAATGATGTGTGTTTGCTTGTCTATGTATGTCTTTGTCTGTGATTAAATATGTTTGTCCCTCTATCCATGTGTTTGTCCGTACCTAGGTGTGAGGGTCCTTCCCTTTCACATTAAGCCACTATGGGGACAAAAAGAGCCCATAATACAGACCCCATAGTACCCCTCATACTACCGCCGTACTACATTAGTGTAGATATGGGAGAGCTGGACCAATTATATTGTTTGACCTTTTCTAAAATCCCGTGAAGGAAAAAAATCAAAGTAGGAAATCACTTGACCAGCACTATTTCTATATAACTAAGACTGGAGTACAAGTAAACACAGTGTCGTTTGCTAGGAGTTGGTTTTGACTCCTTGCCATTCAAGCCAGCGAGAAATATAATTAATGCCTCTTATGAGTGACAGATTAATTTCTTTGGGATGCAGCAAGTCATTATTTTACGGCATAAATATTTTACTATGGACTATAGTCTTAACCATTAGCAATACTGTAAAATTGTTCTAGATTCTAATATAGATGCAGAAACAAAGTATTTAATTTTGTTTAAAAAAAACAACTTGTACTATAGACTATGGTCTGAAACATTAGCAAGACTGTAAAATAGATCAGGCAATATACGTTGACATTATGGTTTCTTTGTACTGTTTCAAAATATACTGCACAAACTAAAAAATATGAAACAACTTGCGGCAACTGACATGAACTCTTGCTAAATTAAATGCTACAGTTGCCGGTTTGAAAATCAGTAAACATGTTTGATTTAAAAGAATGTGTACCGAAGCCTACTATTGTGATATATAAATGTTGTTGTCCCTTCAGGACAAGCCTTGTAGTCTGCTAGTATTCAGGTAATTTTACACTATTGGTAACTAAGGTCCGTGCTGCAAACCTGTAGGGTTCGATTTCAAAACGAGAAATATATGTTCCATTTTCGCTTGTAGCGAAGATTGTTTCTATACAGAATTGAGAACCTACTCACTTTCTACAGACCGATCACTACATACAAAAGCAGGTCAAATATACTCCGTAATCTAAATATGTTCCTTAAATTTTTATTTATATGTATTTTGCTTCTACCATTTATATTAATGTCATACTATTTTAGCTGGTTCCCAGCTGTTAAACGATTCATCATATCCTTTCAATTTAACCAGTGCATCCCTTTTACCATTCATTCGTTTCGTTTTCAACGTCTCTTCAACTTTGTATATGTCATCTTGTCTGTCGCACAGAGATAACACTTTTTCATTAAATATCCCTTTATATCCCCTCCTTTCCTGATTTATATATTTCCTCAATAAAGTTAGGATGGTTGCAATATGCAAAGATTGTTTCGTATTTCGAAATTCTAATTATTTCCCCAATTTAAATTTAGGAGTTCCAAATGTATCAGCTGTTAGATAACCGAATAAACTGAGCCATACTTTTGAAACATTTTCTTCTTTTATTGGCAAGATGTCAACCCATTTGCTGGTTTCATTTTGAGTGCAATACTTCCACATTCTTGTCTTTAAGGTTCAGTTAAACTTTTCCACTACGGACGCTTTCTGTCTGCGTCAACTGAGAAATATTTAATGTTTTTTCTTTGCCAACAAATCCTCAACTATTTTGCACTAACACTTTTTTCTCTTTAAAAACTGCGTCTTTTCAGGCTTCATCACTTGGAAGATTTATCTAAAGGCACCTCGTATGTCATCGCCCTTTTTCGTTTACACATTTTCAACTGAAGTTTATTTTGAAAAGACGTCTATCACCGTTAAAATGTATTTGAATCCATTGTTGTATTTTCATATGAACACATGTCAACAGTGTCTATCTGCCTCTGCTTATTCACGTGGCTAATCACTTTTGTAGGGAAAACCTTTTCTCGCTTGCTGGTGTAATTTCTAGATAAATTAAAGTCAGCGTATTTTATTTTATTTTTGTCCCGTTTAATTTGTTCCTATACTTAACTGATTGATAGTTGTATAAGCAACTGGACTTTCAAGGCCGTAGTAAAGATCTCTTTAATACTGTTCTTAGCAAAGCCTCCGACGTCAGTCATTTAAAATGGTATAAAAACGTCCAGAGAATAATTAATGCTTAATAACTTGTCTTTAGGTCTTATCAGCAATCCAACAGATTGATCGTCTACAACGGGCAATTTTATTATCAACAATGTGCAAAGTCTCTTCAATCCTTTCTAACATATGAATGATTTCAGATTTATGTTAAATTTGGCTATTCCTGTTTTTGAATCTACAATGGCTTCTTCTTATAGGGAACCGCCATGTGTTGTTTTAAAAATACATTGTTCTTCATAAATTCTATATGTTTTTGTTCAATCGTTGCAGATTGACTTTGTAACCTTTACGAGATTCTGAGTTGTACAGTAAATTTAGCCAAATACAAATTTGTATATTTACTATCATCAAATACGTAATTTATTTATTCCTCATACCGTACTGTTTTAACCATCTTTCTACCATGTGTATGGTCCTTATCTCAACATCATCATTAAAAACAGTATGTAAATCAGCATCTTTTCTAAAGCATTGTAGTGTAATATGTTTGCTCCGTTATGTTATTTTGCAATGCAAATTGGTTTGACCACACTTTTATCTAGTCTAAACTTGTCTACAAATATATATTATCTATATGATACCGACAGTTTTGCTTTCATGCTAAACTCATTTAATATGTACATCACTACTTTGAAAACTCTTTCATCCAATATAATATGGGTTTGTGTCATTACTTATGTTGTGTAAAAAAAACCTGTTGTACTTTGTACACGCTGTGCCATCTATTAATTTTATCCATTTTGTGTTAAAATACCCTCAAGAATATGCTGACCTAGTAATTTTATGATTTTAATTTTTTTATGATCTAGTAGCACTATACGGAACTGTAAAACGCAAAATAAATAAATAAATAATGGTCCATTACTATCATATTTACACTACTTAATACCACCCAATTCTCAGCTTTTGTACAAGAGAGAGGGAGAGAGGGATGCTTGGATGTACTTACACATACAGTGGAATCAAAATTAGAGGACTGAGAACAAAGAACTGCATATCATTGGCTAGATACCAACTCCAGGACATGCACTAAAAATAAATTACAATATTACTGAACAGATGCAGATGGTGTTAGGTGATGAAAAGGTTATTGAATTTAGAGGTATTTTCTTAAATAATGAATTATTATCGAAAAATGCATGATAATTTATGCAACATTTAAATCACAGGAATGACCTTGTCTTAATGTTCATATAGTTCTCTCATTTAAGTGACATTGCCCTCTTCTATATGTATGTTCCACTCAGGTTATTGCCCGACGTCGGACACATTTCTACTGAGAGATGTGTTTGTTCTGCAACAGCCAGGATGGAACCGTAGATGAAATATAACTAAATAAAATAAAGTTTGCCGTAACTGTGTACGCTGTATGTCTGTATGTTGCGAAGAAGCATAGTTGAAAGCTTGTTGTCGTCAGTAGATTTGGTCCATTTACTGACCCTAACAATGGGACAAGATGCAAATTAAGTAAAATCATGATCCCGCAAGGGAAATCAGAGTAAAATCTTACCCCGGTTCTTCTTGAATGTTCTTCATGAAGATCTGAGATCTCATAGTTGCCTTACAGTGATATTGGCTTTAAGCATGGGACGGAAATCGAAAATGATAATGTCGTCTAATTCCTCAGACGAAATAATCTTGCTTGTAAATGAAAGAAGTTTGACAATTTGCACCGATTTATTAAATTAAATCACATGCTTTAAAACAATAAGACTAATTAGTGCCCATTTGAATCAGTGTTCAGATTCATTTTCCATCCTTGAACAACCTCTTACTATGAACAAAATCTCAATATTACCTTGAGAGCCCTCTATATCATGACGTCAAGTCTCCATTTGAGGAGAATATTGAGTATTTTGTTCTGGTCTCAAAAGTAAGCATAAAAATAGGATCTACCCTTAAAATCTTTGCTTTAAAAACCATACTGATAGTCTCTCAAAATTAATTAAATGTCACCTGTACTTACACGTAGCAAAGACAAGATAACTGCTAAACTTTTATGATCTTGATCTATCTATTTTTTTTTGGGGGGGGGGCGGGAGGGTGGAATCCGAGTACAAATTTTGTATTATAGTACGGGTTTTACTGTAGCGGCGTCGCGCATAACGAAAGAAAATACATTTTCACTTTGAGTCTTAGCTCTTGAACTCAAAATAGACAGTTCATACCAATTTGTCCGTGTGTACGAGGTTATTGATGTAAAGCAGATTTGTCCACCACGAGGTTTTGCAGGCTTCTGTGTCAAATCCATCTTGGTTCCACAGCGGACCGTCTAACCAGTACTTTAACAGGGTCACATTCGTCAGCAACAGAAGCATGTACAGAGGTGTCAATCTGATGTAAGATAGATGAAGGAAGTTCAATTCAACGAAATGGCACGAGGGCTTTTTGAAATACTAGTAAAACATATTAAAACAAAATGATGAAATATCAAATTTGATGAACTTCGGGTACGTGGTTGTGTATTTTAAGCATAGCTGGATTAGACTTCGATATTGTGATGTGTTTACAATAGCTCTCTGCAATAGGTCTCGTTATGAAAATATATGACAAATAAATACCAAGCGTTTTACACGTTTAATCATAACTGATATTCCCCTTTGAATCCACTTGTCGATTAATTGATACATTTTCATTAACAGATAATTCAGTCCTGTATTCCAAGTCAAATTCAAATGATGCTAACTACATATGGAATCTATCCAATACAGAATGCGGGTAAAAAGTGCTCAGGAACTTTTGTGTTTTTGTTACAATGCATCACCTCCAGAAACGATGAAAATAGAACATCCCCCATCGGCATTTCTTGATTCCTCCCATCTTCTTGATCTCCCGTAGAGTCAGGTAAGACACAAGCAGTCCACTGCAAGAGGACAAAAGCATGTATGTTACACCGTATCAGAAATCTAAGAGTCCCGTATAAATAAGAAGCAGTCCAATTCGGCCATGAACGGTATACTGGTTAAAACTGTGTTGATTAGGCATAATGGTTTACATTCATCATTGTAAATCTGATGTTGGTAACACAACAAAAGGTGAAAAAAGTAAAAACTTAGTCAACACACGTGTAGGCAAAAGAGTCTATTGTCAATAACAGAAAGGGAAGCATATCAGATAGATAGATAGATAGATCAGCTGGTAGGTAGGTAGATTAGACACTTCCGCAGATGAAACTGATTTCGTCAAATAAAAGTATAGTTGAATCCGCAGACGTTTCATGGACATGTCATTAGCAAGTTTTTTTTTTTTTTTTTTTTTTTTTTTTAATTATTAATATTATTTGTAAATACTCGCAGCAGATTACCTGAGGAGGAAAAAAGAATCTACGGACAAAGTGGCATTCGAAATTGCCATGAAGCTCCATTGGTGTGACTTTAGATCAATAACTTGCTTCAGGTTTCCTGGAATAAAGTAAGAAGATTGGCAAAACACGCCTGGAAAATGTGGGCTTCAAGCTTTAATAAAGGTTTTGCTATCAACAGTTTTTTGCTAGTGACCGTTAGGTCTTAAACATTGACGAAAATTAATTCTTTTTGTCTGTAATGTGCCAAGAGTATTAGCATAATTATGAATTGTACGACTCTTTGACGTCATGAACGCTTGATAAAAAAAAAGATTGATATTGATTTGGAAAGAAGAGGTAGAAAATTACAAGAACCTAAGAGACATGATGCACACATACACAAACATACACGTATATAGACAACCATGTCGATGCTGTTCTCAAGCGAGTTCCACCCTGTTTTGCCCAGAAGAGCACACCACAGATGAAGTATACAAAACATTGTTCATTTCAACGATGTGTTCTTTCTTCTCTTCTATGTCTCATGGAAGAGAAGAAAGAACACATCGTTGAAATGAACAATTTTAAATGAAACTGAAATCGTATGTTAAGCGAGAACCCATTTATTTTACCAACAAATTCTATCACTTGTCAAAATAGGAGATCAAATCGCAGCTCGAAAATGAAATATTTCACGCACTTCGTACTTTCTCCATTTAATCCTTGATTAACGAGTCAAACCATGATACTAATCCAACGACAAAAGTCAATATATCAAGCCACTTAAACATTATTGTTACAGCTGCTCCGGTCTGTGATTTTAGTCCTTGTTCCGGTCTGTGATTTTAGTGCTTGTTCCGGTCTGTGATTTTAGTCCTTGTTCCGACATATGAGATGAAAAGTAATATCCAAAGTCAGTTGTTTTCTCTTGGTTTCCTTGTTGCCAACACCATCTAAGAACACCCTAGGCCAACGTCTGAGCCCTCTAGAGTATTTGATAGAAGCTGTGACAACTTGTAAAATCGACAAAAAATATAGCATCAATCATTTTGTTTTTATCTTGAAAACACTGTAGAACATATATACTTTATTTTTAGCTGATACTTACGTAGAATAACTGCAGACGCGGAGCAAGTGTGTCCTAGAATTACCCAGGCCATACTGAGGAAGCGTATTCCATTGATGGAAGTCAGCGCACCTGACGCTTGTTTTGTGCTCATCAATTTTTTGCCATTTGTATAAACAGAAAATGACAAAAATAATTGCCCAAGTTTGCCTGCAAGGTAAGAAAATATTAAATTTCTCTAATTTCCGAATGCGCAAACACAGCGTTTTTAATCGCTCAGAAAATAAGGAAAACATTTGCGTGTTAGAAAATATGGTCTTTGATAAATTTGATCAATGTGCAACTAAATTTGCATTTCCGGTATAAATTTTAACAATCCATTCATTTTAACACTGAGTAGAAGGAGTTAAATGTACTCATTGTTTCAGTGAAGTGTCATATAGCTTTTAAGTCGGTTAAGACTGACACATGTATGTAGTTTTGGGGTCAGAGTTATTACCCTGCCACTGTTTGGTTTTCTCTGGTTTTTCCTGTTCGTGAGTAAAATTAGCAATTGTTCCATTTTCTTCTTCCAACTTCGAATTTGAGCTGACACTATTTCGTCCAGGCTGTGTAATGACGTCATATAGTGTCCCAATCACCAGCGCGGCAAGAAGTGTACAGAGGACAACACTGTACAAAAGAAACTTTATTGTGAAGACAGATACATATTACAGCGAAAAAAAGTAACGAAAATTGTTTGTTTCAGTTACGTGTCTGCATTCTACAGAAATAGCGTATTTAAATTAGTATGGGGAAATATGTTTACATGATGCATCCATTACAATACAGAAAAAATACATTTAAAAAACCATTAAATTCAGTTGACTTTATACATCATGTTATGACCTATATTTTGGACAGTATTAAAGAAGTAAAGTTGTTATTTACTGAAGACTAATTTTAGGAAGAAGATACGCTGTATTTAATAATTTTGTGGATTATTTAGATTTCTCTCTGATTAATGAACTCTACCTTAAGCAAAACGTTATTGTCTGTTGATAGACAACTGTCAGAGTCAATTGTAAGACAAAAGTTTAGTCGTGGAATAATAATCTCTCTCTCTCTCTCTCTCTCTCTCTCTCTCTCTCTCTCTCTCTCTCTCTCTCTGAGAGAAAGAAAACCCATATGCATTCCCCAACTAAAGATTTTCTGATCTGTACTCCTCACTATAACAGCCAAAAGCCCGACTTGTGGCGCGTGCACGTGTGCAAAAATGTTTCAGAAATAATACCGTTTGCGGGTTCGATCTCATTTACCATTACAATGCCTTCCGAGTTTTCCAGATGGCACTGAAGTGTCAAAGAAATAATGGCAATAAAATATGTTGGTCTCAGGCTGAAAAACCAATGTAATTGAACAAGTTATAAAACCTTTGATAGTAAATACTGTATTTTGTATACGAAAGAAAAATGACGCAACTGACTGAAAATAAATTTATGTCTAACACTTTGTAAATATTGTGTTGAAGATGATCCTCTCACCTTCTTACGATATACTCCTACAATCATATCAGATTATATATGACTCATATGGTCCATCAGTCAAGATTGATAAAAAAAAGAAAAAAAACATGCTCTCGATTACGTGAAATTATAATGAAATAATCACTTTGTACTTACGTCACGGTGATAGCTGATGCATCATATTCTATTTTTTTGTGGCAGACAACATCTGAAACTGCACTGGACGAATTTCCAAAGAGGTATCCTGCAGCTGTATTAACAATATAGATAATATACACGAATATCATGAAGTAAGAAGCGTTTTCCATTTTTTAAAATAAGGTAGTGGTCTTCAAACAAATGGATCGTAGGTCCCTCACCTGTCATAAATCTACTAGGAAAATGAAACTGCTACCAATCAGAAAATTTGGATCAAATAATTGTAAAACCTTGTTTGCTACAGTGAGGTAATTAGATAGATAGATAGATAGATAGATCTGACTCGTCGGTCTCTGCTGTGTTGCTGAACCGAGGATCCGGAAAGGCGCAATCCAATTTGTCGTCTTTTCTTTCTTTCTTGCAAATGAAAATAAATATTCTGTTTTATATATCTTTCACTACAACATTATATATAATTTGTGATATCTTCTGTTGCAGTGATAACAAATATATAAACATATAAATGAAGACAATGGAAAAATACGATTTCAAGAAGGCTCAGTGATTCAGCTATCACAATGTACACACTTTAGTAATGTTATTTCTCACCAAGTCATTTGCTTTAATTGACATTCAAATATAGGTTGATATTAAAATGGTTATGTCAAAGACTTTATGGGTTTCTTGTAAATTCTCTTGGTTATAATGTGTGTGTGTGTGTGTGTGTGTGTGTGTGTGTGTGTGTTAGAAAAATACGTGGCAAACAATAGCCCTGCAATGAATCCTATGAAGATGCAAGAAGTTACAACAGCTGTTTCTCAAGTATTGCAAAAGAATAGCAGCAACGGTGAGAAAATACACCTGTCCTCGAGCTTCGATTTTGAAGAATTTGTTGAAATTTAAATGTAAGGTGTCAAAAAGAAAAGGAAGCCATATTCCATCAGTGGTTTGCAATCACAAATTTACTTCTCGAAAGGTTACGTAGTCTTTCCAACATGGAATTTCAAACAGAATGTGCCATACTACTCGATGACCTGCTGCTGGCGTGGAAATTAGTGCCATATATCTTAGATTACGATGCTAAGTTGCCGCTGTAATCTTGGTTGAGAAAGTTATGTCAAATTTGAGTCCAATATCCAGCGCAAATAAAAAGTACAATACGGAGAGGCAATAACTCTGCATTTATCAGTTTGATCTCCTTCTCACATAAGTTCAATTTTCTATCAGTGTTCAAAATTGTATTTCTTTATCTTAAGTGGTATTCTAGTTTTTCCTATTTTCATTCATTCTCCGCACAAACAGGAAAATATAGAGAAGTTTCTCTGAATTGACCCTACTGAGCTAGTCTATCAACGGCTTTAGATGAGTAAACAAAGGATACTGGTAGTAGAATTTTCCTACTGAAACTTTTCGCAAAATTGAATTTCCAATTTCTAATTCCGCATAACAACATAATGTAACTTTGTGCGGACAGACGTATTAAACTTTTTCGAATGGAATGGTAAGAAAATGCAGTGGAGTATTATATAAGAAACAAACTGACAACACAGTGCAAAATTAATGCTAACCAGCTTTAGCGTTTCGGGACCTGCGAATTCATTTGTCAAAGGTTAACAATCACGAAAGACACAAAGAAAATAGTGCTATATGTTGTATTTCATTAGCTGACAATGACAAATGACAAAATCTTTATTACACTCAGGTTTGATAAAATAACATCAATGGTTTTAGAGATTTTTTTTTAAAGCGCCGACTTTCTCAGAACTCAATAATTCTTTGAACTTTGGTACATTTAGTTGATATAGAAGTGTTTGGGTAGTAGTTGCCTTCTTTGTTCTCCAAAGTAGCTGCATTTAAGGAGATAATGAAATTCATCACCCACGCAGTTTTGCAAGCAAAGTTTGCACAATCTTTCGTGTCGATGCAAATTTTCTTGCCTTCCCTTCTCTGTAGAGAAATAATGATTATATGTGAGAAATTTATTTATATTTGCCTTATATTTTTTATAAGTCTTTTTATAAATAATGTTCTAATTTTAATTCCGTCTGAAATATTCTATATATACCGACTTTTGTCGAGATAGTAATGAATAATTCCGATATCTGTTTAAACTGATCAAGAAGTCTTTCCTTAAAGATTATATCTAACTAGGATTTATTGGGAATATTTTTATTCACCCATATAAATTGAAACCCAGTTTCCGATAAGATGTTATGAATGCTCTATGTCCATTTACTTCGGCCTTTACCCTGCAATAGCCTGAGATACATGATATATGAGAGATTGGTTTATTTAAATGTAGAGGGGTTCTATCAAGCTCACCATAAAGTATATACGTGGGGGTGGATTTGTTAACTTTTAGCACAGATCTTAGAAAGCTTGAATGAACCCGTTCCATCATATCTAATTTTTCAAAACCCCAGATATCAGCTGCGTATGTAAGAATTGGAACTATTGTCATATCAAATAGTTTAAGCTGATAGTCAACAGGCAAATTAAAATTTAATATTCTTTTCTTAAGAATGTACATAGCTTTCCTGGTTTAATTAATTAGATTCTTAATTCCCAATAAATTTCTACCATTCTTCGCAATGATAAATCCTAAATATTTACACTTTCTGACTATTTCAAGTTCCGAGTCTCCTAATTTGAACTTCACATTTTGTCTGTTTCTATATTTGTCAAAAAACAAAACTTTGGTTTTCCTTGTGTTAATGATAAGCTTATATTTATTGCAGTAATTAAGGAATATGTCAAGATTATTTTGCATATCTCTTGGATTATTTGAAAATACAACGGTATCGTCTGCATAGAGTAATACAAATAGTTCTAAATATCTTACTATATCTCCATCCAATAAATCAGCTGTAATGCTATTGCGATTCGAGCTCAAAAAGTGATTCTCGGTGTCATAAATGATACTCGCCTTGTCTAACTCCTTGATTTCATGAGAATAGCCCTGATTTCATTCAATTGTAGAAGCTACAAGACTTCGCATCCATATACACGTTCATTATTACTTTGAGTATTTTCCCATTTATAGCAGTGTTCATTAATTTTCGCCATAAACCAACCCTCCATATCATATCGAAAGCTTGAGAAAAATCCACAAAAATACAAAACAATGTTTTATGTCTTCTATGTAAAAGTTAAATTAAGGAACATGAGACAAAAATATTATCAGTTGTGGAGTATCCTTCAAGAAAACCTGCCTGTGCCTCAGATAGTAACTTGCTTTCTTCTAGAAAAAACAGCAGTAAAGACCTTACTATTAAACTCAGTAAAGTAATGAGGCCTGTAATTGGTATGACCTGATTTATCTCCGTTGTTTTTAGTATATTGATTTAGCTCATGGCCGAGTGGATAAGAGCGTTGATCTAAAAAGAACTAGGCGAGAGGTGCAGTTACTCGCGAAACGGTTTCGAGTCTTGCTTAGAACCAATTATAACTCTCTAACTTGTGTAATTATCATTATGTGTGAAGAAACAAAAGGATGAACTTATTAATTACAACTCTTATCTTTAAAACTCATAGCTTGGGCATGAGAGGTCTACGACACATTTTCAGATCTAAGTTGAAGAAAATCAATGATATCAACTCAAGTTACTATCGAACACCTTCAGTGTTTATCTTCTATCCATGTTTTTTTAAATTAATATTACATTTTCAATTAATGTTAATTTACTTAATTGTTTTCCTTATGACAATAAAAACCGAAAACGAAAGCTGACGCTATAGAGACAGACTTATGTTCAGACATGTACACGGTCAGCATAGATACGAAGTCTTCTCGGAGGAGAAATATTGCATTAAAATAATATCATTTATTAAGCACTGAGGTTTACTCTAAATTGTAAGAACAAATTAATATAACGATATTCAGAAACCCGCAGTTAACTAAAAAGTATCGATTCCTTTTCTATTTTGTCCGCCATCTAGTTTAGGTTCATTGTTCTAGAAACGTTTACCAGCGATATCTGAGGTTATAGAATGGGGGTCATACCAAGATTGTACAAGTAGGATATCTCTCATGTTTACATATCACAGCAATTTATATTGAGGGCGGAAAGTACACAGTGTTAAAGAAGGTGTTGTCTCATTTCGATGGTGGAAAGAAAAGATAGTTGCATAGATACAGGTGCTTTCTTATATCATAAAGTGTGTGTGTGTGGGGGGGGGGGTGTTAAAGAGGTAAAGGTGTTGTCTTATATCACAAAGTATGTGGGGGGTGTTAAAGAGGTAAAGGTGTTGTCTTATATCACAAAGTGTGTCGGGGGTGTTAAAGAGGTAAAGGTGTTGTCTTATATCACAAAGTGTGTGGGGGGTGTTAAAGAGGTAAAGGTGTTGTCTTATGTCACAAAGTGTGTCGGGGGTGTTAAAGAGGTAAAGGTGTTGTCTTATATCACAAAGTGTGTCGGGGGTATTAAAGAGGTAAAGGTGTTGTTTCATATCAATGGGGAAAAGGAGAGAGTCTTGAAGAGGTACAGATGTTGCGTTATAACAATGGGGGGGGGGGTAATGTTACAGAGGTAAAGGTGTTGTCTCATATCAATGGGGAAAAGGAGAGAGTGTTGAGGAAGTAAAGGTGTTGGTTCATATCGAGGATGGAAAAGAGAGTGTTCAAGAGGTAAGCGAGTTGTCTCATATCACGCGGGGGTGAGGTAAAGTAGTTGTCTCAAATCAAAGTGGGGAAAGGAGAGTGTTGAAGTGTTAAAAGTATTGTCTCATATCAAGATGGAAAGATGGATTTAGAAAGGTAAACGTTTTGTAATTTTAAAAGAGACATGAAAATAAATAATAGACATGTTCAGTGGCAGATACACCAAACAAGAAATGGCGCTAGTGTAGAAACACTTTTAGAAAGTAATATTAACGCGAATCACAGTTTAAGAAATGTTCTGTGACAATCTTGGGGAGGCGATTTTGAAATAAGTAATTTTATTTTAGCTCGTTTCGAATGAATCACGATTGTCATGAATGAAGGAAGTAAAAGAGCACATTCCCTAAAACAAATAAATAATGATACCTGGAAACATATAAATGACTTAAAAGTTTCGAGTCTCTTTTGTCCGCCATCCAGTCAGGTTCATTGTTCAAGAAACTTTTACCCGTGATAAGTAATGACATAAATTGTGGGTCAAACCAAGATGATACACACCAGATATCTTTCATTTATACACATCAAAACAAATGGTATCAAAGAGTAAATATGAGAATGTTAAAGATTATATATATATATATATATATATATATATATATATATATATATATATATATATATATATATATAGA
Organism: Margaritifera margaritifera; assembly: GCA_029931535.1. NCBI lineage: Eukaryota > Metazoa > Mollusca > Bivalvia > Unionida > Margaritiferidae > Margaritifera > Margaritifera margaritifera. Next base: position 175,430 of record JAQPZY010000700.1, on the reverse strand, counting down.
GAGAGAGAGAGAGAGAGAGAGAGAGAGAGAGAGAGAGAGAGAGAGAGGTGTTATGAAGTTGACAACATACATGAGAAGAATGATAGACATTTATTAAGAGGTAGAGATTACATATAAAAAATGGTGGGAAAGTCCTGTGAAGGAATTAACATAAACAGCAATCGTCGTTAACAATGAATGATAACATTTTTAAGGAGGGGTCTTGAAGTAACTAATTATTCGAACAAGCCCAATGAAAATTGTAGTCATGAGGACTAATTATTCGAACAAGCTCAATGAAACTTGTAGTCATGATGTCTAATTATTCGAACAAGCTCAATGAAAATTGTAGTCATGAGGAATAATGCAAAAGAGTATATTACCTAAATTAACCAAAAAAATAAATAAATAAACAAAATAAAATAAAATCATGAAAAATGAGATGAGTGTAAATGTATCAATTTTTACAGAATAATCATGATATAATGATATAAAAACGACAGTGCCTCAGTGTTTGATCATTTGTTTGTTATTTAAAAATGGCGTTTCCGTAGCGTTTCCCTTTAAGGTTACCATTTCAGGATAAGGAGCGGAAGGGGGTGGGGCGGAGTAATATTCAATCGTATGTAGACCATTATTTGACCATGGAGACATTTATTGTATCAAAATGAGTCCTTCTTGAGTTTTCCGGCGCTTTTTAGACAAATGTGTGAGACTAATACTACAGTACTGTCAAACAATAATGCTGTATAGATTATCCTTTTAAATCTGCAAAAACAACGCCAATCTAGTCTAGGGGGAAAGAATATATTACTATGTGTCATGCGGGGCTATTCATTATTACCATATAGTGTAACATATATTGCATATATTTTTCGAAGAAGACGCATATCAAACCTACCCGTATTTATGGAATCCTGTGTCATAATATGAAAAGGATTTTTCACAACTCACCAGTTTGAAGGAGAGCACGTACACTGTTGTCATCACACGAGTCAGGGACACATACACCAATAGACAAGGGTATAGGAAGAAATGAAGATTTATCCTGGAAAGATTAAAAAGTGTTTTGACCACGAAAACTTTAGTGACTATTGGTGTAGAGAATTTGTGATAGTGACACAGTCTCTCTCTCTCTCTCTCTCTCTCTCTCTCTCTCTCTATATATATATATATATATATATATATATATATATATATATATATATATATATATATATATATACATATATATATATCAATCACAACAAAATAATCAAATAGATTGTAGAGTTATAATTCGTTCCACATGCAGGAATCGAACCCCTTTTGTGAGTAAAGCCACCTATCGCCTTGTTCTCATATACCAGCGCCCTAATCCATTGTGCCATGTGCTCGTCCCCACTAATAAAAAGGACGGTACAAGGTCGAAGGGAGGATTCGAGATGTATGAGAACCCATTTGCAAGGAAAGCGGAATTTAACATTTATATGAACAAAACATTCTGCAACGCTATTTTGAAATGCAAGGTATATACATGAAATTATAATTGTAAATTGACACCTATATACCACACAGAGAGGAAAGACCTTATCCCTGAATCACACATTACATAGAATGATACGAATAAAATCAAAAGAGTTAGAGTTATAATTCTTTTCAAGCAGGAATTACCCGTGACACAAGTAACGACACATACATTCATACATACATGCATACACACATGTATATATATATATATATATATATATATATATATATATATATATATATATATATGTGTGTGTGTGTGTGTGTGTGTGTGTGTGTGTGTGTGTGTGTGTGTGTGTAAAATTGACAATAAACAGTGCAAAACTATTGGCGCTTTTGACTCACTGAGTCTCTGTCAAAGGGAAAAATTACAAAACAGAGACAAACACGACAAACAATAAACACAAAAAAACCTTGAATTTAGAAAACTTAACATGATTTTATTATATATATGTGTGTGTGTGTGTGTGTGTGTGTGTGTGTGTGTGTGTGTGTGTGTGTGTGTGTGTGTGTGTGTGTATTATGCATACTTGTCTGCATACATCACATATAACAACAACAGTTTGGCCAGCATTATATTGTGCGAAAACAATTATCATCACCTTAAATTATTCACAAAGAAGTAAACGCAAGCAACGCGGCATTCCATTCAACTGAGTTCTCAAGGTTTGACTTCCCTCAAATTAAATAGCGCGGTAAGTATTTTTAGTTCGGGAGAAATAGTTATTGTCTTAAACCCTTTTTCTATAATTATACAGCTTCTATATATATTTCATTATGTACTCAACTACAGCTGTACGTCTTTTGTATCATTTATATCTTTCAAAAATAATATCCTATTGTTTCGAGGCATGTGGCTATAATAATCTGAATTCTTTTTTAGAAATAAGTTTTGAAATCTGATTTTATATGCAGACCGAACTCGAGTCTTCGTTTCGTGGAGAAATGCTTACTTACGGACATAAGCGGAAATTTGGCTAGACAGTATCGTCCATTAAAGACGTGCACAGGTGTGGTGCTGTTGGTTTTGTCCTCGCCTATCACAAGTTTGGCCTCTGTTTTAACACATTGGTCGTAAGATCCAAGCCACTGCACGTTTCCGTCCAAAATGCCGCTGCCGGGCTTGCCCAGAGAGTCGATCACTGAAATGGATTAAATTAAATTTATGTCTGTTTCTAAACAGACTTCTAGAAAAATGCTTGGATGGCTTAGAGGAACTAAGACACTTGCTTCAAGCCCTGGTGTTCCTGAGTTAGATCTCAGGGTCCCACTCAATTAAGAGCATGTAGTCGCTCATCCGGGGGGGGGGGGTGTATAAGATCACTATGCTCCAACGTCTAAGCTGTGGAAAGTACTTATAAATAAGTTCTGTAAACTCGCTGTGACAACGACGTAAAATACAGTAAAAATGTTATACTTTAATAGTATTTCTTTACCCTAGTATCGAGCGTCAACTCTGTAGAACCCAACGTTAAGCACTGAAAAACAATGGCATCTTTACCCATACCGCCTCAGTGTTTAGGATTTGAAAATGTTCATAAAATTCGTATTACTCATATATACAGTAAAGTTTCATGAAATTGCAATATGAAACGTCAACCGTTGTATGAGATGAATATGTTAAATACAGTACGATATGTAATCTCGAATCGGACAAAACTAAAATCACATGGTAGAAACACGAATAATTAGGCCAGTATCTCTTCAGGTTAATAAAGCAAGTGCGGTCGAAGGCTGTTCTGCAAGTAACAAACTTTATTTATAAAATCCAGAGAAATATGATTAATTCTGACGGAATTAAACGTTTAGCCATGTTAATGTATACGATCTCAGGTGTATGTAATGCATACGGCATTTTTGACGTCGATTATTAAATAAGGTACTATTACTTCACGCCCAAATGACTTGTAGATGCCCAAGAAGTATAGAACATTTCCTATGACATTTTTTATTTAAAATTTTTTAAAAAAAACTTACTTTGCATGGCCCACCCCTGCCGTCGAATTAATTCTTCCAATATCAGAGTGGTGTGGTTTAAACATACATCACTGACACCATGTTGCTTCTGCATGCCATCCTGTTTCATGTGGTTGACAACGTCTCCCAGCCCACTTCGAAACTGCTGTAGAAATGGCAGAACTGACTTACTGGAGCCATTCATTACGCCTTGATTTAAAAAGTGTTGTATGGTGGTAACTGAATTTGTTATTGCCAATAATTTGTCAACATTTAAGCTGTTGCTTCCCACTTGATTCGCCAAGAACCTCGACGGCAACAAAACAAGAAAAGCAAACAGTTTAACTTTGAACATTACTCTAAATAGATTGTACTCCATCGTGACTGAGGCGTCAATAGGTGTGAAACAGGTTAACGTATTGAAACAGATATTTACATATGTTCAGCACTAGGTTAGTTCATTTCTATTAATGTTAAGGAGTGAGGGTGTTAGTCAGCTAATGATAACCGCTGGAAGCACACGCTTGTAGGTTAACTCTTATACGGTTCTAGTATTTTTTGGAAATAGTCCATATGTACCGGATGGGTGGATGGGTGTGTAATTGCAAATTATATTGCATAGAAATTCGACCTCTCTCCCATTACTCTTACACAAAATACAATACTCTGTCAGAAGATGTATAAATTGTTCCATAGCTTCTACTCTGCTCCCAAAAATTATACTTTTAGATCCAGTATCAGAGGCACGTGTTGCAGACCATCTCCCAGTAATGGCAATGGCAATGTTACTTGATCTACACGGGTGAACTGGGTAACAGATGTTTACACTGATAACGGAGATAACAAAGTCCTTGAAGTTATATGAACAATAGCAAAAAATGTCTCCCCCCCCTCTCTCTCTCTCTCTCTCTCTCTCTCTCTATATATATATATATATATATATATATATATATATATATATATATATATATATATATATATATATATATATATATATATACAACATATCGATTCTTTTATTACAATTTTATACAATTTTATATAATGCCTTAGTATTAAGGCCATTGGGATACAAAGTATCAAACCGATTAATCCAGTAACTTTCTGGAATCAATCCGTTCATATCTCCTTGCACAATATCGATTGGCATGAATGAAAAATCACGTAAAGAGTGATTATTTGTATTGAAATGTATTGAAACATTAGAGGAGAACTGAGGATCCATACAATTTTATTTATGAAAACGGTGATTATTCATTCTCTTAGAAACTTGTTGAAGGGTTTGTCCAACACCGCATGTCACATTTTTTACAGGTAATTAAATAAATTACATCAGTTGATATGCAGTCAGTGTTATAACGTAGAGAAAACAATTCTTTCGTATTGGAGCTACTAAAACAGGTACTTTCTGTATTATTTGCACATTGAGAGCGCCGACGTCTGTTGCATTTAGATGATGTAAAACTTCTTTTTATATTTTCTGTCGGATTAGTTTTTTCATCAAAAGATCTTGCAAAAAACGGGTTTAGGGTTTATATATATATATATATATATATATATATATATATATATATATATATATATATATATATATATATATATATATATATATATATATCCGGTTAAGACTAAACTTTCCCAAGGTCTCTAGCTAGGCACGCTCTTCGTGGAACAAACGATACTTTAAAAGATAAAATAAACACTAGCATAAATTCTACGGGAGATAAAAAGAAAAAAGTATTTACATTATTGTAAAACGCACACATGCTGTACGAAGTTAATGAATAAAAGGACGAAGATGAATATAAAGTATACACGATAGAGGTTACATATCTTAACGAAATAGACCAATGAAAGAAGCAGTATACTACTTTTTTTAAAATCATTGCTGTACAGATATATTTGAAATGACGATGTTCAATGTTAACAAATGAAAGAGCCCTTGGCTCGACTTAATACTGACATACAAAGCAGTGACAGTGGATAATTGACCAAAGCGGTTAAGTTGGTTAAGTTGTGAAAATGCTTCACTATTACTTTTCCTGGGATAAATATGATAAAATTGGTGTGGGAAAATTATTACAATAAAATAAAATAATTGCAAATGTACTTGGTGGATAAGAAGGGCATGAGGGGAATACGAGGTACAAAGATGAAGCAGACAGTAGTGCAATGAATGACGAACGGAATTTCGCTCGTAAGTCCCAAACACACAAGCTAGGCACCAATCGAAATGTATATACCTTTTTCAGTTATAAAAAGCACATTCACACTTTGCAAAGGGCTAGATTCGATTTACGGAATGTCGAAACGTAAGTACCTGAAAGTTTTATTGTTTTAACAATTATCATATATATATATATATATATATATATATATATATATATATATATATATATATATATATATATATATATATATATATAATGACCCAACAATCGATAACGGGGCAAATTAAAAACAGTTTCCCAACGTTTCGAGCTAAACAAGCTCTTCGTCAGGGGAAGAAACAATTTACAAAACAACAAACAAAACAAACACTAAATACAAAAGCCAAGAAGAATTCTTGACTCCTACATGTTTAAATGACGGGGAAATAAACAAACAAAGGATAAACAATAGAAGAAAGAAAGAAGACACAATTAAAAAACGGTCTAAAACGTATAAACTACATATCTAGGTTATGCTGCCATCAGACCAACAAATATATATATATATATATATATATATATATATATATATATATATATATATATATATATAGAGAGAGAGAGAGAGAGAGAGAGAGAGAGAGAGAGAGAGAGAGAGAGAGAGAGAGAGAGAGAGATTGATTTGAAATAAAGAAACAACACAAACGCCGATAAATTTGTGCGACTAGTTTCGCGTTTACTATATGCTTCTTCATGCACAAAATGTTTTTGAAAGAAACGGACGACGTCTAACTTTGACGAATTGATATGTTGTATACATATGTATATGTATGTATATATTAGTTATAGAAATATGTAGTTGTATGTATGACTGTTAGTCTCTACGTTATAATTTCACTATATATATATATATATATATATATATATATATATATATATATATATATATATATATATATATATATATATATATACTGATTTACTTTAGAACGGTGTCATTAGTTGTTTGGGGGCTATCATTCAGTGTCTCGATTCAAGAGGTCTACAATATAATACCAAGAAACGGTGCAGTGGGATACGAGAGATCCTTTCCATTCGATCCATGGTCAACCGAGGAAATAAGTTCCTTCTGACCGGCTTTATGATTTTTGGCGTCTACATAGTAAAGGCTAGGTTTTCAGGTAGGAAAAAAGTACAAAGTATACCCCTACGTGCAAAAAATTATAAAATAAAATAACTTTTCATAAAATAGCGGAGAATGCGTTCGTCTACGTTACATCCTTCACATCCAACTCAAGACCCACAGTATGCAACTGTTGCAGTCGGATAGTTGTTGAAGTCCGATATATGTATTTGCCCAATCTAAGTTTTGTATTTGACATCAGACCGAATTAACTTGTAATTTGTAAGGTAATGCGAGCTTCAGATGATTCTATTTTTAGGATCCAGAAATGTTAGAGAAAAGAGTGATAATCCGTTGATTTTTTAGTTTTCTCATATCATGATAACAGTAACTGACCCCGAAAGCGCGCAAATGATGCAGCTTTTAGGATCTGAACAAATTAATATAATTTTAAATATTCAATATTTAATAGGCATTTTCTCTTGAATCCTCGAGTTTTAGTACCAAACAAATGTGTGGTGTATATTTTGTGTTTGATGGAACAACATATTCTAGTGGCAATTTGTACAACAGCAGGACCACCTCTACCTCCCAATATACATTTTCTGTTCCCAGAGACGAGGCTCCCTGTCATTTAAATTCTACTGTCGATCCTTTCTATTGCGTTATAGAGTTGTAAATGGGGGGGGGGGACGTGTTTTAACTTGGGTTACATTTTTTATATTGGGAAATAAATAGTGATCGCTGTGAATTCTGGGAGTAGTGATTACTGTTTCTTGGATCAATTCATAATGGGTTGTGTTATAGTGAGATATATAAATAAGAGGAAGGAAAGTCCCCCCCTCCCCCAAGTATATTATCTACTTCTGGGAAAGATTTAAGAAGAGGGGTCTTGCTCTGATAACAAATAGAAGTGGCTCGACATTAGTTCATTATTACAAATGAACATACTATAACTATACTAGAGGAGATTACCACGGAAAATAAAGTAATCATATGTGCCCGACTGATTTAATTCTGGAGGCAAAACTATAGCATATTTTCAGATTGCTTCACAGCAGCTTCGAGCAAAATTTTATGATCATAGTTAATCGCAAAAATGTTCAATACCGCATTTAGGACTTTTGCGGAAAATGAAATATCGTGCAAAGTAGATCTCTTGTATTTCTTCGAAAGAAAAATGACAAAAGCAAGGTAAAAGTGTAGAAAAATGAATTAAAGTCGAATAATTTATATAATGTCTGACAATACCGTAATTGAAATACTTTTAAGGATACATATTTTTCTAAAGATAAATATTGAATGCTTGAACATTTTTGTCAAGGACTATCAGGGTCAGGAACCTGCGTCACAGCCCGGATAGCGCACATATACATTTTTACCTACTTCGACGTAAGTTTTGGCAAGGCCTGGTTGAGACTATGTGAAAGTACCCAGCAAGTACCATTATTATTATAGATGCCTTTGTTTTCACAAACATTCGCTGAGAGTTAGTAAACAGTACATCTATAATAGTGCAGATTCAATGTTACGTGCTTGTTACATTGGGTATAAAATAAAACCAAAAATATGGTTTTGTCAAAAAAATATTAAAAGATCACTTAAACACATGTAGATAGGGCCTAGCTGGTTGATTAATATATTCCGCAATCAACTATAGTCCTCGGTTAGGTGTAGATGTGTTTTTAATAGTACAGACTTACTGAAAAAAATATATACATATAGAATGGTGTCCAGTTTGTGGGTATGAGGCTTGCGCCTGAAATGCCGTTCATCATACTGTCACCACCGTCTGCTTAATTCTCTCACTTCGGAGACACATTTACAAACACTTTGCACCCATCAATCAGCTAAAACTACACGTATACCATTACAGTATTGTGCATTAGTACGATTACCTTTCAAATAATAAGTAAACTACAAAATAATGAGCGATATTTCATACGTACAATGCAATGTAATGAAATCACAGCCATAAAACAATAAATACACGTTCTCTATCTAAGAAAACTGCTATGATTATGTTGAATCACGCGATGTTTCACGGCAAGAAAATGGCCGCAAATATCAAAATAATTTCCAAAAAGTGAAAATCTTCGTTGAAATGGTCAATTTAAAAGGGCTTGTCAAACGGTGATCAATTTTACAGCCAAACCTGAAGGAATTAATTATTTCAGAAAGAAAGGGTAAAAAATTGAATCTTTAGACATTCCGTGGGACTATTACTATCAGCAGAATTATTGTCTTTGTATGAATAAAACAGAGAAATCTATCACAGACTATCTCCGCTCCTGCTACCACCATTTTTATCGTGGCCATGGCGTAGAAGTATCATTGCCGGTGCAGCGAACTGTTGGCAAACTTAAACTACCTGTGCAACCGAAAACAGCATGTAAATTTAGAATCTACAAAAAAAAAGTGGGACATGTCCCGTAATAATCAATATATATATATATATATATATATATATATATATATATATATATATATGTGTGTGTGTGTGTGTGTGTGTGTGTGTGTGTATATGTGTGTGTGTGTGCGTGTGTGTGTGTGCATGATATCTTCTATTTAAAAAACTACTACTAACAACATTGTATTATTATTATGACGATGCAACTGTTTCTGACATCCATAAAGACCCAAATATTGTCAGATCTATGCTACAAAATGACACCAGGATACCTTCTGACAGGTTTGCAGCTAACGGTCTGCATGCCAATCGTCGGAAGTTTCAATCTATTTTATTCTGGCAAAATCATTTTAAAAAATTTACCTTTATTTTACAGCTGAAGATCATGGAATACCCAGTCAAGAGAATATGAAACTCTCCTCATAGACATTGATTCTAAGCAAAGTTTTAACAGTCACGTATCTAATTATCTCTGTCAAAGAACAACGAGACATTTAAATGTCTTATAAGGTCTCAGTCGTTACCACGTATCTGTCCTCATACGCTCAACTAAATAATTTAAAATTATCGTCCTCTTATTGGGCACTTTTGTAGAAAAATCCGATAATCTTGAAAATATACTGTACATGGCATTAAACATGGTTTTTGATTATGACGATATTTTATATGTTCCTAATACGTTTATTAACTGATGGCATTTCTCTGCATTATTGACAGTTCCTGGAACTTGAAATTATTAATTATAAAGGAATACATAATAAATTTAAATTATATTGAATGTGAGTATCACCAATGTCCACAGTTCAAAAGCAAATAAAGGGACAATAACTCCGTCACGTTGAAAGGCTCCAGTAATTGTTGGAAGGGGTAGTAGTGGTAGTAGCATCAGTAATAATAAAATAATATCTATAATAATAATAATAATAATAATAATAATAATAATAATAATACATTTTCAAAGGATATCAGATACAGAAATAGAACAAACTCGGCAGTACGGTCGTACTTGTAGTAGTCGTTGCTGATAATGTTGGTATTGGTAGGTAAATAGTTTTCATAATTGGAAGTGTCTTAGGATAAATTGTTTATATAATACATACATAGATGGATACACACATACATACATGGATACGCACATACATACATACATACATGAATACATACATACATACATACATACATACATACATACATACATACATACATACATACATACCCATCGGCATACGTATACTCTATAAAGTAAACAACAAGGATTCTTACCCCCACCACCACACACACGCGCACACAAAGATTCTGATTCGGCTCAGTTACGTATACTTAAAGTGCCCCGTTATTTATTTAAATTTAAATTATTGTACATAGTTATAGAAGCGTAACTATTGGATCCGACACGAATTTTCGCTTCGTTTGTATCAGACCCATCTTTTAGAATCAACAACATGTGCTTTCACTATACTTTGTTCTCATTTTCTTTACAAGATTGGATTCACAAAGGACTGTATCTGCTACCTGAAACAGATATGTAACAAATAAATACAGCCCACACACATTTTTGGTCTGATCTGGTGTATTGAGAGAGAGAGAGAGAGAGAATCTGTGTGTGTGTGTGTGTGTGTGTGTGTGTGTGTGTGTGTGTGTGTGTGTGTGTAAAACTCTTAAATAGATCTAGCTGTCTCTAGGAGGTCCATGGTCCTTTTGTAATGTGTTAAATTTCGATGCATACTTCGGGAAAAAAAGTTTCTGTAACATCTAGAAACTGAAACAATAAATTAGGGGAGACGTGTGCCAGAACAGCTCAAAATGCCTTCGCGTTTAAAATCCATCGTTGAGTTCTTGATTTGGTCGATCTGTGTCATAGCTAAGGTTCATGACATTATAATTTCAAATTTGTTACCAAACCATTGTAACAAACATTTTGATTGGTTAAAATCTCATCATGTGACGCCGAAAACTAGAAGCTATTAATTAATTAGCTCACTGTATGTATTCGCTTTGCAAACGGCCGCTCGTGCAATGTGTATAATCGATTTTCAAGCATAATGACGTCATGAATCTCGCAAAATTTGAAGTTCAATTCTTACACAAAATCTGATAGGATACATTACCAAATTTGGTTAGCATAGTAAATTAAGTTCGACTCACCGGGTTATTTAACTGCTCGTAAGCAAATAAAAGGGAATCATGAAACATTCATACCACGGATGTGCAGAGAAATGGCTGACGGATGTGGCTGCGAATTTTCCTGATGATGCGTGTTATTTTAACGATCCAGTTGTACTGGAAACCTCCAGATCGGAACGATCCGGGAATCCCGTAAGAGTTTATAACGTCATATACCTTGTACTGACGTGGAACGTCGAAATCAAGAAGTCAAAGATCTGCGTTATGCGCTAAAAGCGTCCTCAGTTTATGCCAAAACAAAATCAGTCCGCAAAGAGCAGCACACTCTTGGTTCTAAAGTTGTCTAAAAAAAACTCACTGACCTTACCTCACATTTGACATTACTTTAGCTAAAACACACCTCTTCTGTTCATCAAAGTTCTGCTTACCTATTTAATTAGCCATGTGCTTTGCAAAAACATGAAACAGTTAAAAAGTGATATCTAAAACAAACTGCTCTTCACCTGAAGAGAAAACAACAGTTTACATAGAAAAGTTTATAATGTGACAGGTTCGAAAGACGCAGAGTCTATAATCAACTCGTCAATATTCATACTCTGTAATTACCATGTCATTCTTTATATCTGACAAGCAATGCAAAAACCACACATCAGAAAATGTCATTAATCCATAGTGCCGCTGTAAGATTTAATTGTGACACCCGTTGAAAACATGGTCAGGGTTCATGCTTTAACAGATGAGAATCACTTTTCAATTACTGAATACTGAACCACCCAGAAATGGCCAGTTGTACAATCAACCAACTACATATTGAAAATTGAACCAGTAGAAAACTGACCCTCCCATTCCCACAACTGCAATATAATCCTCTGTGAATTGGATAACCGAGCCCAGGTATACTGCGTTTGAGTACGGTTGTCTATTATTTGAATAGAGAATACTGTTGGAAACGTATTTTTTTTTTTTTTTTTTTTTTTTGGGGGGGGGGGAACTCTTGATAAACAATTATGAAAGAAAAGCAGGTGGACATAACTTTTTAACTGTCTGCATAAAATTGTATGTATTGATTGGACATAGCTTGATGTTAATGCGATCAACTTAACGTTAGATATTGGAAAACATATTTATACAAATTCATCAGTCAGTACATCATTTAGATGAAATAAAGAAAAGTATAATGAAGAGTGCACTATCATGTGTACCTAGACTTTTGCATAGTGGTATACCATAATTATTGAGAAATGAGACGATCTTTTTCTCAAAAGTACGGGACGAACTACTCTCTTTCCGCTTATCTAAACCGTATTCAACCGTAGTCAACCGTATTCAACCTACTTTGGTTATTCAGTGTACAAGAAGTGACCATCAGTTATTTCAGTAATGAATACTTCTCAGGTTTTATTAATATAGTATTATTTTGCAGCAAATGGGGTGGGGGTGCAGAACAAATAAAAAGGATTAAGATACTGCTAAGATATATGAAACTAGAAGCAATATTTCCCCATTCTCGTCTATTTTTTATACTGACACAAATTTATAATCACAAACACCAATTTTACCTTTCTACTGTACTTGTATGGGACAACTTTTAAACTTTTTTGTCTATATTCTCTTATGTCCATTATACACTATTAGTGAAATGCTTATAGATGCTTACATGTTTCTGTTTAGATTAGTAAAATGAGAAAACACCGCCTTACAAATTAATATCCAGAAAATATTTGTATATATCTAATAGTCTGTTGGAATAACGTTCCTTTAATAAGAAGAGTAATAGGACTGGATAGTAGTAATGGAAAAGGTGTTTACGAGCACAAGACCATGGTTCCCAGTCTCGGTCCTCGTTTCGCTCGGTCCTCAACTGGGTCACCATATCCCTTGTTCTCAATAACCGACTTTTCCCTTACTACCATTTAGAGGGCAACTAATTTTTGTCATCTATGTGTCCGTTTATACAAAACCTTTAGCCATTTTTGTCATCTATATATCAGTTTATACGAAACCTCTTGCCATTTTTGTCATCTTTATATCAGTTCATACAAAACCTCTAGCCATTTTTGTCATCTATATATCAGTTTATACAAAACCTCTAGCCATTTTTGTCATCTATATATCAGTTTACACGAAACCTTTAGCCATTGTTTGTCGTCTATATATCAGTTTATATAAAACCTCTGGCCATTTTTGTCTTCCATATATCAGTTTTACATAATTCTTCTAATTGAAGAAACCATTTGGCATAACAATGGATTTGAAAGCTATCTTGGAATCATTTGTGAAAGCGCCTGTCCATTATTTTTGGTATATATATCAGATTATATAAAAATCATGCCTCAGATCTGGCAATACAAATTATGTCAACTATATTGTGTGTTCTATTAGAAGATGGTCGTATATATAATAATGGCTTGGAGAACACACCCAGTCTACAATTTGTAAGAAGCAAACGAAGACTGAGACGTGCGACATATTTTGAGACAGAAAATTCTTACCAAACGAGCACATAATAGTGGCTACTGCTTAGTGGGCGTTTCAGGCACCAACACTTATAGAAAGACAGTGAGAGCGCACCGTTTTGTGTTCGAGTTCTTTTATGGAATAATTCCAGATAATTTCGTTCTGGATCACTTAAACAGCAACAAAATCGGTAACAGAATCGTTAACCTAGAGATGGTTACCTCAAAAGAAATTAGAAGAAGAGGAAATGCTGGAGATGCTAGTAATTTTTAAAATTCATATCCAGTTATTGTACAAATTCAGAAACAGGAGAGCAAGACGTTTCCATCAGTAACAAAAGAATCTGTACATAATATCAGATTTTCATATTGTTTTGTAGTTTAAGTCATATTTAACTCTATTTTTTTTTTATTCTGAAATGACCATAGACCATGGTGTTAACACCATCATCCAAAACATATCTTTTGTCATCGTACGCAGAAAGTCCTATTTTGCAAAACGTGGTTGTCTGGCCTGATCGTGTTCATTATCGCATAATGTTTTTCACCAGCAAGCGCTTTCAGATAATCTTCATGTGTGATGCATTTTTTACGACACTTTTCTTTAGGCGATTAAAAAAAAAATAACCAACCAGAAATCACCTACAGCAGGAAATGTTATTTTTCAACAGCTTGCAAACGGTTCTTCAATCTTTCAAAAGTATGCACGGTTTCAGATTTATGTCATATTTTGCCATTCCTGTGATTGATTCGAAAACAGCTACTTTATATACTGAACCACCATGTATTGTTTTTATTTTGAATTTCGTTTTCCATGAATTCTTTCTCTGTCTTTTCTGAACCGTTGTAGATTGACCTGTAAAGTTTGCGAAAACTTTGAGTTTGTATATTGACCTAAATCAAAAACGTATTTGATTTGTATTTTTCATTGCGTACTCTTTAACAATCTTGTTGGCAGGATTGATGATGTTCATCTCTATGTTATCATCAATAAATGTAATCTGTAAATCTTCATTTTTCTAAAACATTGCAGGATATCATTTTGGAGACTTAAAATTAACAAATCAAATTTGTATTCTCTTGTATGTTATTTTTTAATACAATTATATTTAACCACATTTCTATTCCATTCAATCTGATAAACAAACACATTTTACCTCTTGATACTAAAATTGTTGCTTTTATGTTAAACTCATGAAATACGTTAAACTCATGAAATACGTATATAACCTCTCTGAAAACTGTTAAATCTATAACAATATAGCGTTATGTCATTATTTATATCGATTAAAAACAACATTTTCTTTTGTTTTATGTTGAATTAAAAAAAATCAGTAGCTCGATAGTGATGGCCTAGAGTAAATTTTACAAGTGTTTCAGAAAATCGGTCTCTGTGCATTTACAAAATTGTATAAGTGTTTCAGAAGTCAGATTACGAAGTACGGACAAAGTCTGGTAGCTTTGCTTTTAAGAAAGTGAATTTCGTAAAGACTCTACCATTGGATTCTTTTAATACATTTTACAAGCGTTTCAGAACCAGCAATATGTATTTACATTCGACATTTTGCCTTTCACTCCAAACTGAAATAATTTATACAATAAACCGTTCTTAAAACAAGCAGAAAGCCTTTTAAAAGTCTTGAAAAGCACAATAAATCCCTTTATTTATTGCTCCCATGCATATTATAAGACTATCGAGTATAAACATTCCATTAACAGTTTCCAACCCTTTCTTAGATCCAAACTGAGAATCACTAATTTTATCCTATGCAATAACCAGATCACTAGTCTTTGATTAAAAATGCCTGGAAAAAATCTTTGAAACATAATAACGATAATATCTGGATTCAGAATTATTCCCACATATAAATATTGGAACAATAACCACCTCACTTGCAGGTGTATGGAAATAGCCACTATCAAGTATTGCATTACAACGTAAAATAGGACAAAGTATATCATGTCTGACAATAAAGTATTGTATTACAACGTTTACTTAAAATAGGACAAAGTATATCACATCTGACAATAAAGTATTGTATTACAACTTTTATTTTAAAATAGGACAAAGTATATCATATCTGACAATAAAGTATTGTATTACAACGTTTACTTACAATAGGACAAAGTATATCATGTCTGACAATAAAGTTTTATATTACAACGTTTACTTAAAATAGGACAAAGTATATCTTGTCTGACAATAAAGTATTGTATTACAACGTTTACTAAAAATAGGACAAAGAATATCTTGTCTGACAATAAAGTATTCCATTACAACGTTTACTTAAAATAGGACAAAGTATATCATGTCTGACAATAAAGTATTGTATTACAACGTTTATTTAAAATAGGACAAAGTATATCATGTCTGACAATAATGTATTATATTACAACGTTTATTTAAAATAGGACAAAGTATATCATGTCTGACAATAAAGTATTGTATTACAACGTTTACTTAAAATAGGACAAAGTATATCTTGTCTGACAATAAAAAGTATAGCATTACAACGTTTACTTAAAAAAGGACAAAGTATATCTTGTCTGACAATAAAAAGTATAGTATTACAACGTTTACTTAAAATAGGACAAAGTATATCATGTCTGACAATAAAGTATTGTATTACAACGTTTACTTAAAATAGGACAAAGTATATCTTGTCTGACAATAAAAAGTATAGCATTACAACGTTTACTTAAAAAAGGACAAAGTATATCTTGTCTGACAATAAAAAGTATAGTATTACAACGTTTACTTAAAATAGGACAAAGTATATCATGTCTGACAATAAAAAGTATAGTATTACAACGTTTACTTACAATAGGACAAAGTATATCATGTCTGACAATAAAGTATTGTATTACAACTTTTATTTTAAAATAGGACAAAGTATATCATATCTGACAATAAAGTATTGTATTACAACGTTTACTTACAATAGGACAAAGTATATCATGTCTGACAATAAAGTATTATATTACAACGTTTACTTAAAATAGGACAAAGTATATCTTGTCTGACAATAAAGTATTGTATTACAACGTTTACTAAAAATAGGACAAAGAATATCTTGTCTGACAATAAAGTATTCCATTACAACGTTTACTTAAAATAGGACAAAGTATATCATGTCTGACAATAAAGTATTGTATTACAACGTTTATTTAAAATAGGACAAAGTATATCTTGTCTGACAATAAAAAGTATAGTATTACAACATTTACTTAAAATAGGACAAAGTATATCATGTCTGACAATAAAGTATTGTATTACAACGTTTATTTAAAATAGGACAAAGTATATCATGTCTGACAATAAAAAGTATAGTATTACAACGTTTACTTAAAATTGGACAAAGTATATCATGTCTGGCAATAAAGTATTGTATTACAACGTTTACTAAAAATCGGACAAAGTATATCATGTCTGACAATAAAGTATTGTATTACAACGTTTACTTAAAATAGGACAAAGTATATCTTGTCTGACAATAAAGTATAGTATTACAACGTTTACTTACAATAGGACAAAGTATATCATGTCTGACAATCAAGTATTGTATTACAACGTTTACTTAACATAGGACAAAGTATATCATGTCTGACAATAAAGTATTATATTACAACGTTTACTTAAAATAGGACAAAGTATATCTTGACTGACAATAAAGTATTGTATTACAACGTTTACTAAAAATCGGACAAAGAATATCATGTCTGACAATAAAAGTATAGTATTACAACGTTTACTTAAAATAGGACAAAGTATATCATGTCTGACAATAAAGTATTGTATTACAACGTTTACTTAAAATAGGACAAAGTATATCATGTCTGACAATAAAGTATTGTATTACAACGTTTACTTAAAATAGGACAAAGTATATCTTGTCTGACAATAAAAAGTATAGTATTACAACATTTACTTAAAATAGGACAAAGTATATCATGTCTGACAATAAAGTATTGTATTACAACGTTTATTTAAAATAGGACAAAGTATATCATGTCTGACAATAAAAAGTATAGTATTACAACGTTTACTTAAAATTGGACAAAGTATATCATGTCTGGCAATAAAGTATTGTATTACAACGTTTACTAAAAATCGGACAAAGTATATCATGTCTGACAATAAAGTATTGTATTACAACGTTTACTTAAAATAGGACAAAGCATATCATGTCTGACAATAAAGTATAGTATTACAACGTTTACTTACAATAGGACAAAGTATATCATGTCTGACAATCAAGTATTGTATTACAACGTTTACTTAACATAGGACAAAGTATATCATGTCTGACAATAAAGTATTATATTACAACGTTTACTTAACATAGGACAAAGTATATCTTGACTGACAATAAAGTATTGTATTACAACGTTTACTAAAAATCGGACAAAGTATATCATGTCTGACAATAAAAGTATAGTATTACAACGTTTACTTAAAATATGACAAAGTATATCATGTCTGACAATAAAGTATTGTATTACAACGTTTACTTAAAATAGGACAAAGTATATCATGTCTGACAATAAAGTATTGTATTACAACGTTTACTTAAAATAGGACAAAGTATATCTTGTGTGCCAATAAAAAGTATAGTATTACAACGTTTACTTAAAATAGGACAAAGTATATCTTGTGTGCCAATAAAAAGTATAGTATTACAACGTTTACTTAAAATAGGACAAAGTATATCATGTCTGACAATAAAGTATTGTATTACAACGTTTATTTAAAATAGGACAAAGTATATCATGTCTGACAATAAAAAGTATAGCATTACAACGTTTACTTAAAAAAGGACAAAGTATATCTTGTCTGACAATAAAAAGTATAGTATTACAACGTTTACTTAAAATAGGACAAAGTATATCATGTCTGACAATAAAAAGTATAGTATTACAACGTTTACTTACAATAGGACAAAGTATATCATGTCTGACAATAAAGTATTGTATTACAACTTTTATTTTAAAATAGGACAAAGTATATCATATCTGACAATAAAGTATTGTATTACAACGTTTACTTACAATAGGACAAAGTATATCATGTCTGACAATAAAGTATTATATTACAACGTTTACTTAAAATAGGACAAAGTATATCTTGTCTGACAATAAAGTATTGTATTACAACGTTTACTAAAAATAGGACAAAGAATATCTTGTCTGACAATAAAGTATTCCATTACAACGTTTACTTAAAATAGGACAAAGTATATCATGTCTGACAATAAAGTATTGTATTACAACGTTTATTTAAAATAGGACAAAGTATATCTTGTCTGACAATAAAAAAGTATAGTATTACAACATTTACTTAAAATAGGACAAAGTATATCATGTCTGACAATAAAGTATTGTATTACAACGTTTATTTAAAATAGGACAAAGTATATCATGTCTGACAATAAAAAGTATAGTATTACAACGTTTACTTAAAATTGGACAAAGTATATCATGTCTGGCAATAAAGTATTGTATTACAACGTTTACTAAAAATCGGACAAAGTATATCATGTCTGACAATAAAGTATTGTATTACAACGTTTACTTAAAATAGGACAAAGTATATCTTGTCTGACAATAAAGTATAGTATTACAACGTTTACTTACAATAGGACAAAGTATATCATGTCTGACAATCAAGTATTGTATTACAACGTTTACTTAACATAGGACAAAGTATATCATGTCTGACAATAAAGTATTATATTACAACGTTTACTTAAAATAGGACAAAGTATATCTTGACTGACAATAAAGTATTGTATTACAACGTTTACTAAAAATCGGACAAAGTATATCTTGTCTGACAATAAAGTATAGTATTACAACGTTTACTTACAATAGGACAAAGTATATCATGTCTGACAATCAAGTATTGTATTACAACGTTTACTTAACATAGGACAAAGTATATCATGTCTGACAATAAAGTATTATATTACAACGTTTACTTAAAATAGGACAAAGTATATCTTGACTGACAATAAAGTATTGTATTACAACGTTTACTAAAAATCGGACAAAGAATATCATGTCTGACAATAAAAGTATAGTATTACAACGTTTACTTAAAATAGGACAAAGTATATCATGTCTGACAATAAAGTATTGTATTACAACGTTTACTTAAAATAGGACAAAGTATATCATGTCTGACAATAAAGTATTGTATTACAACGTTTACTTAAAATAGGACAAAGTATATCTTGTCTGACAATAAAAAGTATAGTATTACAACATTTACTTAAAATAGGACAAAGTATATCATGTCTGACAATAAAGTATTGTATTACAACGTTTATTTAAAATAGGACAAAGTATATCATGTCTGACAATAAAAAGTATAGTATTACAACGTTTACTTAAAATTGGACAAAGTATATCATGTCTGGCAATAAAGTATTGTATTACAACGTTTACTAAAAATCGGACAAAGTATATCATGTCTGACAATAAAGTATTGTATTACAACGTTTACTTAAAATAGGACAAAGCATATCATGTCTGACAATAAAGTATAGTATTACAACGTTTACTTACAATAGGACAAAGTATATCATGTCTGACAATCAAGTATTGTATTACAACGTTTACTTAACATAGGACAAAGTATATCATGTCTGACAATAAAGTATTATATTACAACGTTTACTTAACATAGGACAAAGTATATCTTGACTGACAATAAAGTATTGTATTACAACGTTTACTAAAAATCGGACAAAGTATATCATGTCTGACAATAAAAGTATAGTATTACAACGTTTACTTAAAATATGACAAAGTATATCATGTCTGACAATAAAGTATTGTATTACAACGTTTACTTAAAATAGGACAAAGTATATCATGTCTGACAATAAAGTATTGTATTACAACGTTTACTTAAAATAGGACAAAGTATATCTTGTGTGCCAATAAAAAGTATAGTATTACAACGTTTACTTAAAATAGGACAAAGTATATCTTGTGTGCCAATAAAAAGTATAGTATTACAACGTTTACTTAAAATAGGACAAAGTATATCATGTCTGACAATAAAGTATTGTATTACAACGTTTATTTAAAATAGGACAAAGTATATCATGTCTGACAATAAAAAGTATAGCATTACAACGTTTACTTAAAAAAGGACAAAGTATATCTTGTCTGACAATAAAAAGTATAGTATTACAACGTTTACTTAAAATAGGACAAAGTATATCATGTCTGACAATAAAAAGTATAGTATTACAACGTTTACTTACAATAGGACAAAGTATATCATGTCTGACAATAAAGTATTGTATTACAACTTTTATTTTAAAATAGGACAAAGTATATCATATCTGACAATAAAGTATTGTATTACAACGTTTACTTACAATAGGACAAAGTATATCATGTCTGACAATAAAGTATTATATTACAACGTTTACTTAAAATAGGACAAAGTATATCTTGTCTGACAATAAAGTATTGTATTACAACGTTTACTAAAAATAGGACAAAGAATATCTTGTCTGACAATAAAGTATTCCATTACAACGTTTACTTAAAATAGGACAAAGTATATCATGTCTGACAATAAAGTATTGTATTACAACGTTTATTTAAAATAGGACAAAGTATATCTTGTCTGACAATAAAAAGTATAGTATTACAACATTTACTTAAAATAGGACAAAGTATATCATGTCTGACAATAAAGTATTGTATTACAACGTTTATTTAAAATAGGACAAAGTATATCATGTCTGACAATAAAAAGTATAGTATTACAACGTTTACTTAAAATTGGACAAAGTATATCATGTCTGGCAATAAAGTATTGTATTACAACGTTTACTAAAAATCGGACAAAGTATATCATGTCTGACAATAAAGTATTGTATTACAACGTTTACTTAAAATAGGACAAAGTATATCTTGTCTGACAATAAAGTATAGTATTACAACGTTTACTTACAATAGGACAAAGTATATCATGTCTGACAATCAAGTATTGTATTACAACGTTTACTTAACATAGGACAAAGTATATCATGTCTGACAATAAAGTATTATATTACAACGTTTACTTAAAATAGGACAAAGTATATCTTGACTGACAATAAAGTATTGTATTACAACGTTTACTAAAAATCGGACAAAGAATATCATGTCTGACAATAAAAGTATAGTATTACAACGTTTACTTAAAATAGGACAAAGTATATCATGTCTGACAATAAAGTATTGTATTACAACGTTTACTTAAAATAGGACAAAGTATATCATGTCTGACAATAAAGTATTGTATTACAACGTTTACTTAAAATAGGACAAAGTATATCTTGTCTGACAATAAAAAGTATAGTATTACAACATTTACTTAAAATAGGACAAAGTATATCATGTCTGACAATAAAGTATTGTATTACAACGTTTATTTAAAATAGGACAAAGTATATCATGTCTGACAATAAAAAGTATAGTATTACAACGTTTACTTAAAATTGGACAAAGTATATCATGTCTGGCAATAAAGTATTGTATTACAACGTTTACTAAAAATAGGACAAAGTATATCATGTCTGACAATAAAGTATTGTATTACAACGTTTACTTAAAATAGGACAAAGCATATCATGTCTGACAATAAAGTATAGTATTACAACGTTTACTTACAATAGGACAAAGTATATCATGTCTGACAATCAAGTATTGTATTACAACGTTTACTTAACATAGGACAAAGTATATCATGTCTGACAATAAAGTATTATATTACAACGTTTACTTAACATAGGACAAAGTATATCTTGACTGACAATAAAGTATTGTATTACAACGTTTACTAAAAATCGGACAAAGTATATCATGTCTGACAATAAAAGTATAGTATTACAACGTTTACTTAAAATATGACAAAGTATATCATGTCTGACAATAAAGTATTATATTACAACGTTTACTTAAAATAGGACAAAGTATATCATGTCTGACAATAAAGTATTGTATTACAACGTTTACTTAAAATAGGACAAAGTATATCTTGTGTGCCAATAAAAAGTATAGTATTACAACGTTTACTTAAAATAGGACAAAGTATATCTTGTGTGCCAATAAAAAGTATAGTATTACAACGTTTACTTAAAATAGGACAAAGTATATCATGTCTGACAATAAAGTATTGTATTACAACGTTTATTTAAAATAGGACAAAGTATATCATGTCTGACAATAAAAAGTATAGTATTACAACGTTTATTTAAAATAGGACAAAGTATATCATGTCCGACAATAAAAAGTATAGTATTACAACGTTTACTTAAAATAGGACAAAGCATATCATGTCTGACAATAAAGTATTGTATTACAACGTTTACTAAAAATCGGACAAAGTATATCATGTCTGACAATAAAGTATTGTATTACAACGTTTATTTAAAATAGGACAAAGTATATCATGTCTGACAATAAAGTATTGTATTACAACGTTTACTTAAAATAGGACAAAGTATATCATGTCTGACAATAAAGAGCTCATTAATCATCTTATCGATATTGCCTGTCTTATTTCGTTTATAATTTCTAATAATAATGCAACACCCGAATAAAACAACAACAAAATCCCCAACAAATCCGGTTTTACGCTAATGTGCGTGCTTATTCAGCTCCTACGTCTGGAGCTTCTGTGCTGAGAGGGCGTGGTTTCATCCCGCTTCAAACAAAAGACTGGGGTGCTGGTACGTAGCTGTTGCAAATTATCTTTGCTTTTATCGGCATTTGAGAAATAAAATACGCATGTGAAAGAAATCAGTAGAAGTGGCACAGAAAATCAATATATCTCTTATTTTCATCATATTTTTCTGTAAATTATTCCAATAGATCGCATTTTCAAACACCAGAAGCATTTTGAAAAACAATTTAAGCTACAGAGGCAGGAATGCAACAGAAATGGTCAGTTTAACAATGTAAATTTTAATTACGAACCAATCCGAACTTTGCCATTATCCGTCCGTATATCCGCAACTGACGAAAACTCTGCATAATGCAGAAAAAAATGCATACATAGTGGTCAGCCTGTACAACTTAAGACGTCGTACAACGCAAGGGATGTCGCATCTGATGTGTAAACATATGCTTTTGTTTCCCAGTGGCGGATTCACCTGGGGTGCCCGATGTGGTTTCATCAATCATCTTTTTGCAAGACAAATGCATTCGGATATCCACACCTTTATTAAGAAATGTCAAAGAAATCGAAGAAATGGCACAGATAATTAGTTTACACGATGTTGCAAAGGTACAAAAAGGAACACGATGTTGCAAAGGTACAAAAAGGAACACGATGTTGCAAAGGTACAAAAAGGAAGGGTTGAAGGGCTTATTTTCGTTCTCTTTCCGCTGTAACCTAGAGTAAACTTCAAGGTCCAGTGTAACTTTCCCAGACTATTTATCTACTCTAGAATAATTTCTGTAACTATTTATAATCCACGGAGCTCACTGTGTACTTTAAGAGGAACTGAATACATAAGAGTTGAAAAATGTTTAGAACATGGATGATCTTATAGATAAATAAAAAATAATGACATAATTTAACTTGAAAGCAGCCATCAAGCATGTAGGTGTAAACGACATATAAATCGGATAAGTGAATTTACGGAAATATATTGTTTTTAAATTGTATACTGCTTACTTGATCCAGTAGAGTAATATAAATTATTATTATTATTATTATTATTATTATTATTATTATTAAAGATTTCGAAATTCTAAAGAAAACAAAAAGAAACAAAAAAAAAAAAAAAAAAAAAGAAAACCAATATTTATATAATTATGTATATTTCTCTGCACAAATGTCATGCTTGTTTTAATGTCTTATCTTTTCCCCTGAAATCCTTAATCTTTTAGATTGTCTCGTACAAACACAGCTGCTGTTTAGGAACCACTGGGTCAGTTATCGTCCGCAGCATGGCTTATACAAAATGTAAAACAAATACAGGAAAATCAGTATACTTTGATATTTGTTGTTTAGGTTTTTATTTGTACTACAGTTGCAAACCTTTGAAATATAGATTAATACCATAATTAAAATTTATCAAACAAAAGGAATTCTGAATTTTTCCCTTTGGCAAGGTAGAGGTAATTCTGCAAAGTCCTCTCAAGTACAGTGTACTACAAGTGTGTAAACTGGGGTCCGCCTAGTGTATGTCACTTGACAGAGGTGTGTGATCCTCTCTATGTATGTGCAAGACACACAAGTGAATCAAATATAAATTTAGTCTTTCACGAAATGTTGACCCCAGAGAAATGTTCTTGTGTATAAGCAAACAAAATGCACTATAAGGGACGCGTATAAATGCATACCTTGTGGTTAATGTATGTGGATTTACAAGGTCCTCCTAAAGTAGGTAATGTGCGCGCGCGTGCGTGCGTGTGTGTGTGTGTGTGTGTGTGTGTGTGTGTGTGTGTGTGTGTGTGTGTGTGTGTAGACAAGTAGCCAAGAGTTCTTTGGGACCGAAACTCACTGTGGTGGCTACCGGAAACAATGGCGGCGAGAGGGTTCGAGGCGCCCGGGGGCAATGTTCATTAGTGGCGCCCCTACTCTGACACAGAGAACAGTTTCCATGTCAGTTACCAACCTCCACCACCCCAACTCACACTCACCTACTCCCCATTTAAGCCCTGAAACCGAGACTTAGATGTGGGCGGGGTGGAGGTGGAGGTTGGCAAAAAAAGAAAAATAACTTGCTCTAGGAAATGTTCCGGTTGTTTCACGCTTATGTTTAGAGTGGGGGGTGGGAAGGTGGCCTACCCCTCCCTTCGGATCCACCCCTGGTTGTTGTTTCAATCATAGATGCAATATTCACCATATAGTCATTGTCCTCTTGAAACTTTAGGCTGCCAAATTATATATAACTGTTATCGGATGCATTTTACAGTGTTTCTTGTGTAAGTTATACCAATCGGAACACCTCGGCATTTTCAGTCAAGTCGAGAAAGAAACCTCAGATGTAATTTCGAGGTAAATTCTACTGCTCATACCTCGAATATTTGCCAATAGCTGCCATTCAAACCACCTCGACTATTTACTAAACAAGGATTGACCGAGAAGTTGCATTCGTAACTTCTCGGTCAATCCTACGGATCCTACATTAAAAGTATCCCAATAGCTGCCATTAAGACCACCTCGGCTATTTTCGAAATAAGGATTGACCGTAAAGTTGCGAATGCATCGAACTAATTTTTCATTCGTAACTTTTCAGTCAAACCTACAAGCGATCCAATCGTAGAAATAGCTGAGGTGGTCCGAATAGATTGCGGTTTCTTTTCTTGCGGAGAAATTTCCGGCGTACAAAATGCATGATTTGTATTTAAATGACTGCGCCAACATACATCCGAAGTATATTTATGTCTCGTAGAAATAGTCGAGGGCGTTCCGATTTAGTCCTACGGTCAATCCAATAGTAGAAATAGCTGAGTTGGTCCAAATACATTGCGGTTTCCTTTGCTCGAAGAAATTTCCGGCGAACAAAATGTATGATTTTTCTGTAAATTACTGCGCCAACATACCTCTGAGGCATCGTTAGTCTCGCAGAAATAGCACAGGTGTTCCGAATGTATGGT
Source organism: Margaritifera margaritifera (assembly GCA_029931535.1). Lineage (NCBI taxonomy): Eukaryota > Metazoa > Mollusca > Bivalvia > Unionida > Margaritiferidae > Margaritifera > Margaritifera margaritifera. The sequence continues at coordinate 149,105 of JAQPZY010000700.1, read as the reverse complement.
GGCGGAAGGAGACAAAGTCACAATCAAAACATTGTCGGCCTTTTCTCTACCAACATATGTGGTGCGCACCGCCGGAGGTAAATCACACCAAACCTATCAAATTTATGTGTATTCCTACATCTACTTCCGATGTTGTTTCTCGACTTGACAGAAATGGCCGAACAATGATTATAACTACCAAAAATCAAGGGGAATAATCGACGAAGGGAGAAAACGTTACCGCAAGGGTCTATAGATAACTTCGAGTGATCAGCCGCTCATTGTGCATGCACCAACCAGCGCTTAACTGTCTGTGCAAAATCTAGGTAATTATATTAAAAGGACTCATACAAAAACGTTTGATAATAAATTCATTGGTAAATCTAATGGTAATATATTGATATATTCACCAACTACAATTTTTTGTCTATATTTTTATGAGTAATCTGGTAAATAAATTAATGTTATGCGATGAATTGAAAATTAGTAACTATTTCGTCCCATAATTTATCCATATTTCTGGTAAAAATTGTAATTTTTATCTCCATGCTTTTTAGAAAAACGGGAAGGATAATGTGGTTGCCTCCGTTTGTTCGTCCGTCCGTCGCTTACGTTATTTCCTCCTACACGTTTAGCTGAATATTGACGAAACCTAGTGGCTACGATTCCACGTGATGTCAATGGGAGAAAGAAGTATTTTGTTTCTGGTCCCGCCCCCATGGGGTGGCTGTAGTAGTAAGGGTGGGAGTGGTTTTACAAGAAAGTTTAATAACATGCAAAGTATATGATGTAGCTATCTGAAAATTGGTATATGTCATCATTGCACTCAGGTACATCACATATAATAGAGGTTTTGCGCTAGTGCCATGGGGTCATGCCCCAGGTGTAGGGATCTAGCCCCTGGATCTCAGTTTGGAAACTATTGAGATCCCCACGCAGTAACCATATATACACTCACTGGTCAAGAAGAGAAGAGGACATTCGCACAGTGAACTTCAGCCCTGGGTCTTGCCTACCACCACCCCACCCAGGGGCCTACCAGTATGTGGCCCCTGGGTCACAACTTTTGAACTATTGAGATCCCCAGCCAGGAACCATATATACCCTCAAATGTCATGAAAAGACGACTACATTTACACAGCCACCTTGACCCTGGGTCTTGTCAAACAGTCAGGATTTTATGTCGATTTTACCCCTAGGTCACAACTGGAAACTATTTGCTTCACCCCACCCCTCCCCGCCCCGCCCATCGGGAATAATCTGTGCGTTACACTTAGGTCACTTAATGGTCATGGGAAGACGAATTCAGACGTGCAATCAACTTCGGCCTCGGTCTTTCCACAAACACCCAAAGTGGGGATATGCGATGGTGGGCGGTCGACTATTTCTTGTTACAATTTTTGACAATCTAAAGCACATATTTTGTTTTAATTTTAACAAATAACCTTGATTAATTGCGATTTTATGGGAACAAATGTGACTGAAAGGTTCAATCAGCTTTGAATATGATTTTGACACCAATCGAGCTTTGAATATGATTTTCACACCAATCGAAAAAAAAAATAAACTACCAAATTTTAGTTTTGCGAATCCACTGTAAAAAGTCAAAATTTCGTTTTACTTAACAGTTATGACAAAACAACGTATACTGATTAAGAAGAACTAGCCAATTATCTATTTTATTGATTTATTTACAGTCAAACCTGTGCTAAAGATCACCTCTTGAATGAGAGAGAGAGAGAGAGAGTCTGTGTGTGTGTTTGTGTGTTACTGTATCTAAAGTACATGATAGAGTGTATTTGCAGTACAATGTTCCAAACAGTTAAACTTTACTAATTGGGTCCCTTAGGTGGTCCCTTAATTTAAGTTGTACTGTATTTTGTTTTTTCTTTTTTTATTTATTTATTTATTTATTTATTTATTTATTTATTTATTTATTATGTTGTTGTTGTTTTTAATGATGATTGTGGGTAAACGTAATTTTCAATATTTCCTCCAAATATATATTGAACCATCATCATTATCATCATCATTAAGTATAATGAAAATATACTATTTGTTTTCTTTTTGCCAACATTTAAGATATTCATTGTTTCCACGCAAAGATTTACGCTCATATATATTTATATGCACATATAAGAGCTTGTATTATCGATGTATAACGTAGACTGTCGTGAGTAGTTGCTGGAAATTTTGAAACGACGAAGTTGTATATTTGCGTTTTACATGCAGTGGTACAAAAGGTCTTATACCCTTCCTTTCTTTCTACGGATAAATTTTAGTGATAATAACTTCTATTATGAGAAACATGTGTCATTTAGCCAACGTTATTTTTAGTAATTAGTATTCAGGTATTTAATGCTGATAGGATTTAAAAGATCAAAACATGATTTTCATAAATCACTTGGTAGGGTATCACATTTAAAGACCGGACAGTGGTCACGAGAAGAAAACATCAAATTTCTTTCCTGTTTATAACAGTTTTGAAGAAGAAGAAGAAGAAACAGACTTAGTTTGCATCGTCATAATAAAGAACCGTTTCGTGTTTTTCAAACTTGTAAAAAAAGAACCCGCTCATTTTCAACGTTGAAAAATGAACAAGTTTGTATTTTCAGTCTTGAAAATGACGACCCATAACAATTGTTTTCGTTTTCTGGTACAATGTACTTTTTTTAGCACCCCCACCCCCACCTAACTTGGTAATGATGAGCTAGAAGCAGGTGAGTCACTACGACCCATTTGGGCTCATTGGCGTACTAAGGCTAAATAGCGCCCGGGGCGACGATGATGGCCAAAAGGGACATCACGAGGCTCTAATTTTTGTCAGCTGTTTTGGCGCCCCAAGACCCCTGGGACAACCGCCCCGTCCGCCGCCCCCCGCCCCCCCCCCCCCTTTCCCCCCCCCTCCCCCCCCCCCCCCGCCTGTTGGGCCAGATGTTGAACATTGCAAGATACATGTACATATAATGACATTGAACATTTAAATCATGTTTCTTAATTACAAGAAAATAGATGTACATGGTACTTTTTTCACATTTTACACATTGATACCCAAGACTTAGATATCTACTCCGACTTCTCAAATATCTGAATTATGAGAATGTTAAAACTGCACAACTTAAATTGCTTCCTATTCTTTTTTTATTGCAGGAAACCGATACAGAGTATCTTACAAAATGAGTGGATGCCTAAGCAATCCAAGACAAGAGTGCGCAAACCGTGGTAAATTGCTTAATAAGATACGTTTGTAACTATGGAACCCCTGAAGTACTCGTTACTGACCAAGGGAGAGAATTTTGCAATTAAGTTAACCAGTTGTTTTGCAGCTAAATGTGTATAGAGCACCGGATTGCATCCCCTTATCACCCGCAAACTAACAGAAATATTTAATCGCACGCTTTGTTCCATGCTGACCCATTTTGTGGACGAAAATTGCAACGACTGGGATGCAAGGCTTCCCTATTTTTGTTTTGCTTACCGACCTGTGGAGCTTAAATCTGCAAAGAAAGATCCATTTTCTCTTACGTACGGAAGAAAGGCGATATTCCATTGTTCGGAAAGTCATACCCTAACAGATACTGAAGCAATGGAAGCGACGATGGATTCATTTCTGAATTTGTCTCTGTCGCGCAAAAGAGCTGCAGAGAATATACCTACTGTACAGAAAAAGAAAAACAAAAGCTTTACCACAATGGCAAAAGTGAAATACATTACTTTCAAGGAGGAACATGAAGTAATACTTCACAATACAAGAAAAACAACCAGAAAAGGAAAAAAACTGGACATGACCATATATTGTCGAAGCAGTGCTAAAAATAAGATCTTACCATTTACTGAGATACAAGAGTGTTGTTAATAGCAACAGACTGAACGCTTACAAGAGGAAAGCCGCTAAAACTGAATCAAAACCGATGGAAGAAAACACTAAACGAACAACCATGGCGTTGGGAGTAAATTCGAAGCCTGTTTGCCTCCGAAAAAATCGTCCATCAGCCAGATATTCTGAACGACAGTAAACAAATCCAGACACGTCTAATCAAAAGGAGGATACTGTCGTAGGATATTTGGGTACGGATACGGTTAATACAGTATTCCACAAACCCACTGACAAAGAATGGCAAAAAGACAAATCACAGATGTTTAGAATAAAGTGAAAAATTATCATAGGCATGGCTTTAAATAAAGATATCCTCTGGTCCAAAAACACATACAGCTACTTGTTATTTGGTGTCCGGTCATACCATATGTTACTCAAGGACTATGTTATAAATTTCATTAAAAAAACAAGGAAGTGTTCGAACAATACAATCACGGACAATAAGTATATATATCAATGAATCGGGTATGTCTGATCCTGGAACCTGTAGTACAGAGATGGAAATAATGCCTTTTTTCAACAATGCTTGAAACAAAAGTACATGTTTATTGTGAACATAGGGAAAAAGATGGCAAAACCAATTTCGCCTGGCTCACTTAGTCCCCTCTACGTACAAATAGTTCAGTATCGGATACCAGCATGTACATTCAAAACCTCCATGAGCATGGTGAACAGCTGTTTGATGTAAGAGACACCAGCTTGGCAGGCGATGTCAATAATAGGCCTCTCTTCAAAAGTGACCGATACTTGGGTATTAGAAACTACCTGCCCCGTAAATACTGGAGATTTGCGTCTGAAAGCACCTTGGATGCGTCACTTGTGAATAACTACGAAGATGAAGCGACTCTACAATCGCCATTTAGAGATCATTATGACAATGTGTTCGTTAAAAAGTTCCAAGCTGTCCATTATAATATTAATAGGATTTATAAGTATGCAAAATAAATAGATCCGAATGTTTTTAACTTGCTGTGTGATGAAGAGAACTTTGCTAAACATCTCCTGCCAAAATTGAAATATGCCTAAGATGACCAATAGTCACATGCGTGATTGTATTACTGAGAGGTTTCATTTACTTCATTCTTATATTTTGTTGTTGGAAATAAATTCAAGCAGTGTCGTTAAAATTACCTTTGGTATGGAATTGAAAAAATATTCGATCGTTAGTACTGAAGTCCGTTTTAACATAAATTAATTTTTAAAACCTCCTAAAAGCGCTCTATAATTGAATTTATGAGCTCTCGATTTGAATAAGATAATTCCACAATTCTTTTATAGAACTCTTCAAAATGGTTTATTCATTAATAAGACACATTCTTCCAATCGACCTGAACAGTAATTTAATTCTTATATTATTGGTAATTTAACAGATATTTTCGGTTCGATGAGAAATATCTCCAATTCAATTGAATATTTTTTAAATCTCAGTCATTGAAAACAAATATCTATCACTGATATGGAAATACCGTTCACAGAATAAGATACATATATACATTTTGTCATTCGACTTGTATTAGATACGAAAGGCCGCAGATGGTATTTTGACCATTTTGTAAAGATTCTAGGAATGCAAAAACTAAAAATTATTTTCTTCATATGGTACAAGAAATAGAAAATAAGCACAAAAAGTTTCAGTTCCTCCAAGTATGTAATATGACAATATTTGAAATTGCAATTATTTTCTCATTTTTGTTTTGAAATCCTACAATTACGCAACATCTAAAATAAATGAGCATGGTCACATACTTATTTATAGATTTCTTATTTATGCTATTTATATATTATAAAAGTACTTGCTCAAACTCAGGAAACATTGGTACAATCTACATTGAATGAATGAATGAATAGTGTTGTATGTCTCGTCAACAAATATTTTAGAACATTATGGGAGGGACGAGCTCCGCACATATTGAAACGATAAATAGCTGATTTTCTTCAGATACGGCGATGGCGTAGATCGAACCCACGCCTATTACCAGAAGTTTGTGATCTGGTGCTGGTGGTGGTGATGGCCTGTCAATATAAACGGTCATTTGCGCAGAGCAACATCGAAAGGCAGGGCGATGATTGATGATGGTCCTTCAGACAGGCCGTTGGCGGGGTTCGAATCCACGACGGCAGCGACGCGCAAACTACTCGCCCCACGAGGTGCCCTGTGTTCTGGAGCGCGGTGCTATACCATTGGACCACGGAGGAGTGGTGGCTGCTACCTTCCATGTCGCATTATCGAATTGTCGCGGCGACAGAGAGACAACCAAACAAAATATCGCGACAAAGCGCCCACGTGACAACGCGACAAAATAGTGCGAGAATTTGACAGTATTATTTTGTCGCCTTGGCGTCCTATTTTGTCGCGTTGACGCCTTGAATTTGTCGAGTTGTCGCTTTGTGCGTTGTTTGGCGCTTTGTTGTGTTCCCGCTTTATGGTTTTATGGCTTTGGCGCCTTGATTTTGTCGGGTTGTTGCTTTGTAGCCGCGTTAACGCTTTGTTGCGTTGGCGATTTGTCGTCTTGACGCTTTTTTGCCTTGTTGCGTTGGCACTTTCGCGTCGTATTTTGCTGACATGCGCATTTTATACCATCCTTGATGGTTAAGCAAAATCAATATTACATTGGATTTCCCTATAGGACTAACCGGCAAAAGTACTCCCATATCAAATAATTTCTTGGTAAATATTTAATAAAAAAAATTCGTTGTATTGTTTTTGCATATAGAAAGTACATGAAATTGTTTCTATGATACAATTAATGAGGAATAATTTTATATTATTTTTATTATGTTACTCGACTCAACTTTCCTCCCTGATCCGGTCAAAGTACAGTACGAAAGGAGCATAAAAGCCAACTGCAAATGGCGATCCAAAATTACTTACATTACGCATGTCAACCGGAAGAGGACAATGTGACGACGCCACTAAGTGACAAAGCGACAACATGACAACCCAACAAAATCCAGGCGCTAACTCGACAAAATAGGGCGACAAAAGAACTCTGTTGCTTTGTCGCCCTAGTTTTATCAGATTGTTGCGGCATTTTGTTGGGTTGTCGCTTTGGCATTTGGTGGCTTTGTTGCGTTGGCACTTTGTTATTTTGTCGCCGCGACAATGCGATAACACGGTATGGCAGACATCGGCCAGCATAAGGAGCACAATGTACATTGAACTTATTTGCTAACGTCCTGACATACTGAGGAAATCGGACAATATAGAGTAACAAACTTACGGCAATGGATCTGTGCTTGTAATTGGCTAAGGCCTTTGGGTCATGTTGCTCATTACTTAATTCAACATTGGTCAATATCTTAGTTTGCCTACTATATATATGATAATAAAAACTGTTTTAGATTATATTAAAGAATTAAAATTTTAAAAAAATTTAATTAAGTTGCAGTAGCTGTATCTATTAGCGTGTTATAGATATACATCTAATGCATTAAGGGGTGGAAGTCCATTAACCAACTCCGAGAGATGGTGTACCTCGAAATCTGGCTTTCCAAGATCAAGCAATGCTAATACATGCTATCACAAGTGTTTCTGGTAACCACGAGTCACAGTGGTGTCTCAGGGACAACATTGTAAGGAAAGGATGGTATTCTATATGTCATTTTATAACCATTCTTAAGTTCAGTAAAACTAAGACGCAAGAAAAATTCCTTTATTGGATCGTATACGATCATGATAAGTTTAAAAACAGCGTAAAAATTCGATTTTAGAAATGCATAATGTATTAAACACTCTCTTTCGTGCATAGTGTGTGTCCGTGCGTGCGTGTGTGTGTGTGTGTGTGTTCACTTGGGAAGGACGTTGTGGGATTTGCTCATAGAAATTGTTATATGACAAAACTCGGCTATCGTTTTCACGTTAATCTGGACCTGTAGTTATAATATATACAGGGTAAACTCTCTGTTTTCAAACGCGAAAACAGGATTTTAATTAATTCAATTTAGTTGTCTATATATTTAGAAATTATCAAAAATTTTAACATTCACTTGTGACCTGCATTTATGGATATTTCTGAAATAGATCAGTATAACCAAAACTATGACAAAGCAATCGTTTCGCTTTATTATACATAGGAAGCACCACAAAGTTGAGCCTGAATCCTCAAATTAAATACTCATTTTCACTTACAAATTATTTAAGTGAAATATTAATGTAATATTTAAAGGAATGCAGGAATTGAATAAGTAGCTTACTTGTTTCCGTCCGTCCGGTACGTACGTCAGTCCCGCATCTTGTGTACAAGATATTTCAAGGATGTTTGGATACTGACCAAACTTGTGTAACAATTTTAATAAGAGAGTATTCATATGTGCGTGGTAAGAATTTATTCTTTTCTTAAAAAGCCGCTTGCACTCGCCTTCTTAAATGGTATATATGCCTTTCAAAACACTAGGTAAGTGATTACTCCTGTTCCTGCTCCTTAATTGGGATTTAAATATCTGAATGTAAATGAAATCACTTCATTTCCTCTTTCTGCTCCTTGTTCAGGATTTAAATACGTCATCAATTAACATACGTTACTTAATTCCTAAAGAATTATCCTTGTTTTTGTTTTTTTTTTGTTTTTTTTTCTGGTTTTTTTTGTTGGATAGGGTCTGAAATGTATAATCTGAATTTAAATGGAATCCCACTTAAAATCAGATCATGAAAATCGGACCCTGTCTTTTTACAAAAAGCTATGGAATAGGTATATTTGGCATAAGGGTAATATACATTTTTAATTAGAAGTTATTCATGGTAGCAAGCAAAACGAACAGTTGAGAAATAATAACTGTTGGGGAAGACACATCACCTGTAAGGGGACAGCAAAATAACTGACACAGTCCCTATTACTTTTCTTAGTAACGGAAAGTTGCTCCAACAGACTATCAGATCTATGCAAATTTTCTGCCTATTAATTTGTAAGGCAGTGTTTTCTCATCTTACTAATCTAAACAGGAACATGAAACATCTATAAGTATTTCACGAATAGTGTACAATGGACATAAGAAGAGAATATACACAAAAGAAAGCTTAAGAGTTGTCCATTTACAGTAGGCATAGTATAAAGGTAAATTTGATATTTGTGATTAGAAGTAATTTTGCAACTTTTTTTGTTTAAATTTGTTAGTCAGTACAAAAAATATACGCAGTAAACCTGGGCTCGGTTATCCAATTCACAGAGGATGATATTGCAGTTGTGAGAATGGGAGGGTCAATTTTCAACGTGTTCAATTTTCAATCTGTAGATGATTGGTTGTACAACTGGACATTTCTGGGTGGGTCAGTAATTGAAAAGTGACTCACATCTGTTGAAACATGAACCTTGACCATGTTTTTAACGGGGTTAAAAATTCCATCTTACAGCGGGAAATAAATACAATATGCATAGTAACAGTGTTCAGTTCTGTTCTAAATTTCCTTTTATTTCTCTGCTTTAGCTTATGAAACGTTCATATCCATAGCCTGTGATGAATTTTTTTTATTATTAAACAATATGGACAGTATTTTAATTAGAAACATCCAAAATTAGATCTAAATCTCCAGAGATTATGTTCCCAAAAGAGGAAAATTGTTTAAGGAAAATTCATTCACATGATAGATTGATCTAATTATTGTGCAGGATTAATTCCAATGGTTAGGCATTCTGGGCATGTTTCAAGCATAAATTCAGATTAGTTTCCACAAATATATACAATGAACAATGCCCGAGTTAATTGAGGATTATCCCTGACAAAGGTGTTCACGTGAATGGTCGCGTAATTATGACCCGTGTCGTATAGGACTGCTTGCACCAGTTTGGAATCCCCCTGTCAGTATGTTTTAAGTGAAATGTTGATTATAACAGTTTGGAATCCCCTGTCAGTATGTTTTAAGTGAAATGTTGATTATAACAGTTTCGAATCCCCTGTCAGTATGTTTTAAGTGAAATGTTGATTATAACAGGACTGCTTGCACCAGTTTGGAATCCCCTGTCAGTATGTTTTAAGTGAAATGTTGATTATAACAGGACTGCTTGCACCAGTTTGGAATCCCCTGTCAGTATGTTTTAAGTGAAATGTTGATTATAACAGGACTGCTTGCACCAGTTTGGAATCCCCTGTCAGTATGTTTTAAGTGAAATGTTGATTATAACAGGACTGCTTGCACCAGTTTGGAATCCCCTGTCAGTATGTTTTAAGTGAAATGTTGATTATAACAGGACTGCTTGCACCAGTTTGGAATCCCCTGTCAGTATGTTTTAAGTGAAATGTTGATTATAACAGGACTGCTTGCACCAGTTTGGAATCCCCTGTCAGTATGTTTTAAGTGAAATGTTGATTATAACAGGACTGCTTGCATCAGTTTGGAATCCCCTGTCAGTATGTTTTAAGTGAAATGTTGATTATAACAGGACTGCTTGCATCAGTTTGGAATCCCCTGTTAGTATGTTTTAAGTGAAATGTTGATTATAACAGGACTGCTTGCACCAGTTTGGAATCCCCTGTCAGTATGTTTTAAGTGAAATGTTGATTATAACAGGACTGCTTGCATCAGTTTGGAATCCCCTGTCAGTATGTTTTAAGTGAAATGTTGATTATAACAGGTTTGAAGAAAGACAAAAATATCTTTGTGAGATTTCAATCCCAATAGAGCTAACAGATTGCTCATACCCTCTAACCATCGAGATAGTCAAAACACTACACTAGGGGTGGTAAGTTTGGTGTATATCGATACTTCTGACAATACCTTTATCAGATTGTCCATACGCTCTTGCCATTGAGCTAGTTAGAACACGACACTAGGGGCGGTAAGTTTGGTGTATATCGATACTTCTGACAATACCTCTATCAGATTGTCCATACGCTCTTGCCATTGAGCTAGTTAGAACACGACACTAGGGGCGGTAAGTTTGGTGTATATCGATACTTCTGACAATACCTCTATCAGATTGTCCATACGCTCTTGCCATTGAGCTAGTTAGAACACGACACTAGGGGCGGTAAGTTTGGTGCATAACCATAAAACCACCACAGGTTTTAAACCGCATTTTACATTTTGATGAAAAAGTGACTTCTAAGGTAAGAGAACAACCGAGTAACTCCATAATTTATCGCTAAAATGTATTTTAAAAGTCTTTGGAGTCAACATTGCGAAGGTATTCTCCTGGGATCTATGATATATTTTGCCTTTAAGTTGAAAAATGTTTTTAAAAAAACGGCCTTTGGAAGGCAACTGCCTGTTAAGTGTGGCCTTGTACTTGGGAACTACATGAATATTGCAAGCCTTTGAGCACTTCTTATATTATAATACCTAATTAAAACGCCTTCATATATCTTGTTCTCCGTGGTAAAGTTCTGTCTCTAGTAACAAAATATATAAGTATATGCATTCATCGCATAATATTAATTCATGAGAAAACGATTGGCTTGTCACAAGATGTCATTAGATGATATATCTCAATAATGATGAATGAGCTGTATGTATCGTGGCTTGTCCAATAAAACATGATTAATCGTGTGAATATGAATATTTACTTCGGGTGTATACGCAACTTTTCTAAATAGAAAAAGCATACGGAAGCTTTAGAAAATTTGTGGATGATTGTTTGAGAAATATGAGAGATACTCCAAGAAAACAAGAGAATTTCGCTCACTTTCAACCAGGAGCGGATCCATAAATATCGTTTAGTGGGAGCGTAAACAAGTAGCCGAGGGGTCTGTGGGACAGAAACCCTGGTAAGGGCCTAGGGGTCGAAGCCCCCTGAAGCTCTTGCATTTTAAGCCTTTCCATGACATATTTGTAAGCATATAACTGTAAAGAAACCTTACTCTAGGTAAGGTTCCGATTTTATGATTGGGAACAAAAACAATCAATTTACTCTTACTAAATAAATTTCATTAAATGCTCAGAAACAACTTGTCATTTGCATGAACAACTATCTGAATGGTATTATGGGATAAGTACAGTGTCTACAAATTTTGTCAATGTCCGATAATGGTAAACCCTTAAAATTAAAGTTATATTTATATGACTCATAAAAGGAAATGGTAGATATATACTGAGGATACAGAAATTCGCCCCATCATCAAATTCCATCCTGACACATGCAGGGTGCGGCAACAAATTCAAGTAGATGGCAGCAAAACAAATTTGACACGGTTGTGTTCAGCGATAACTTATTCTTGCCGCCGTGCGTGCGCTTATGTGCAGATCAGCCCATCCAACCAAACATGTATTCATCTGTCACTCCACCTACTCGTCCACCTAGCCCCAAATGCATACATGCGTGCGTACGCACCAACCTACCTACCAATTACCTACCTACCAAGTACATACAACGAGTGTCCTATGAGCATTTTTGAGCATACATTGTGTTTGGAGCCATTGTAAATCAAGATATCATATCTTAGGGTTGACGGCGACTATATATGTATTTGACAGTATATATGTTTCTTTTCTCATCTATTATTCTGTTATATTATTTTGTATAGGTACCTCCTTTAACACATGCAAGCATAAGAAATATATTGCCGTTGGCAGAAAAAGTCTTGAACTCTAATGAAGGAGTTTCATCAACGCACAAATGGCTCCCTTCACCACATACCATCCTGACACATGCAGAGCGCGTGGACAAATTAAGGCAAATGACATGAACTATTTGACATGGTTGTGTAGAGCGAAAACTCACTCGTTAAGTCAATCAGCTCTTAGCTACCGGTGAAACGGAAGACATTTGCACCTAAAATCGTCTCACTTCTTACAGAAAGAGTGTAATTAAGGATCTCTATAAAAGTTTGACGAGGAAAGACGTGAATCTCACCAGCGGGACGATAAAAACCTAAGACAAGCATCCGTCGGCGAGAAAGATGGAAAAATTGTTTATAATGCACATCTCTAAATTTATGTTGAGTCTACGTTTTCGATTTACAGTAGTCCATATGCAATGATAAGAATAAGTAAGCATAAAAATGGTCCGATACATGACGATGAATTTACATCTTGAATTTTGCAGACGCTTTCAATATCGCACATGTCAATCATATTTGACAATCTATTCCTTAATTCACCGTAAAAACACGGATCTTCACTGCAGATTGGAATTTTAACTTTCTTTTCGTTCACAAACATCTGAATAACGTACTTTCTGTCCACCATTTTGTCGTTAGACTGTCCAACATTTGGTGCACAAATGTAGAGGGTCAAAGCAATATTACTAGAGAAAGAAATGGCTTTACTGCCCATAAATTCGCGTTCCCTTAATTCCTCAAACTTATTCGCTTTTAGCGGCTGGTCCTTGAAGAAACCAAATATTGCATACAATGACGCCATGGTGCTGCTGTGACCAAAGTAGAACTTTCCTGGATGACACCTGTAGAGAGAAACAGATAATACTATTGTTCAATACGTGATCAAAATAATTAGATTATTTTAAGTATACAATGCAAACTGACATAACCACACTCTCCGGATGCCATGTTCGAAGAGGAAGAAATATACATCAACCTTTTTGAAGACATGTTCAGATCACGTAGCAGCGATGACTTGACGTGAACCAAGTCCCCTATTTAATAAATCTTCTACCCGTGCTATTTTCTATGAAGATAATTCTTCTATCAAATTCAATATATTGAATGTCTAAATGTGTGGCAGTAAAGTCCACGACAAAGTGTCGGAAATTTGGACGCCATTTTGATCTTATTTTTCGACCAACAAAATGTATCAGTGTGTTAGAATGAGTATAACAGTCTATACTGAATGTGCCTCTTCAATAACAACTGGGATTTGTTCATACTGCTAGAGGAGGGGGGAAATAAATATGAGCTGCAGCCTTGGGGAGCCTGCTCCCTTATTGAATTAATTTCATGGGGATCATTTGCTCAGCCCCAGAAGTTGGTTTTGAACAAATACCACAGAATGCATGCCGGCACACATACTAAAAGAAAGTTGTGAATACAGACTGTTGCATCCAATAAATATGAAAAAAATAAGGCCAAATCAGAAAACGGTCATTGGAAATTATATAGCTAGAGTAAAACCAACGTTAACGTCCACATATACTAGGTTGTTAACGCCTAATTGAACGTCCGAGATTTATGCAGTGTCCTGTGCCTGTTTCAGCCATGGATTTAGTTCATACGTTAAAATAGATCAACAATAGATTTAATAAAGATAAAAATAACAATTCGAGAATGAAAACATAGTTCAAAAGGTTCTTGATATAATTGACAAGATGTGTTACTTCTTTCAAATTATTTTAAACGCATTATCATTATATGATTTTGTTTTCTTAATTTAATGTGGCATTTATACATAAAAAGAGGGACTTACTTTTGATAATAAAAACCAATTATGGATATACCAAAAAATTTGAAACAACTGATACAGTTTTAGATTGCACTAAAAGTAAGGTTAAAGATGAAAATCTTAAAGTTAAATGATAAAAACAAAGTCGGTGATATCATAAAGTAATTTTTCTTTTTGGCTTAGGGAAAATATAACAAAATAGAAATATATAATTACAATAAATATAAAAATGAAAGTAAGGAATAGACACAGTAACTTCAATACAGGAAATTTTATAAGTCCAGAACTTCCGCACTGTAATGAAACAAAGTCCTATTTTCCGCTCTTAGATTTAATCTGAAACGTTTTAAGTCGTATTTTTACCCTTATTTTCTGCTTACATCAGTAGGTGAACATTCTAAGTTTGAATTTTTTCCGCAAAACTCTGTATACTGTATGGAAACATTTCCGCATAAATATGAGGAAGTATTTCAACAAGAAAATCCAGTGATAACGAAATACGCGAAATATTGTACAATTTCCGCAGAGATCTGTGTATTTCTGCAGAAAAATAGTCCCGCATCTATAAAAAATGCAGATGCCGGAGGATTGTTATTTAGTTGTTTCATGACCGTGTAATTCATTAAGTCTCCAAATTGTCTCATCATAATCTCTTTTATGCAGCTATATTGTTTTGTATCAACCTCACCAAGACTTTGTATATATTTTCTGCACAATATCTGTCTGAAGGTTTAATATTTAAAAACTTTTCTATAAAAAAATAAAATGGTTAGTTTTGCTGGAGCCATTAAAAGTTTGCGGTTGTGCCAGCGACTTGACACCTTATTTTCCCATAACACACATACTATTTATTTTGTCTTTTGTGTTTGATTTGATAGGTGTTATTTCACCATTAGCCATTGATATAATAAATCCAAAATAGAGATATCAGTTGAATATTCAACTTTCCAAATAGTTTTACAGCACATTCAAACCAGGGTATTCGAAGGGGATTCTGTGCATGTACGTAATACGTAACATAAGTAACATAAGCTTTAGGTCTCTCTCTCTCTCTCTCTCTCTCTCTCTCTCTCTCTATATATATATATATATATATATATATATATATATATATATATATATATATATATATCACGGTTTTTAAGGCATCTTGCAATTAAGTGGGGGAGGGGGGGGGAGTTTACAACACAGCAGCCTTCCTCTGAAAGCTTTCAAGGGTCACTAATACTAATTTATACCAGCTGGGTTTCAAAACTGCTACTGCAATATGAACAAGTCCCCTTTTCAGTCCTTTTTGAACAGACAGTAAAGAAAGTACTAGGAACACAAGAACTTGATAAATAAATATATAAAGAAAAATATATTGAAATGGGGATTTGATACAAGTCTATGGCGAAGGCTTGTGGAGCGAAATGATGAACAGGAGTTGAGAACCCCAGGCATAAAAAATGGATAAATTAGACATGATGAATTTCTTTTTCTTTAAATGTAGTATTGCTAATTTGCATAGGCGAGTCTTGATGCAAAATAACCTGCGCAGAGTTGCGAAATAAACAATGTAGAATGTCAGTGATGGTATTTTAACCACTGGTTGTAATCTCGCGGAGAGAGAGAAGCAGAGTAAAAATATAGCATTTATACTGAATATGATGTAAATGGGTAATATTGGTTCGTCTTATCCAATTTTCTTAATTGGCATGACGTTTAAAGATAAGAAATTATTTGATATGATTAGGTTAAAAATTTATATATTCTCACAAACAGTTGGACAGTCAAATCTAAACCTTCTTCCCCCGTACTTTTTGTAATAGAGTATCCACGTTAGGTTTCCCAGATTGCAGCTTCAATCAAATTGCAAATTCTCGTATTGCGGTCACACATACTGTTGTGGCTCGTGAATGAATCACTCTCCCTAAGGGATCTAACAGGCGTGACGCACGCAAGTGGTGGTATTTTGAGACATTATATGGGCTATTTGCACACAATGTACAATCAGCATAAAACTGTTTTAGTTCAGAGTCCAGTAATCTAGTTTACGATCAAGGGTTTGTCAGAAGAAGTGGTTGCTGTTATAGGAGATGTGAAAGGGATGGACCATAAAATAAAGCATGATCTGAAAGAACAGATGGTGCAAAATTGCTCAATCTACTCAAGCCACAACAAGAGATAAAAATATAAATAGCTTAGATCCAACCCCCTCACCACCCCGCGGTCGTTACATTATTTATACAATTAGTTTTTAAAACATTTATGTGACGTACATTTTTCATTTATCTGACATGATATAAATTATGCAATTCAAATGTCGAAATCCGTTGAGCTTTTACATCAGACTGAAGTATGTATACATTCGAGCCCATATACTCTATGTTTGTTTTGTTTCGTTTTGTTTTTTGTTTTTCTCAAATGTATGTTCACTTTTGTACGATTAATTATGGTTTTAATTGATTACCTCATCAAGAACCAAAGCTTCAGTTGTAAGAAAGCAAGAACAATGATATGATCGGGTATATTACAAAATATATTAGTCCTCCTAGGGACCTAACTTTAATCTGGGAATGAGATGTTGAAATAAAATGAGTACCAATTGATAGTTCCACCAACATTAGCAGCTCCTTATCTTTATATCTTTGCCTATTACCAATAGAAGTCCACCAGTTATAAGTAGATAGCTGTGTGCGCACTTACTTTGGAATAGTTACAAGACAAGAATATGTCGATGATATCGGTGCGCTAGTGATTAGACATAAAAAGCAAGCCTAATGTATCGATGCGCGACATATTGTCCAAAGACATATCATCAACTTCATAATTTCGTCGAAAATGACAATTCCTAGCATGTTCATTTGCCAACATATTTCTGTCTAAATACCAATCGTAGTTTTGGCGGAGAACTCGTCCAATATTTATATTCCGACATTTCTTTCTTTGGATCCTTTCATCATTTCCCCATATTCAAGATAGGTCAATCTGAAATTATGACAAAGTGTCTTTGTCGATTACGTGTCGTAGTCGACAATTTTTTTTCCCCACAAAATGTCAAGGAACCCTAATTTGTACCAGAAGGATGGTAAGAGGTGTGAGCGAAGCAGCGTTCCATGTGTACCCTCGATACTTTAGATGTTCTCTTGTTACACTCTCATAATTTAAAAGCAGCGTTCCATGTGTGCCCCTCGATAATTTCGGTGTTCTCTTGTTACACTCTTATAATTTAAAAGCAGCGTATTTTTTTTTTCTTTTGTCTACTCACACTGTACCGCCATTTACTATGTTGTCCATACCAGTAAACATGTCCTGTACTAAAGGACAGGCAATTTCACCCATCACAGGATGCCCGTGCAGTCTCTCGTAGTAATCCTGCATAAAAAGAAGACGAGAATCCCAGATGACAGTTGAATGGTTGTATACATATATTGCTAAGATTGGAAGATTAGTACCTGTAAATCACATTAATATTGTCACAAACCTGGAATATGTGCCATTTGTATTAATGCCTCCGTTTCAAGTTTTGATAAATTTTAGTGATTTTTTATTTAATTATGGTGAACTGGTGTATGAAAGATATTACTCAGACTGAGTAATTAGCCAGTTAGGTCACCGGATTTGATGGTAGCATGTATTATTTCGTTAATTGGCCCTGTAAAATTTAATAAAATATAAGCATTTTTGGAATATTCTCACTTATAAGAATTAGCAGTTAGAGATAGGAATAATTCTATGTATCATATGTTTGGTTTCTTTTAGTGGTACGTGTAATAAAATACCGATATAAAGTTTAGAATTGCGTGCTGATATGTCATCCTAATGTAAAGTAAGAGAAACACGCAACTGTTAAATTGATCCCTTGAATGTCTGGTCCTTAGTTTAAATAGAGGAAAAGTATTTGTATGTATTAACGCATTTTATAGAACCAATAAGAGACAATGTATGTTGTCTTGAGGCCATTGGAAATTGTGAAACAACGACCTCAAGCCAGACTCACACAGTGTGTTCGGTATTGTTATTTTTTACCCCGCTCCGTCTTGATGTGAACTTATATACTAGCTGCTTTTAGACCCCTGGCTTGTTACAATATTTCATATCTTCGACGCAAGCATGTGAGTATTCTAGTTTTAGTCTATAAGTAGAAAATAAAAACAACAAAAGTAAGTCTTCTGAGAAGCACAATCTTTGCTATCGAGATAACGAGACGAATAGCTGTGCATGAAAGGCTTACACCCAAGATTTCCTTAAGTGCATAATAGAAATGCTGACACAGCCTTTATCGTACAACATAATGGCTCTGAAATCGGGACTAAAATTATTCGAACGCTAGAATATATATATATATATATATATATATATATATATATATATATATATATATATATATATATATATATATATATATATATATTCATCAGCATATCACTGACTACAAAGTCAAGCTCTTCGATTGAAAATTATATGTAGGTTACTTTCAACGAAATTGATTAAAAGATTTTAAAGTGAATCTGCATGTGCTAAATACTGGGAAAAGAACAGGATATACTACGCCTCCACATATTCCAACAACGTAATGATTAATATATAGCCTGCATTAATATTTGGTGATTGAGCTGTTGGAATTATGAGTATATAAAAATTGAGTGACAGATGCGTCGAGTTGGCTATACGTCCGTCGTGATAGACATGTGTAAATCAAAATCACGTTATGGAACCTCTGCAAGAAGAAGAAGAACAAAAATGAAGACTATTACCTCTAAATCATGGGCATACTCCAAAATCTCTCTCTCGTTGTCTTCGATCATGTCACACCATGCTGTGCTATTGACAGATGCAAGTTCTGAAGCGCACACCAGGTTTATAAATGATACGTCATCTGTAATATACAAGGTATTACTATGATAATATTCGGGTTTTAAAAAAGAAATTGGTATTATGTTGGATGTTCACAGTAGCGGACACGTATTACCTAACAAAAACACCATGGGTCGCAAAATGACTGAAAGTTGAAAATCTGCTTTTTTCGCTTTGCATTTAGTAATACTTGAACACTAGTTCTCAATTTTATCTTACTTTATTTTATTTTATTTTATTTTATTTTATTTTATTTGTGTCGGGACCTTTAGTGGAAATCAAAACATAGTGGTCTGACGACTGACAGTGACGGCGGCGTCGACAACAGTTTTGTTAATGTTTTGGCTAAGGTTTTTAATTTGAGCGTGGCTCGACATGCAGGCCCTGTTCTTTATGTAAAATTTATTAACACCAAATCAAAATAAACGAAGAAGTAATAAAATACGGTAACATTATGGTTAGCAACTCTCTTATCAGTACATTTAAACTGTAGACAGGGCACACACCTTTGATATCTTTCTGCTGCCTAAGACTTGGTTTTCTTTTGCGCTTTGTTATAAAATCCCCAAATGAAAAGAATAAAAAATATATGACCACATATCATAAAAAGTACACGTATATTTCCAATATTTTGTCTTACTTTCTGAAAGTGTATTGTCGCTGAAGCCCAGCCTCCTTTGTACAGAGTCAGTAATATTTTTGATGTAATCTGAGTCCAAGAAGGTTCGTAGCTCGTACAGAAGACGTGGGTCTTGCGTGACTTTTTCTAACCTCGGACATTCCTCGTAGAAACGAACTAGTGAGTCATTAACGTGTATTTCTAGCTCCCTATCATCCACAAATTTAATAACGTCCCTTATTCCGTCCATAAACGACCTAGCACTGCTCGTCGTCCGATCTTTATTAGAAGACAAAAATTTTAACTTGAGTTCTTTCGGATCCTCAAAGAGTTTCCGAAACCTTTCTCCGAACCTTTTTCCTATGCTGAATTGTTCATTCACGCCTAAAATATTCAATTGGTAAGCTTTTTCTTTTGGGATTCTACTAACCCACGTATCGATGTACGAGAACTGAATGTTTCCCAAATTTTCTTTGATTATTTTCTGCAAATTGGATAATTTCCGTAAAAAAATCAAATTTGGATAGGCGGCGCCGTGACGTACGAGGGTACTGACGTGTTGAGCCGTGCACGGGGTTCCATCAACGTTCAGTGACATCCATTCATTTGTCTGAGGGTCTCGCACATGGTCATGCGCCCAGAAGTAAGAAGTTCTGGTTGTGAAGAGATCCTTTCTGAACCCAGAAACGCAGCTTAGGATAAGCGGGACGAGTATGCAGCATGGGAATAACATTTTACAAACGCACTGCTGTTTCTGAAATAGAAATGTTCAAATAATTTGTAAAAATGGAAAACATTTTCTTCCTTAATAAAGGGATTTTTGTTCTCACGGCATACATGGAAATAAATGTATATTTGTATTGAACACTACGACGATGTTCAGAAGAAGATTCCTTTATATCTATTACCATAAATTACCAATATATATATATATATATATATATATATATATATATATATATATATATATATATATATATATATATATATATATATATATATATATATACATACTGAATCGAAACAATATATCATTGTCTCAAAGAAAAATAAAATATTCCCACCTTTGATATTTCTTTCCGTTCAGAACTTCGAATTCTTTCCACCTCTACATACAAATATATCTTTTAACGTTGTGGCACGATGCTCTCATATAATTTTTAATTTTCTTCTTGATGAACATGAATTCACTAAACTATTGACAACCTAGCAATGTATAGGATATATGAGGTACAGGCGTGGCCTGGCTCCGATGTGAATTTTCAAGGTATTAAAAATGAACGAATATATTTTCAAATATTTTGAAAATCGATATCTCAAAAAGCGGTTTTATTTATTTTATTTAGTAATTATAAATGAATTACAGATATGGAACAACAGCAACGGTTGCAACTTGAAAATGTCAAGGAGCCTCTCGTTGGCGCTGAAGAGAGGTATATTTGATAGCAAAGAGATAACCACGTATGGTTATTATAATAAAAATAATTAGAAAAGAACATAAAACTTACCGAAAACAGGTTCCTATTAGCCTGGTTGATATCTCGCAATGCTGTAGGATTTGTAATGTGTTATTAGTGGAAAATAATTCGGAGTGTAAATGACAGCCGAACTGTACACGCATTTCCATGGTGACTTATACTGACAGTATTCATTTGTCTTCATTGTTTGTCCTGAAGCAAAACTGAACCTGTGACTTTGAAGCCATGAATCGCAGTACATTATGAAGATAAATTTATTTAAACCTTTTAGTGCAATAGACCTTACATTCAGATGATCTGTTTTTGTCCGTTAAAGAGAAGAAATATGTTATTAGTTTCTAATGAGTTTTATACTTTTGTTTGCTCGTATATTATTTCGCCCACAAAAATGTCTACAGTGATAAGAACTCGGGAAAAAGCGTAAGTGACAATTGTATTTCATTTGCAGTATTGTGTACGTAAGGAGGAATCTGAAGAAATCTTAACTCACTGTAGAGTAATGATACAACCTTGCAAATCATTGAAAATGTAATGGATTTATAAACTGCAACAATTTCTAAAACTGTGTTATTTTTTTCCTGGTTACTGTATGAAGATGGAATACAATCAGAATATATAATAGTCATAAAACCGTGTTAAGCTACGTAAGAAGCGATTTACCCTCATAAATTGTGACGGACAAATGAACACAGTGTCGTACAATGCCAAAAATGTGGATCTGCCCTCAAATCAGGCGGACCACCACCATGGTGGCCCTCCCCTTATGACATTACATAAAATCGCACGGCCCATCCGCCCTCGGGCAAATTGCCAGATGGGCCAGTACGACGCTGAATAATCACCTTTACATTAATTGGAACTAAAAAGGTTACTTTGTGAAAAAGTTAAATAGCATCCATTTGTTATTATCCATAAATTGCCAAGAGCCGTGGATGTCTCTTTACCATTTTCAATATTATCATCAATCATAGTTGTCAGATTTTTCTTTCTTGCCAGTTAGGAAAGGAAACTAACGAGTGCTAATACTGGCTATTAATATTCATATTTCCCCTCAGGAATAAGTTCTTTATGAAGAAAACTATAAATCGGACGCTTAGAATAATTAAAATGGACCGATATGAAGTAGTAATTACCAGTATGTATCCGATTTTAAGCCCATACTTGATGATAAGCACACCGTCCAATGTTATGCAAATATTAACAGTGGGTATCTTTATCGCATAATAAGCGCACTCCTTAAGTTTTTGCCATTTCATTAGTCTGGCCCCTGGTCTTATCATGGGAGAAATACTGTATTAATTTATACATCAACGATGGTGACATTTCCTGAAGAATATACTTGCTTTGTTATAGATTAGTCAGTAATGGTAACTTCTCCAGTAGCAGCAGCAGCAGCAGCAGCATCAATGTAGTGCCTGTCGGGATGCAGGTTGGATTCCTGTACTAGGTCTAGGAGCTGCTCGACCCTTTCTAAATGGACCAAGGCCACGCTCAATTTGTTGCTGACACTTTGACTCTTTCTTCTTTATCTAGTGGAACAATAAATGGCAAGACTGGCAAACTCGGCGCTGTATAAGCGAGAGGCCATGATGTGAATGAAAACATCCTTAGGTTTAGTACATATAGTACATAGAGATGATTAAAAAAAATTTGTTTAAAAAATAGAAAAAAAACAAAAAAACATTTCAGGACTAGTCATGAGGACGTAAAAGAATACATCATTCGAGAGAGAGAGAGAGAGAGAGAGAGAGAGAGAGAGAGAGAGAGAGAGAGAGAGAGAGAATTAAAACACCATAAATAGAAATAATAATGTCAAAGTGACAATTTTTTCACAATCAGGACTTTAAGCCCCGCTCTACTGATTTATTAACGCATTAAAACAAATAATGAAGATGGCAGCCCCTCCTCCTAAATCAGTTCTCACTAGAAGAAATAAACAATCTACAATACAATACACATATAAATAGTTTAATAGTTCTTGTCTCCGATGAGTCGACAAATTTCAAAGATTGACTTTCCAACTGTTCCAAAGGCTCCTGTGATTGTAGCTGTGGTTGTTGTTGTAGCTGGAATTTCCTTGGCTACCTTTGCTGCCATGTCAGTGTTTTGTAATAGTGGATTTGGAACAAGCAGTATAGAAAACATATACCAATTCAACAACCCTGCTCTCCTCAAGTTCATTAAATTCACTTACGATGACTCCCGTGCTACCGCGCGGGAAGCGTGATAAACCTAAATTAGTATGACTACGCATTGATCAGTTGGTATATCTGTTTTCTATACTACTGTAGGCAAATACCAATTCACCCTACTTCTAGAAGTACTTCCCAGACGTAATGGAAGTATGGAAGCATGTATGAAAGTCTTCGTTGAAGAAAATGTGCTGAATATAAATGGACAGACTAGTGGAGAGTGTTCGTAAGAGAGTGAATGAAATATTACCTCAAAAGATGGATGAACTATTGGCTGAAAAAGTGGCTAATATATTGGCTGAAAAGATGGCTGGAGAATTACTGCCTAAACTAATATCTAATATAATTGACCCTAAGGATGTGTCCATAACTGAGCCTAAGGTTGTGTCCATAACTGACCCTAATATTGTGTCCATAACAGAGCCTAAGGACAAGCTTGTAAATAGTAAATATACCTAAATTATCCAAATTACTTGCGAAGTATAAAAGGGTTATATGCAAAGCTGCAGTCCAGTAATCAAAACTAGATGGAACACCTTTCCAACGTAGTTTCGGTTCTCTGATGCGACATTTTCCAACTCTGCGTGTTCTTCGGTCATGGATGCGTTCGATACTGTAGAGGTCGTGGTCTTTCATCGTCACTCGTTCCAATATAGACATGTGGGTGATGTGCACGTACGCGTCCCGTCACACAACAATTCTGTCTTCCAGTTGGTTAAACGTCCTTTGTCAAAACACATTTTGTTTTTCAGATGCGAACCCAGTCTCCTGTGTTTAACACTAGTGTATGACGAGGACCATGACGACAACGATTGTGACTGTGATCCGCTTTTGTTTTCCCCGAGGTTCCAAACAATCGATCAAATAATGGCACTACGTTTTGGGTGGTCACTTGTTCTAGTATACATCCTACACTGCGCAATGGTACGATTCATTGTAGGCTTTCACAAGACGTGGTAACACATCAATGTATTTGAGTCTGTGTTGATGTGTACAATATTTCCACAAACTTTATTTCAATTTTCTTTGAAAACTTTCAACGTCACTCGCTTGGGTTTCCGTATTTTCAGTCTTGAAACAAAAAAATGAATGTGTCATTTCTACCATTCATCTTGAAATTTTCGATTGGATTTATTAATTCACTGCCTTTGTCTGTTTCCCAGAGGCTGTCGATTACTTTGTTTCAACTACATTTTCAGCGCTAACTAACACATAATCCATTTTGGAGGCCAAAGGTACAACCTAAGTAGATTTCGAAAACACATTGGTCACACAAAACAAATAAGTGTAACCTAGATTGTACTGAGACAAGTGGGTAACATTGAACAAAAAGTCACTCTTCCCAGAAATCCACTTCCACTGGGGTTTCAAGAAAATGTGTTTCTTGGTCTCGGTATCTATTCTTGGATCTGCAAGATGTGTTAAGGACAGTTTATATTTTTCTAAAAAAAAAAAAAAAAAAAGTTTGTTTGATGCGGAATGGGATGGATTCTTTGCAGTAATTGACGTGACTTCAAAGTAAACCATCGCAACACTTCTTTGAGACTCATTTACAACAAACGTGAACGCACTTGTGCATATTCTTCGCGACTGATGGCATACAGTGAACGAATTAATCTAGCGGGATAGTAGGATTGATGTGAAATCATGTTGAATAAGTATAGGTTATAACTATGTATTGAACAATATTTGATCTGAAGTCATGTGGCGCAGCATGTCCGAGCAGCTTGTGAGGGCATTCTACGTCACAGGAACGAGGGCCCAATATTTGTAATACTCAGTCCAGGGGCGGATCGAGGGGGGGGGGGGGCTGATCCATGCCTCCCCCCCCCCAAAAAAAAAAAAAAATTGAGCGAGGAACAATTTTTTTTTAGAGTAAGTTTTCCTTACAGTTAGATGGTTAAAATATGCACTGGAAACATTTAAAATTCAGGAGCTTCCGGTCGTTCCATCCCACAGATCCCTTGCCTCCTTGTTTACGCCCCCTCCCCCCAAACGATATTTCTGGATCCTCCCCTGTGGTCAATAACCTCCTTATTATATACTTAAAACAAGCCTGTTAATCGTTTTGTATGCTATAACAATAACACGATTGAAAACAAAATATGTAAACGTTTTATTTAACATTTTAAACGTCGTTAATTGTATAAATAAAACCTGAGCACCGAGCACTAATACACGTTTCTTTATTGCTATGGAAGCGCGCGTACATGAAGTGATTCTTATTCAGCAGTGAACGAAACTAATTTTGTTAAAGAAGATGGAATGTCATATAGCCAAAGAAACACAACGAAATATTTGATATTAGAACAAAAAATGACGCAATACATCAATGAAAATTGAAGATACAATTATGAAAAGATGAGCCATGTGGTCATTGTCCTTGTTCAATGTTGATGTCATGGTGGCGGGTAAATTTGAAATGTGCTGTGTGCATCAGGATTATTGCCAGGATATTGTGGCACATGGGTCTTGGATAATACCTGAAAATAAGGATATGGATTCATTCTGGAATCATTTGTGTTTCATTAAATTCATAGTACAGGATAAAACAATGCTACTCATAAAATTTCACTGTTCTTGCTGCTCTAAAATGAGAAGAGAAATCAGATCCCTAGGAAAAATGTTGATGAAACACCAAAATAACAAATACATAAGAGCTAACATTCATAAATTAAAAAGAGAATAAAAGCATACCCCAAAGACCAAAAGAAAACAATTTAAACAGAGTATTGTTAACCAGCTAAATGATTCACATGAACAAAATCCTAAACAGTTGTGGAACACATTAAATAAACTAAACAAGTCAGACTAAGAGGAAATAAATTCAATCTCAATGGAAGACTGGACTGCTTATTTTAATAATTATATAAAGAACACAATGAAAAATTAGCCTTAAGAAAACTTGAGAACAAAATGAGAACAGCAATCATTTATATTATCCTTTTACGTGTACAGAAATTAAATGATGAATAAAGCCTCTTAAAAACAATTTTAAAAAACCCTGAAATAGATATGATACAAAACGAATTAATACGAAATGGCGTAATGGTGCTGACTCATCCTGTCGTAAATTTTTGTTAATAAGTGTTACTGAATTATATATCATTTTCCTTTTAATAATGGTATAGTTTATTAGTTTATGATCTCTGTTCTTAGTCTAAACAGCTGTCGTCTTGTGAGTATACATACGGTAGGCTCGATCAATATTTCGAAACCTTAGTCGGCACTGGTGTTAGGTAGAAAGGGCTAATGTCTCTGGTCTCTGTTGGGCGTCGGATTTTTGATATGGCCAGCGTTCGAAGTTTCTGTCACCAATTTTAGTTTGCCGTAGCTAGAAGGAGTTCATCGAATTCGGGTGAGTGTTTACCATAAAAGGAATTAATTACGGTCATTATAGCTGGGTATTGACCAGTAGAAACAACGTTAAACTAATGGGACTGTTTATAAAGTATATATTAATGTCATGGATGGAGTAAGCGAAGATGGTTTTTATACCTTTCTGAAGGGCGAAAACGAGTAGGGCGACATGTAAATCACTGGACAACCCTCGTGAATCCAATCGTGAAAAGAAATTCGTACGAAATCTCAAATATGTCTCAACGAAATGTATGCTCCTTGACTGTCTTTCAGATAAGATTAAGTTGATTGCCACTCTTTGTAACACCAACACAATGTGTCGTGGAGGATGATCGAATAAGAGTTGTTTGTGTTCGATCAAAGGCTTGAGAAATTCGGTTTTGCCTGTAATGCCAGGTCCAGCAATGAGCATGTTAAAAGGACAGCGAAGATATAAGGGTTCCCAACGTTGACTACCTAAACAGAAGAAATTTTATTCAGAATAGAAGCATGGTTTTATTTTTATTTTTTTCTTAGATAGACAACACATCAAGTAATTTTAAAAAGTTAATCTTTTTTGTTTGGTAATTTTTTTTTTTTTTTGTTGTTCACAACACGATCCGTCCATGTTCTTGTAGGGGTGGTATTGGGTAGCCGTGTAAATATTAAGACACCACCTTTCGTCCCCAAGTCTCCAATCCAAGACTTTTCCAGTTGGGTAAATAATTTAGTATACAGTATGTTGGTGTAAACAGCTTGCGATACAAAATTCATGGTAAGTGCGGTATGTGGACAAAGTGCGACGAATCTCTTCTTTACACTTGCGTAGATTGGTATTCATCACCATTCGCAAAACTTTAAACAAAACAACCTCATCCCAAATTAAAAGGGATATCCTCCTGTGTATATGATTCTTCAAAGAGCACTTTGTAATCCTCTCAGTCTTTATCTTTTGATTGACATACTCCAACGGAATTTGGCGCAGCACTGCATGCAAACGTTGTGGCATCGCAAGGTTCATAACGTGTTCTTATAAGGTGTTCGAATCTTTTAATGTCTTTTTCAATAATGTGTAACCATTTGAACACGTTCTAGATAAACCGTCTTCTTATCACATTCAGATACTAATGATTAAAAAGTTTATTACATTGAGGATGGAGAAGTGCTTTGCGTTTCACTTGAATCTGTACCAAATAGTTGTAAATGTGTTATCCCAGCTTCAAAGTTAAGCTATGCATATGCTCTTCTAAACTGTCCACGATGAGAGTCCTAATACAATTTTACCAAAGGTATCATCTGGCTCGACCAAGTGAAGGTAGTGCTACTTCGGAGACCATTTGGCATGTTTATGGTAAGCTGTATCATTATGTTCCAATTCGAGGAGTTTCACGCCACAGCTGAAACAATGTACTTTGTCTCCTACTCCCATGTACACAAATCCTGCTCTAGCTAAAGCTTTGGGACTGGGTCCTTTCAGATATTTCGGTCATTTTTCTTTGAGTGTGTTAAATCGACGGGTAAAATAACAATAGCCAGCAAGAGTCACGATTAACGGCATTCTGCTCTCATACGTGATTTTCCTTAATAAGACGGAAGTAGTTCTGGACTGGTAGGTTTCACTTTAGCTTGTGGTGTAAAGGGTGAGCTGCAATAGAGACGCAGCTGCTGGTGATGATGATGATGACCTCCAGAGTTTGGTAAGGAGACTGCATTACTTTCTAGGATTGGACGAGGCTGTGCATCGATCTTGTCTTTATCTCTCTCTCTCTCTCTCTCTCTCTCTCTCTCTCTCTCTCTCTCTCTCTCTCTCTCTCTCTCTCTATATATATATATATATATATATATATATATATATATATATATATATATATATATATATATAAAGTTGCCATTGTATTGTGTTGTAATTTAAATAATATAAGTAGTTATATGAGGGCGCAAGGGGTCAAAATGCAAAATGTTAGGGTCATACGGGAAATTAACATGGAGAAGGCACTTGGGGGCCAAACGTGTTTATATGATCAGATGGGTTTATATGGTCAAATTGTAACATTGTTAGAAATGGCTGACCTCAATTGGAGTTACATGGTAACATTGTTAGAGTTGACCTCAATATGTGCCACTATAGGTACGTACGGCGCCCATAGACTTACATTGCTGTGGCGATATTGGGTCAAATGATAAATATAGTGGCCATAGGTTCAACATGGGAATGGGTTCATAGGGTCTAAAGTGTTTATAGGGTCAAAGTGTTTATAGGGTCATACAGTAAATCCTATGTTAAAATGGTTCCATGGGTTTAACATGGGGATGGTATTATAGAGTCAAAAGTGTTTATGGGGTCATACGGGAAATGTGATTGTTAAAATATAGATCTACTATCCAACACACCAGCTATACTATCCAGCAACCCTTGTTTGATGACTATCCAAATACACCACCTATACTATCCAGCAATCGCTTTTTGATTACAATCTAGCACTTGTAGGGGTCTACGGACATTTAACATGGGGAAAAAAAGAGTCGAAAGTGTATAGCTTCAAAGAGTGAAAAGTTTATGGGGGTCTACGAGAATTTAACATGGGAATAGTTATCTACTATCCAATTACTTAGTTATTTACAATCCAATACTTAGTTATCTACTATCCAATTACTTAGTTGTCTACTATCCAATACTCTATACACACTATCGAAAGCGCCTTATGTGGTATCTAAAAACCCCACACCTACTATCTGACAAAAAGGGTATTGTGTGAAAGAAGGGGATGAAATCACACAAACATACTATCCAATACCTATATTTTGGTTACTATCCAATACCCCTTAAACACTATCCAAAACGCCTTGTGTTGTGTCTAAAAAAAAACGACACCTACTATTGGACGAAAAGGGTATGATGTAAAAAGAAGGGAATGAAATCACACAAACATACTATCCAACAGTTACCTTTTGATATACTATCCCAAATCCACTTTATATTACTATCCAACACCCACTTTTTTATTACTATCCAACACACTGTGGGAGTGATCAAGACCACCTACACTTACTAACCAACCAAAAAGGATTGGAATGCTTTACACACATGATACTTATATACACAAAAACCTACTATCGCATAAGAGTGGTAGGATTTAAAAGAAGGGGATGAAATATACACACAAGGGTGGATTGCAGATTTGGAGAACGCACCGCTATATATGCTTGAAGCGCGGACATGAAGGAAAACATCCCCTTGAATTCGGGGCGCGGACGTGAAAGCAAACATGACCCAGATCGATAGAGAGAAATCTGAAAGAGCATGTGCCTGTGGCTAAGATCGATAGAGAGAAATGTGAAAGAGCATCTGTATACCATATTGTTTTTCAATAAATATACAAGACAACACCACTTTCTCAAAAATCAACATTTTTTAATACTAAGAAGAAGCTTTTCTAGCACAAATACAAACAAACGTTGTTAAACATGAACATATTTACAGGGTTGACAACGTTGCGAAGTCAAACGGGACCTCCGCTGATATAATGCACTGTCATTTTGCCATCGATACACGCTACGTTTCTGAGCTAAAGACAAGAGATATCCATAATGTTCACAAAACCATCTTTCTAGTTTATCATCATTTCTAGAGTATTCACGATCAAAACAAATTACTAAATGTTCTAAGGGAAATCTAAGACTGCGCTTATGAAGAAAATACACACAATATTGTCCACACACCATGGAATTTGATCCTTGTAATGTCACATTATTGAATCGAGTGGAGACAGCATTTCTTCTCATAAAGACAATGATGTCATCTTCCAAAGGAGGTAATCCATAAGAATCAAAATACTGTACACTGTGATCGTTGGGAAAGTAGACCGTTACCCAATCGATGACTGTCGCCTGTGTTGATGACATAGGCTTGAACATCTTTAGGTTTGCCATGAAGCTGGGTACAAACTGCGAGTCAACAGGTAATTAAGTTCCCAGGTATCCATTCTTTGTTCACAGGTAATGATAAGTCATCAATTCACAAATGACTTTCCTTGAAAATGTCTGTCGAGTAAGTCGATGAATCACAGGTAGACTCTGAACTCTGTTCCAAGAGAGCTTCGATGCGTTTGATCTCCAGAGAAGTCAATGGAGGTATGGAATGATCACGCAAGTCTTTATACCACTTTCTCAACACCTTCTCTTCTGAGATCAGAGATCATGCCTCCTCCAGATGCTCTTCCAATTTTTCTTCTTGACTCCTCATCATACATTTGTCGTGTTGTTTCTGACTATGATGATTAATTTGACATCCATAACAATGTACTCTGGTCAGGCTTGTAATTATTTCAGCCAAGTCCATAGCAAAACAGGAGACTAAATATTGTTCTTGTTCTGGCCATCTTGACTTCCTAATTGTCTCTTTTTCTTCACTTGTGATGTGTAACTGTTACTGTTGTGGATCAAAAACATCCTAATCTAATATCCCCATATGTTCTTCGTGTTCCATCTTTTCTAATAGTCTAGAATCACTTCTCACAAACTGTTGATTTCTAGAGTATTGTCAAATTCTGCATACAAGATGACTTTCACGGTGCTGACCAGAGCTGTGGCAAACTGAAGTTCCACACGAAGTTTGCCTGATTTTATAGGGTGGAAATATCTTTCGTCGCTGCCTTGGTCAGAAGTGAAATCAAATCCACACAATTCTCCTTTGGAGAATAGAATATTTTGTCCCAGATCTCCTTTTATACTAATGTTGACACCGTAGAAATACGATTTACTAACAGGAAGATAATGAGGATGTACAAATTCACGGTGAACGTGATACGTGTTTCTACCTTCCTCGTAAGCAGTGACGGCAGAATCCGCTTTGAAAGGAATGACTGTCAGTAACGGAGCGGCTGTGTTTCCCACCACGTTGTATTCGACCACATCGGAATACACAAACAATAAATTGAGTCCTTCGTTCAATTCGACAGGATAGCGAGAATATTTGAAAATCGATCGTTGTTGTTGATTTCTTTCATAGGAGTCAGAGTATCAAACAAAATAGGACAAAAAGTAATGGTCAATATTTTACCGTCTGAAAATGCATTTTAAGATGATGAGCAATTTTATGGTACTCGATCTGTACACTTTTGCAAGCTTTCTCCAAGGCTTTCCGAAACTGGTCGTTGCAAATAGCCGCAATGGTTTCCACCATGTTGCTGGCCCACCCACTGTCCGATCTTTTCCTTATTTTTTTCCAAACCCTAAGGTAACCACCCTCCTATTTTCCAAATTGTTTTTGAAATATCTAATGCACCACCCACCTATACTTTACGTATATATGTATATATATATATATATATATATATATATATATATATATATATATATATATATATATATATATATATATATATATATATATATAATTGTACTAAAATACTCAACTGATCACATAATAAAGAGATTTTTTCATAAAATCTCTAGGTCACACCGTCCGATCGGCCAAATTTTTCCCCAAAACACTAAGCAATCAACACTCAATATTTTCACACAAAAAAAAATCCACTAGGCTACACACCATCTAACTTGTAAGAAAAGTCACCATAATCTATTATGCAAAATCTATTATGTAGAAATCCAAGACAATTCGGTTATAGCGCAACTTAGCTAATGCTTGTTTTTTCCCGTAGGTCATTCCCATATTCAACCAAATTATATCAGACAAAGTCAGTAATTACAAACTACAACACGCAGGTAATGGAAACAATCAGACCCAGATATTCATCAATCAGACCCAGATAAAATATACACACAGAGTTGAACTTTGAAGAACAACTTGGACAAGGTTCACACGAACAATAAAAACCAAAGCAGAAAAGTTATAAAAAAAAGAACAAGAAGCATATCAAAGACTAAAACCAAAGCAATGAGAAAAACTTTTATGACTCAGATAACTGAGTATCTAAAACAAAATTCGTTACTTTACAAATACTGGCAAATCATTGCCCGATTGTATTCACTTGAATTCTTCCTCGAGATTTTAGATTCACAATTACATTGGCAAAGGCATCTAAAGTGATAGAAGGTGCAAACCAAGTTTATGAGCTAGAGAATATTTGTATACAGTACGATACAATCACTTCCAATCTAATGGTTAATTATGTAAACGAAAAGTATAGGAAGTGAATTTCTTTCTTTTATATTTATATGACTAGAGATAGATTTATTGCTGTAAGCGTTAGTACAGCCTTAATAAATGTCATACTTGATTCACCGGGAACGAGTTTGAAAAAGTCTTGATAATGTGCAAAAATGACAGAGAAACTGATGCTGAAAAATACTTCAATTCAGTAATAGAAACAAAAGTGATTACTGTGGAAGGATTACTAAACAGTAATAGAAACAAAAGTGATTACTGTGGAAGGATTACTAAACTTGTTTTATTCACAGGAATATAAATTCAAACATACGTTTACAGAAGAAACATAATATTTATTTGATGGACAACAAAACCACGAGGAAATTAGTAATATTAGTGTTAATAACGTTTGTATAGATCACAATTTCTTATGGTGTGATTTTTGAAGTAAACATGATAATAAATCGAATGGAACAGGACATAAATTAGCTAATGTTCAACAAGGAATACATATGCAGATAAACAGAAGAGAAAACGTAGATGCACAAAGAAATTACTCATATTTTGTTTTTTGGTGTTCATGTAAATATTCAGAACAACCAATTAAATCTATTCATCTTTAGTGACGGCAAAGCCAACTTACACGACAGAAGCAAACAAATTATTTAGTTTTTAATCAGAAATAAATGTACTTCAAAGAACCTCATAACATGATCATATGTCTTATTACAAATTGTGGAAATACAAACTTTGCATTAGATTTGATTGAAGCAGAATATAGGAACTTTTGTAAAAATTATTTTCATTATTTCAGCAACATTTATATACAATAAGAAGTACAACAGAAAATGGCTTTTACGAAAAGACAATTAAATATTAATAGATCCTGTGTAAAGATTATATAAATGGTTAGAATTATTTATTAGTGTATTAGAATTATGTATTACTGTATTAGAATTATTTATTAGTGTATACCAGAAACCTAATATTTTGTGTCTGATAGAGGATTGTGCAAATTCTGATAATCTAAAACAAGAAAGCAACGAACTTAACAAAGTTAGCATTCAATGGTAGGCATCATAAAATATCCATATTGGTGATGGTGCAAAAGCATAATTCTGTCATAAAAGACCTTCGTGAAAATGTTAGACCTTTAGTGGTCTTTTACTCAAAAGATAAAATGCCTATGAAAAATGTGTCGGGGAAAATAATATAGTAACTATGGTAATGAGAGATGAAATAGCTGATAAATTATAATTCAAAAGAAATAAACTTTTAATGAGACTGTAATATCCCTTTAATCACAAGCTGGTAAAAGAACAGCCTTCTTTGACGTAATATTGTATATCTCCTGATTATAGGAACCAATTAAGTTCAGCTCTTGATGATGTCTGGTTGGGTAATTATTATGGAGTATATTTATGATCTAAGGCCAACAAGTTCGCTTATTAGTTTTCCATTGCACTCGTCCTTGAATTTAATTTTAATTGCAGTACTGAAAAGTGGATGGACAGCAGGAGAATCACTCGTGTCATAATACGAGCTTTTCTTTTTCATGTCATCGTAAACATATTTTGTTTAAAATTGCACCAGGAAGCTATTTATGTCTGTGTATAACAAATTCATATTATCGCCAGATTCTTTTTAAGATGATTAGAATAAAGGTCATACATTAAAAACTTAGATAGATCTAGCACAGGATGACCAGTATAAATGGGTCGGTTTAGCATTCATTTTGACTTTACAGAATGAATTGCTACCAAATTTTCATCAAATAATTTTCTTGATAAAAATCCCGGATCTGCTACCAGTCGTCTGATTTTCTTTGTTTCCGAAGCACTGACCAGTTCAACATTAATCCTATTTCTCATGTTCTCCACGGTTTTGCCAAATACAGAGTTGTTCATCAGTCTGAACAAATGCTTTTCAAGTTCATTTTTGGATCTTCTCCTCGATGCAGTGTTAAACTGGATGTATGTTACCATCCATTTTGACTTGTTAAACATAAAAAAAATATGGACTTTTTGTTATTTTCATGCCCAGATCCAAATATAATTTTAGAGTGTGTTAGTGGATCACATATTGGTTCGTATTTATTAAATTCGGAATAAGCTTATCGCAATAAATAAAATGGTATCTAATTCAGTGGCTAATGTTATCTGCTAGTCACACAGCCAGCTTTTCATGACCTAAATGCTCTCGGGGGGCCAACGGATAATCACAGTGGCTGTCATGTAATTCATTGATATACTCCATATCGACTACCAAAATATATCTCATTCCCGAATCATCATCAGTATTAGTCGGTATTTTATCATGATTAATCCATGTAAACTCAGACGTTGGAAGCAGTTGGATCATGGAGCACTCATAAATTGTTACCATCAAGATAATTATCGTTGGAAGGATCATAAACACTAACCATTGGGATGTTAGCTTTGCTAAATCTTTTTGATACCATAGAGATTCCACTTCTCATTCCTATTGTGATGAATAAATGCATATCAATATCACTTAGAAGCTTCAGTTCAACGCCTGTCATTTTTCATTGGGCATCCCAGCTCATTACCGAGCTTGTGTATATATTGGGCAGGGTCTACGCCATTATGTCTGATCGATACTTCTCTAAAATATTTAAAAAATATCTGCCAGCAGCATCACATCCGTTTTGAGATAGACATCGTGGTAGTCACTCAAATTTGTAATATTGCATTTTTCCATACTTCCTGGGCATGAGCATGCTCTTCATCTCTAATACCTGATTTGGCTAACGTTGAGTAAAACGCTTTTCTTGGCTGTAATTTATCTTCGTCAAAACGTTAAAAACTACTAATATAATCATATGGGTACACTGCCTTTGCTAGATAACAGATCAAACTGGTTTGACTCGGTAAATGCTTTTGTTATTTTTAAATCAATTTTTGCAGATTAACATCAAAATTATCTACTCTACTGTCAAGGATTTGAAGGGAATCAATGAATTTAACCTGACCTGTGCTAAAAGACACGTGTTTTTCATGGTGTTTGTTATGCAGCTTATATATCAGTTGGTATTTTTCCCAGCAGCAGACATTATGAGATTTCCATCATATCCCCTCAGATTGTGAAATACCACAGGTACGTTTGTTTTCGTAGGAGAAATGTTTAGTAGTAAATTACAATCAGAATGAGTATCTTATCCATATTTACCAGCAATATGGTAGTGATCTCTTACTTTATTGCCATCTAGTTTTACCAGTAATATGGTAATGATCTCTTACCTAACCGCCCTCTAGTTGTACCAGTAATATGGTAGTGATCTCTTACTTTATTGCCATCTAGTTTTACCAGTAATATGGTAGTGATCTCTTACCTAACCGCCCTCTAGTTGTACTAGTAATATGGTAGTGATCTCGTACTTTATTGCCATCTAGTTTACCAGTAATATGGTAGTGATCTCTTACTTTATTGCCATCTAGTTTTACCAGTAATATTGTAGTGATCTCGTACTTTATTGCCATCTAGTTTTACCAGTAATATGGTAGTGATCTCTTACTTTATTGCCATCTAGTTTTACCAGTAATATGGTAGTGATCTCTTACTTTATTTCCATCTAGTTTTACCAGTAATATGGTAGTGACCTCTTACTTTATTGCCATCTAGTTTTACCAGTAATATGGTAGTGATCTCTTACTTTATTGCCATCTAGTTTTAGATGCAGATGTGACAGGAAATTACATCTTCAAAATCAGTATTGTAATTTTCATTGGCACTGGCCTTTTTAAAGCCTCTCTTATTCCTTTAATTTCATCGTCCAGATCACTAAGCAATTTGTCAACATAATTTTTCTGCGGTACAATACCATATTCATGACCGTCCCATTGCATCGCACTATAATATATGCGTATCCACACAGAGGTCGTTTGGTTACTTGTTTTGTACTATTCAATGTTTCAGAATTGGCATAGATAACAAATGGTACCTTCATTTGATTTTGATAATTTGTAAATTTTAGGATATGTATTCCCTTTTCGGGTAGCACAATTCTTTTATTTAGATTCAACGCCTCTACAATCAATACTATGATTTTCCAGTATTTTTTTCTCTGCTAAAAATGTGAAGACATCTTCGACTTAAATACTTTTTCTCATGCTTGCTACTGCTATATACCAACTGTGAAATGTTTTTGATTCATACATAAAGATTGTCTTCATCTTCTGATATCAGTAGTAAATCAATAACAATTTCTCTTTTTACAATGACAATCCGTAATGGGTATAATCCGCCACCCCACCCATAAATTTTGTAATATCTATTAATAAAACAAGGAACTTGATATCACCAGAATGTAACTTGTCAACATGATTCGTTTACTTGAATATGTGCTCAGCTTTGCATTCAGCAGGAAATAAAGCTGACAAAACAGCTCATTGAAAACATTTATTAGAATTGTTCTGGAGATGTAGGCACTATTGTTTATTTGCTATTTCTTTTTGTAGACGAATGTAACATTTCCCCGAAAATGGTTGCATAGATAAATAACAAGCTTACACTTCATCTTCCAACAGCTCTGCAGGTTTACGAATTCATCGAATTGGTGCTTTATTTCATCAAAAACATGCCGTCATTAACATTATTGATATTTAACCGATGCACGTCTTTACTAGAAAAAGGCATCAATACTCTTTCCTGCTTCTATTTTGCCAACAAATTGTACCATTTTGTACATCTGTATTTTTATCGGAATACTTAATTTGATTTCCTTATCTGCAATTATTTCATTTTTAGAATTGTTGCAATTTATTCTTTCATATTTTATAAAAATTTATCTAAGTCATTATCATATTGATATCTCCCATCTTCCTATCTACGGGGGTCTTAAAATCTTTTAACAAATGTTTGACTGTTTTCTTCTTTAAAACAAATCTTGGCTGATGAACCAGTCTTCTTGGAGATGGCGTAGGCTTTATTGTAGGTGGTACCGTTTTTTGTTTTTTTTGGTAGAGATTCAACACAATTTTTCTGCAGTTCTCTAAAGTTTTCTATTATATATTATATTTAATTCTTTAAGCCTTATTTTTTTATTTTGGTTTAAAGAATTAAATATAATTTATAATATATAATAATGGAAAAATATAGAACAAACTATTATAAGGTATATGCTGCAAATAAAGATGGTTTGATTATAAATGTTAAAAAATAAAAAGATACTGATTTTTGGACAAACATTATCTACTAGGTTTTGTTAGATCGAAGGATGGTGATTTTAAAAGTCTATTAACACATCGTTTTGTTTGGAACTACTTTAATAAAATTATTCATGATGATAAGGTTATTGACCATGTAGATACTAACAGGTTAAATAGTAAGTTAGAAAAATACAACTTACAACTGCGCAAGAAATTTTAAAAAAATCAGCAGTTTTTCGTGATTACTCTTTTGTAGGTAACAATTGGTCTAAAATCATTCTGTAGACATTGGGGTGATGTCCAGGTATGCATCCGGTCACATACAACAATTCTGTCTTCCAGTTGGGTAAACATCCTTTCAAAAGCGTGTTTTGTTTTTCAGATGTGAACCCAATCTCCCGTGTTTAACACTAGTGTATGATGAGGACCATGATGACAAGGAGTGTGGAAGTGATCCGCTTATGTTTTATCCGAGGTTCAAAACAATCGATCAAATACTGGCACTACGTTTTGGGAGGTCACTTGTTCTGGTGCACATCCGACACTGCGATGGTACAATTGATTGTAGGCTTGCACAAGATGTGGTAACACATCAATGTATTTGAGTTCGTGTTGATGTGTACAATATTTCCACAAACTTTATTTCAATTTTCTTTGAAAACATTCAATGGCACTCGCTTTGGTTTCCTTATTTTCAGTCTTGAAAAAAAAATTAAAAATGAATGTATCATTTCTACAATTCATCTTGAAATTGTCGATTGAGAAATTCAGTGCATTTGTCCGTTTCCCATTGCAGAGGATGTCAACCACTTTGTTTCAACTACATTTTCAGAGCTCGCACTAACTCAGTGGTGAAATAAATTTATCTGAAACATTTGTGTTCAATTTTTATGTTGGATCATTAAAGTATCATTTATACATATATACTATGGTCTAACAATGCTTTAGGATGTTATACTATTCAGAATCTCTCATTAAAGAGTCAAAAACAATTGGTTTACAATATAATTATCTTAGCTCAAAATAAACTACTGCATTTTCAATTGACTGATCAGTGCCATTACTTCAGCTTATAAAGGATATACAAGAATTTTTTCTTTTTTAAAAAAATTGGTGTTCTTTCAATGTATTTAAGATTGCCAACCTCCATTTCACATAACATTATGGACAACTGCCAATACCAGTCATCTTGAAATATTGGTCAAATTTTTCAGTCCCAGTCAAGTTCCAATGTATATACATAAAATACAGGAACTACAGCAAAGAAGAAGAGACAGATGCATGTGATCTGTGTACAGATTGACAGTATGTATGTATGTAGTAGGCTTTAAATGGAATGTCAGCACAATCATTGCTATATGGTTCGGTAAATATAAAGAATTGCACAAAAAACTTTCAGAAGATAAACCCTTCAAAATAAATGTAAACATGATGTGCTACAAGATAAAAGATTTAAGGCAAAGATGTTAAAGTTTTGAAAAATGTATATAAAACAAAAGATAAAAGGTAAAAACTGAACAAAATCCTTACAATACAGGATAAAAACATGTAACATAAACTGCATTCCCTCAAAATGTCCAAGCTTTTCTTTGGTGGTACATCATTATAAAGTTCCTTAATCGAGTTCACATAATAAAAAAAACTTGTCTTACATGGTGGAAGTTGATACGCTCTATAAGAATGTGTTCCATTGTGAGTGGTCATTGGCTGGGTATGCAACCTGTTCATGGTTCACCCTTAACAAGGTACAGTAAGCAAGAGACAGGTATGTATCCTATACGTGACAGGCACAATACCACCTCATCTCTGTCTCTCCAATCTTTGAGGGATGCCACTTTCCAATGATGGTTCAATGTTATGAAGCTTGTTTGTGGAGTTTTCATTCCACATGTGTTGCCAAGTAATGGAATATGCTGATTTATATAATATTTTAATAGTACATGGAATCTTCCATTCACAAATAGATAACAGCAGGGCAGCTTTGGCTGCTTTATCTGTCCTGTAACTAGGATGGCTGTACAGAATACTTTTTAAAGATTGTATGAACAAATCATGTTTCTGTAAGGTTTGGGATAATAACAGGTTGTCAAATTTAGGTTTTGCAAGGCTTTTAGTCTGGATAGGAAATCTGAAAAGATGATGAAATTTGTTTTTTTTTTTAGAGGTTTCAATGTAGTTCAAAGATTTTAGAATGG
Organism: Margaritifera margaritifera; assembly: GCA_029931535.1. Taxonomy (NCBI): domain Eukaryota; kingdom Metazoa; phylum Mollusca; class Bivalvia; order Unionida; family Margaritiferidae; genus Margaritifera; species Margaritifera margaritifera. Next base: position 109,043 of record JAQPZY010000700.1, on the reverse strand, counting down.
CTCTAATTTATGTGGTAAAAATGAAGGCTTTATCCACATGGACAGACAGACAGACAAAATGAATCCTACAGAACCCAGCTGCTCAAAGCAGGTGTACAGTTAAACAGGCTGGAGAAAGAATGACACAAATTTATAAATGAATAATGTAAAATTCTTTTTATTGATGTGTGAGTACAACAACATTTGATACTGGGTAAACCTCACTCAACAAGAACTGATTGTGAGAACCCAATTTTCTCCATATATATTTATTTATGTACATTTATTTACATCTATATACAACTGCCCATTCATACATGAGTATGTTTCAGAAGAACCTCTATGCTCACAAACCACTGACTGATTCCTTCTGCATGCAACAGAAATAATGTAGACATAAAATAAAGTCTACATTGTGCAACAAATCATATTTACATAAAAAATTAATAAATCATCTATTTACAAGTGAATTCTGATTAACTTAAACCTGCAAAAATATACCATGATCTTATCTGTGCTGTAGTCACAACAACATTTTGTACATTGTTTTGTTCTACATAGTCTTAGCAAATTGTGAAATCAAGATGAAAAGCTATTTTTCCTCTGCAAAACTGAAATCCTGGGAAGAAGCCTTGAAAAAAAACAGCAAAAAAAAAAACAAAAAACATTACTTTTGACACCAACAGATGAATGATTCCTGCTCTAACCAGCACCCAATAATAAATAAAAGCATTAGTCATGTCAAGTAAGATGCAAATATAACTCACTAATAAAGAAAATCTATATTCAATTCTTCATCCAATGATTGCAGAGAACTACTTTTTAGAATCTAGGCTAGATTTTTTTTTTTATAAAAGTATGATGTGCAAATGTAGGACATAACTCTTGCATGTTATATACAATAAATAATAAGTATTATTTGCAAAATGCATCTTCTTAAGTTCATAGACATGATTACATGCTAATTTCTGTTGTTTCAAAATGAATAACTGACAGCATGATAATATTGTGTGCAACACAAACAAAAAACATGGACTGATGGTAGAGAAATGGATATCAGTGCTATGTCATCTACAAACAAAGCATAAATTTCTCTTTAACTGGACTGTACACCCTGCACACAAAAACTGTCTATGCCAGAGGATAATAATATTCTGCAAAAACAAGCAAGAAACACAGTCTGATGGCAGGGAAATGAATGTCAGTGCTGTTTTATCAGCAATGTGCACATTCATTTTTAACTGGACTTCACACCCTGCAAACTAAAAGTATAAACACTGGTGGAAAGCCACATTATTATGTAGTGTAAAACTGACAATAAAGGATAACAAATATACAGCTAACAATTTTGGTTTGGACCTTCAGTGCCAGTTGTAATCAGTACCCTCTGTCGTCACTCATACACATGATACTACCATATTGCTTTGACTTTTTTTTTAACAATTCGGTATGCATGGTATGGAATCTGGCCCTTTTTAACAATATGGTATGCAGGATGTATAATCTGGCCCTTTTTGGCAATTTGGTATGCAGGGTATGGAATGAATTTAGCCCTCTTTAATCTCTGTCCTCTTCGGGAATAACTGTTATACTTGGAGCATATGTGAGGTATACTTGTTATCTATATTATAAACTCTCTCTAAATTACTTCCATTCTCACTGTCAATCACAGTTGGAAAGGGGAAGAAATTACAACCATGCAATCAAGACAAGCAAGTAACCATATTCTGTCAAAGAAGCTGTAATCTATATGGATGGTGGCTTGGATACTCCTTAAGGGATCTGTCTTGTATTTTAATGTAAGGGCCAAATTGGTTTATTTCAATTAAATTGGATTTCTCCCATAATTCACACCAAACAACTGAAATGAAATTTTTAATATGCTGTTTTATTAAAACTTGTCTAATCCTTCCTTAAGCAAAATAAATAAGCACAAAAAGAAAAGATGAAAAGCAAAGATAGTCTAACTTAATGCTACAAAATAATAACAAAGTCATGCTAGTATGGAAATGTCATTTTATGAAAAAGGTATTTCTACTTCATATATCTTGCTGAATATCATGAATGTATAAAAATTAGAATTCTTGATGGCTTAGAACACACTTAAGCTATCATCACTGAAAGATGTAATTGCAATTTAGACTCTAATTGCCTTTGATCTTTTTCCATACTAACAATCAATGTATATAGTAAAGGTTAATAAACCTGCCAAATTTCCCAAACCTGCTAATTATATTTTTCAAATTTCTTGGCAAGAATCCAAAGGGTTCCAACAATCAATTACCAAAGCTTACCTCATCTGATGTAGTCTGAACTGATGAACTCCAAGGTTTCACAATCCAAGGTTTCACGATACAAACTGAGAATCCGACTGTTTCAGTTTTTGCCAAAACATTAAGTACACCATGTCCAGTGCAGGGATCGATCTCTTGACGAGTTGTATATTTTATGCCAATAAACTGACTAAAAATGCATACCAAATTTTTTTTAATGCATTAAAAGTCTATGACCTGCTTTTTTGTTTCTTTTACATCATTTTCATGCTATAAGAAGTCAATATCATATGTGTAAACTATGCAATCAATAAGTTCCTGACATTCCATGCACATTTGAATGACAGTACTCAAACAGTTAGAACACCCATCAGATATAGCAAAATAATCAAGCACACCTCTAGTCTTGGTCACTAAGTTGTTTAATGCATTCTAAAAGATATGACAAGTGTCCTGATGACTAAGACTCAGTCATAAGTTGTGTTGTACTGCTTTCACAAAAACACATTATTGAAATTTAAAAAAACCCTAGTAGATCCTAACAAGGGAGTAAAATACCAATTCAATAAAATTTTATATAGAACTATACAGGGATATTTGGACAAACTAATTCATAATTTCTGAACATTTTTTTTTCAAATGGAGGCAAAATGTGATAAACACAAAGTTGTATTTCAGTTAAATGAGTAAATAAAAAAAAATCTGGAAAAAAATATTGGGATTTAAAATAAATATATAAAAAAGCAAATTTTCAAAAGTGTCTAATTTTGAAACCAATGAACTATATAATGTGATTATTTGGCAAACAAAAAATGGCCTTTCACAATTTGTACTGCTATAGATGCAGTTAACATGAGAAAAAATATTAACAATACATACTATGATCAGGCAAATGGAGCATGTTTGTGAGAGATTAGTATGTTTTACTCAAATGTTTGAAATCTTCACGCTTGTATGTGTCTTTGCACAAAACTGTGTGGTACAGAAGAATACTGCAAAAGTTAATTTCAACCAAATACTAAAGAAGCAAGAAATTCTAACTTCCGGTCTTGTGTCTATCAATCTATTTAAAGACTACAGTATCTTGGCAAAGACCAATCCATGCAAGTCAGGTTACCGTAGTCCTGATTTACAGAAACGATGATGTAAAAATAGTACAATGGTCTTGTAAATGTTAAAATTACCCATCATTTTCCAACTTTTCCTGGTGCAACATTTCTGCATTATGTTTCATAATCAAAGGTGGTGGTCATGGGATTGGAAAGCACTTAGTGTTTATGTTGACCCTGTTTAATTAAAATTTGATGGGTGCTGAGTCTTTTAAAAAGTGCCTTCTGTGCTGTACTGCAATCCCAGATACAGAACAGACCAAAGGAAATTTTCATTCCATTATTATTCAGAAAATATGTACTGTATATGCTCGCATATAATTCGCACTGAACTGAAACACGGCACAGACCTAGAACTGCCGTCACATAATATGACATCAGTTCTGGATCTATACAGTTGGTTATGACTAATCAGTAGAACACCAACCCTGATGTAATGCCACATTATGTGACAGCAGATCCGTGTCTATGCAGTTTGAAGCTGGATCTGAGTTATATGCAAGCATTAACAGTAGTATTTCTCTGAAACCTAAATTCACAAATGACATTGTTTGAAATTTTTAAAGCAAATTAAAGTGGAAGCTTCTTTTAAAACTCACAAAATACACAAAACATTGGCACAAAAACTGAGATGAAAGTGGGATCCTTTCATTTTTAAAAATTACTAATTTCGACATTACAGATTTTTTTAAAAAAATTGTATTAAACAAATGCTCTAAACCTGCAGAAATAATTTCTTCAAAAATTAAGATTTTTCTTCCAAATTACTGCCTTCAATCACATACATTTTACTAATAAAATTGAAAGTTAATGATGTAAAAAATTGTATTTCTACAGTTTAAAATCACATTCCAAACTAAAAATATCCTTTCAATTTAATTGCACAAAAGTGAAGCTTACAAGCTGTTCCCTGTAATGAAAATTAATAAAAATAAAAAAAAAAAAAAATTCAGAAACAAAAATGTATGCACATTTAACTTGTGACATTTGATAGTTCCACAGGTGAAGTAACTGACACCATACAGTTGCACAGCTGAAGTATCTGATACCTTACAATCCCACAGCTGAAGTAACTGACATTTTACAGTTCCATAGTCAAAGTAATTGAAACTTTACAGTTCCACTTCTTTACACTTTTTTCACATATTATGGTGGAATAAAATATGTTATACATAACTGTGCAGTTGCAATACATAGGCTCATCAAAGCTTGCAGTCACATTAAAATTTGTCAAGCTTCTCACTGTCAGAGAATCCTACACTATTTTTGACAGCTACATACTTTTAGGTGTGAAATTAAAAGTAGTAAAGATTCTGGAAATGTCTCTTTGAAGTACTTATACTGGCAATGTGTTGCTTGCAAAAAAAAGCATTCATTGTTTGGAGACTTACATAAAGTGTTTATACATTGTGCTTCCTCGTTACAAGGTACTTCAATATAGCACAGTCCACCCTGTATCACATCTATGGTCATCGATCCCATTTTTTGAATTAATGTAGTTTTGATACTGAATCTACCGCAATATATGGCAAGTTTTTTTTATAATGCAGTACACATTTATAGCTCCCCATAACAGCCTTATAGTGACGGATCACTGTACTTCAAAGTTGGAGCCCATATGCAAGTACCATGAGCAACTGTTTTCGCTTCATTGCTTGCAAGAAACTCTAAGCTATATAAAGAATGAGGATCTGATGTCCTCATTGATCAACATAATTAGCATTTAGAGAAATCTATTCACACCCGTTTTTGTTTTTTTTTGGGGGGGGACTTTGGGGGGGACTTTGGGGGGGACTTTTGGACTTTTGGGGGGGGGGGACTTTGGGGGGGGGGGACTTATCAAAAGATGCAAAAAGTTCATCTTGTCAAATGGATAGCCAGAGTTTTTAACCTTAAAATGACTACAAACAAAACAAACAACAACAAAAACCGAACTACGGCAAGCTTTACACATGACAATTTCCCCAACACTATTTCCTAACAAAAAAAACTAGCATAAATAAATCTATGGCATTCATTATTTTCACTACATACACTGATTCACATACATCTACCCACTCTCTCCTTATTAAATCTGTGCACTACAAAAACTCCAAAGTCTGAACCAACATAAGAGCAATAGAATGGCGAAGTTGCATTCCAATAACTTGAATATGTGAGGTCCTTGTTCTGTTAAATATTTCCTTCTCGGTATCAACATTGTCATAGAGATAGCTGTTACCAAATGAGTTTATTCAGATTTTATGAATGATAAAAAAAAAAAAAAAATGCTATATATGTTGTCATTGATTTGCAATATCTGCGACTCCATATCTTTCTAGCACCTGTGTAACATAACCTGCCATATCAACTTCCTGAGCCTCTGCACGCTTAATGAATGGATGTTCTAGTAAAGCTACGTAGTTTGGTCTCTCCTTCACTGACTTCAGTAAACTGAAAAAGGAAAAAAAAAAAAAAGAAATTATTTCTGTTAATATAATGTATGTATATATGTATTTTAGGGTTAACAGCACATCAGTACAATAGTATGGTGCCGATCATTTAATGTAAAAATAGCGAAGCATTAAAGCCTTTATGGTCCCAACTTTTAGTACATCCTTGACTCATTCTCAGAAAATGCACTGTTGCCATGACTGCATATATAGCTGTCACTACGTATTGAGACTTTGGCATATAAACAAATAAACATGCATACAAATTTCAGATACATTGCAATTAATTTAGTTCGACTTAATACTGAAGACTGAAAGTTTTCTTTTTTTTCCTCCTTAACTTGATGCACATATTCAAAATACTCAGTCAATCCCACTGACACAATGGACATACGCTTTTACTGTATATACTTGCTTATAAGTCAAGTCCAAATGCAAACTGAACAGACCCAGATCTGCCATTGCATAATGTGCTTGCAGATCTGGGTCTATGCAGTTTGATAGGAGTAATCAGTAGAACAAATAACACAGACCCTGATCTCCTCGTGCATTATGCAATGGCACATCAGGATCTATGTTGTTCGCAGTAGGACTTCACTTGTAAGCGAGTATACATGTTATTTAAAAGGATGTGCCATTCATAAGAAATGAAGTAGAACAAGAGCCCCTTGAAATAACTGATGCTCTACTGGGCGAAAAGAATATTAAAGGAATTCAAGATAAGACCATTTCTTCCTTTTAACTTCTGAGTATTGATGCCATCTTGGATATTCTTCAGCGATAACAAGATTTTCAAATTAGCTGCTTTGGTGGACATATTGGATGTCAGACTGGCACCATTTTCAATTAGGACTAACTAGACATCATAAGAAGTCTTCTGGTAAAAACACCATGTCAATATGACTATCCAATCAGGAGGAGCAGTGAGAAGATTTTCAAGATGGCTTCTGTGGTAGCCATACTAAACCTCACATCAGCACCATTTTCATTTAGGACAAACTAGGCATCATAATAGGTCTTTTGGTGAAAAGCCCCTGCCAATATCAATTTCCATTCAGGAGGAGTAGCAATATCAAGATTTTAAAGATGGCTGCTATGATGACCATGTTGGATGTCAGATTGGCACCATTTTCATTTAGGATCAACTAGACATCATAAGAAGTCTTTTGGTGAAAACCCCATGTTGATATGACCATTCATTCAGAAGGAGTAGTGATAACAAGATTTTCAAGATGGCAACTGTGGTGGCCATATTGGATGTCTGAGCAGCACCATATAAAATATGTGAGTGGTGTGACCATTAATCAAAATAACCTAAGATCAGATGGGAAAGTTACCAACAAAGAGTTCAATTAAATTATTCCATAACAAAATAAAATTATTAAAAATTGTTTATATTTCAATTTAATCGTTTTACATTTCGGGACAAAATCATCTTGGGAAAGTAAAATATGTAAATAACAGCTTCCAGGTAACATAATCTTTCATTGCTTAGTACAACCTAAGTGCCAAAATGGCAGACAACAAATGTCACATTCAACTTTATGGGAGACAAGCAAGTCGGCTGTTACCAAGTATGTAAAAAAAACTTTGTCCATGAAAAAATATATAAAATAACTACAACAGATTAAAATTAATGGTTTATCAGTATGATGTGCTAACCATCAATCTTGAAATTTCAACACCAGACTGTGCATCTTTTAATAGAATATATCAATCAATCCACCAATATCAACTTACAAATTTCTTTGGGTGATTGTATCCAGTCCTTGATGTTTTTTGTTTTTTTTTCCCCTTAATAAAAATTCTAAAGCAAAGGATAGCATTTTACATTTCATTTGATTCCATTTCATCTATGTACATAAGAATTTCATTATACTGTATGAAAAAAACATTAACAAATATTAACATCCACGGTTTCTACTTGGTGCACACTAAGGAAGGTAACTCCATTTATTCAACAAAGCCATCTGAACAAGATTTAATGATGATATGGTTGGTTCACTGAGAGAAATCTCAAAGATTACATTTAGATCAAAATCAGAGAGTAGGAAAACTAACACAGTCTCTTGGATTTGTACGAAAGGAAAATTGACTGCATCTGGTATTTAATTCTGAATGTTAGCAAAACTGTTATATCTAAAGTACATAATAATTCAGCCAGTAGAGCCAAATAAAGATCTTCGATCACAAGCAAGTATAAAATGCACCAACTCTGTGCAGCACCTTTGGCCACATTCTCAGTACATAAATTCTGCCCCATCTGGCAAAACCACCAATTACAAAGTGGATTAGAGAACTGGGCAAGACAGATATGCTCTTAAGTCCGAATTTGTTGGTCAAATCTCAAACAGCTGAGGCATGTTTTTCTCCTAGGATTTATTTAAATTCAAAATCATATTCCAAGATTCAGGAAAAGAGGAAGAGCAACCAACCTCCCTTGACTGCAGGTGAAACAAGCAACCATCCTCCTATGGCTGCAGATGAAAATGAAATTGAACACACTGATAAAAATAATCATGGAAATGTACACAAAACAGTATTTAGTTTTGTAATAGTCTGTATGAGAATGTTCATAAATGCCTCATCTGTAACCATTTTCAGGTTCACAGTCATAAACTATACTCATAGTGTTCCTTATTGCCAAATAAAACCCAAAAAAAAAAAAAAAGACAAAACCATAACTCTGCTTTTCAATTTTTGTGTTACAGAACTTTGTGTGTGTGTCTTGTACAACACTTGGAGATTGGAAATGGAAGCAACTCGTACAGTACATCCTAGGGGGCCCCAGATGGCCGAGTGGTCTAAGGCGCTCACCTTTACAGATCATTCACGCATCTCACCTCCGTCCGTGTGAGTTTGAGTCTCGGCTCGACCAACATGGGTATGTGAGAAAACTTGCCAGTAGCTTCCCATGGGTTGGTGGTTCTTCTTTCACCAAATATACAGGCTGCCATGTATAATCTATCATGTGCTGAAAAATGGCATTAAACCCCACAAAACCAAACCAGTACTTCCTCTGAACCAGCCCCGATTTCATAATTCTGCATGTATCTGGAAACATTATTGTGCCTGTTTTGTAAATTATTACAGTATTCAATATGAAACAATATGAATCCTTGGCCCCATATTCATAAAACTCTCTAGAGTGCACACTCAAACTCCATCTTTGATACTGAATAGTGAACAAACTGCTTTAAGTACAAGACATTTGAAAGTTGTGATTTATTCACTTGCAAAAGATTGCTTAATAACGATGGTGATTTTATGAAAACTAGGGTGAAGTAATGCAAAATATCAACAAGAATTCCACAGAATGCAATGTCTGCACCACTAGTGCATTATGTAATATTTTAGCAGAGAAACTAAGCTAAATGCAAAAACAACATAATAGCTGGGGCATGAAAAGTAGGTCACTGTGACTTCCTTTTGCCTTTGACGAGTAGTACCCTCCACAATGAACACACCCTTTAAGTTTCATGACTGTACCTATATCAGTGTCAGTGAACTTAATGCTGACACCTAAACAAACAACAACGACGATGCAGCTGGATAAATGATGTCTATGCCTTGCCCAATTTTGCTGGCAAGACAAAAACCCAAGTTTAAGTGTGCACTCAAGCTGAGGATTTTAGTGAATACTGAGTGAGATATGCCGTATATACTCGTGTATAAGCCTATACAAACTGCAAAGACCCATATCTGCCGTCACATTATGTGCCGGCAGATCTGGGTCTATGCAGTTTATAAGGACTAATCAGTAAAACAAACAACAGAGACCCTGATCTGCTGGCGCATTATGCAATGGCAGATCATGGTCTATGTTGTTTGCATTTGGGCCTGGATTATATGCGAGTACATACTACATCACTGTTTCAGGTCGTCGGCCATAAAACTTACCACTGAGCTATAAAGTCTTCAAACTCTGAGGTAAAAAATCCTGGGGGTAACTTTGGTGCTGGATCCTTTACCACTTGTTTCAGCTGCTCAAAGGGGGTTGGGGAGGAAGCATAGGGAAATTTTCCAGTAGCAATTTCAATCTGTAAGGAGGATTGGCATTTCTTTAATACTTTTCGATGGATTTAAATTAAGAACTTTTGCAAAAAGTTTCCAATATCAGATGATAAAATTGACATTTGATATGTACATGAAAACATGATTGTCATACAGATGCACATACAAGTTGTATTTAAATTTCTTTTGGAGCAACATAACACTTCTGTTTCATATAAATCCAAACTTGCCTTAAAGTCACTTCTATTAAACAAACATTTATTTTTAAAGAGCTGCTGTTTCAAGGTTCCTCACACTCAACTTTTTGTACAAATAAACTTGTATTAAGCAACAACCTGTCTTAGGATACCATTTTCTCACTTCCTAAAGGTGGCTGCATACACAAATCAGTAACTTTAACAAAGATTCTTCAATAAGAATATTAAGAAAAATATTCCTTGTATAAGGAAATCATATAAACTTGTTATAACTTTCTTCACAAATTAAATTAAAGGTACTCTTTCAAATATGACATGCTATTTCACCTCCTTTATCAATCTTGCAGATAACAAATCTGGTTGTTCCTCTAACCACTATTAAATGTCTGATTAAAAAAAAACAACCTATATTTACTGTGCAATAAAAAAGTTTACATCATATGTTGCTGGATCATCCAGCTTAGCAAATAATATTTAAAACTTTTATTAATGTTTAAATACAACCTTTATACTGTTTGCATTTGTGTACATGTTATACAAGGGGAACATGGAAAAAGTTTCTCCATTATTTCAAAGTATGTAATAATGACTGAGATAACCCAAATAGGAAATCATACCATTGTTATGCCTGAAGTATGTAATAATGACTGAGATAACCCAAATAGGAAATCATACCATTGTTATGCCTAAAGTATGTACGTATGACTTAGATAACCCAAATAGGAAATCATACCATTGTTATGCCTGAAGTATGTACGAATGACTGAGATAACCCAAATAGGAAATCATACCATTGTTATGCCTAAAGTATGTACGAATGACTGAGATAACCCAAATAGGAAATCATACCATTGTTATGTCTGAAGTATATAAGAATGACTGAGATAACCCAAATAGGAAATCATACCATTGTTATGCCTGAAGTATATAAGAATGACTGAGATAACCCAAATAGGAAATCATACCATTGTTATGCCTAAACTCCATACATCTGACTTGATATCATATCCTTGGTTGCCAGTTTCTGGGTTGATTCTTTCAGGCTGTAAAAAACAAGGTTCAAGCATCTTACTGACATCTGTTCAAAAAAGGAGCCTAGTCTGCAATGAGTTTTTGTTTTTCTTTTTGTCTACATAAAAAACAAATATATTTGTCATGTAGTTGACTGAAACAATTAACAGACTTGTCCACTTTTAGTAAAACTTTTTTAGCAAAAAGAGTTTAAAGCAGCAATGACCAATGGCTATGTGGTATACAGTCCCTTAACCCTCTGAAATTAGAAGAGTTTTCTGTAGATTTATGTTTGAGGCAGAAATAAAAGTTACAATATTTGCCCAGCCCTAATAAATAGTTGGCTTCATTGGACTATGTTGCGTCCTAGTACACTATACAAATGAAAAGTGCTGAAATGTAAACAAAAAATAGGTTTGGTTTTGTGGGTTTAACACCATTTTGCAGCACATGATGGGCTATACATGGCAGCTAGTCTATTTGGTGGAGGACAAACCAAGGAATACCCTGGAAAGAACCACCGACCCATGGGAAGGTACTGGCAAGCTTCCTCACATACCTATGTTGGCCAAGCTGAAACTCGAACCCATACGGTCAGCAGATAGATGTGAGTGATCTGTCAAGGTGAGCGCCTTAGACCACTCGGCCACCCAGTGCCCCCAAAATTAAAAAATTTAAAATAAAAATAGAGTAGAATATGTTTCCTTTAATTAAATATCTGAACATAAATATACTGACTTTAGCTGATTTGAATCGCATAATTTGTGAAATTTGCTCCTTTCAAACATCAGAATCTAATGTGTTTTTTGATATGGTTGTGGTTTTATTGTACTTTATTTAGGGGCCAGAGCAAATTATTCTCTTTCCACAACATAGTGTCAAAGTTCCATCAGCATCTTATGTTACCGACGTCATTGAGAAAGGACTATAGTATTCATGCTGCCATTCTGTGGCACTACAACTAAAGTGTAAATTGTTTGATGAATCTAAGTTCTTAGGAAATTTAAATTTTCCTAATTTGTAGGTGTTTAATTAATAAAATGACTGACTAAGTAAGAAACATGGTGTACAAATGGATGGACAGACAAAAATAATATATTCCCTTCCACATTTGTGACTGAGTATAAAAATCCCTCTTGCATGCTGTTACTGTATGAACAAAATAAACTACAAAGTTCAGTGATTAGCAACCATGGAGAAAGAGTAACAGACTGACTGATGGATATAAGGGCATTACAAAGTGCAAGGACAACCAGGATTATGTCACTATGCATGTTTTATATTGAAAGAAACTTTGTGGGAATAATAGAATCCATCATAATCATGGATTGGTGTGGGATAGATCCAAGGGGGTCATAATTTGTTGGCAGGAACAAGTCTTTCTCAAGTTCCTGCTCAAGAATTATGAACCTGATGGTAGGATTTCCCTATCTCACATCAATACATATGTATGGTTATTGTTTTTCTCACATTTTTGGATCAAATAATATGGTTTTTAAGAAAACAGCCACCCAACTGATGCAGTTAAAGCATCTAATGGACAAAATATCCATCTACAATTTTTGAATATTTTGAAAGAGCACATAATATTTGGTTTACACTGAATGATTCAATGTAAACTTAGAAATGTGGTTAAGTTCTAATATTGAACTGATGGAATAACAGCACAAGACGAAACATCATGTATGCGATAATATCATAAAAACAAAGTCAGAATAGTGATGCATCAATCAAAACACTATTTTGGCATTATGTGAGGTAGGATAAGAATTTTATTGCATGGGCATTCTACCTTGAAAATCTCTATCCTTATTGATAGGGAATGTGAGAATAATACTCACTGCCATATATGGTTTACAACCAGCATCCATTGTCTTAGCAACTGAATCCACCAGGTATCCACTGATTCCAAAATCACAAATCTTCACCTGTCCTTTTCGGTTGATGAGAATATTGGAGGGTTTGACATCCCTGTGTATCACATGCAACTCAGAGTGGAGATAATGAAGAGCCTTTACAACCTGCAGAGTAATTAAGTGAAATCATATTTGACTGTGTATAGCATCGACTCAACTGCAGACAGTATAGATGCAGATCTGCCATCACAAAATGTGGTAGCAGATCAGGGTCTGCACTTTTTTGCTTTTATACATATAATTTCAAGCAAGCAATGGAGTTCCTGATCTGCTGGTGCATTATGTCACAATAAATCTTGATTTCAATTGTTCACAGATTGATGCCCATTTTACAGTGGTATATATGGTATGGCAATAAGTGTTACCTTTGAAATGTGTATCATAACATCTATCTAATTCAAGAAGGCCAAGGCCCTTGTGTACAGCCCATGATAAAAACCACTGCTGTAAAATGTATGACCTTGTCCCCAAGGTCAAAAGTTGGAGCAAACATGTCACAACATGAATCATCTTAGCTTCATAATGATTCACCCAATGTATGAAGAAAATCTATAAAGGGGTTTAGAAAATACAAGCAAATGGAAAAACTTTAACCAAAACCCTAATGCAAAATTTCTACCACTGTGACCTTGACTTCAAGGTCATAAAGGGAAGTGAGTGTGTTATTGAATGAATTTGTCATGCCAAGTATAATAATATAATGAGAATCTATCAAGGGGTTTAGGAAATACATGTAAATGAAACTTTTTTTAAAAAATGTAAATTTTAATGCAAGTTTTGGGATGACGATACCATTGATACCAAGATAAAAACATGTGAGTGAGCATGTTGCAGAATGAATTGTATTAGCTTCATCATGATTCACCGTGTGAGTGAGCATTTTGCAGAATGAATTGTATTAGCTTCATCATGATTCACCGTGTGAGTGAGCATGTTGCAGAATGAATTGTATTAGCTTCATCATGATTCACCGTGTGAGTGAGCATTTTGCAGAATGAATTGTATTAGCTTCATCATGATTCACCGTGTGAGTGAGCATGTTGCAGAATGAATTGTATTAGCTTCATCATGATTCACGCCAAGTATGATGAGAATCTATCAAGGAGTTTGGGAAATAGGAGCAAATGAAAAACTTTAACCAAAATCTTAACAAACTGTTGATGATGATGATACTGCCAGTGCCAGAAGAATGACTGCTATGTCTTGCTTCCCATTCATGTGGTCTCAACAATAAACCTTATCTTATTGTGATATTCTGGCTCAAAGATGGTATGGATAATGTGCAAAAAGTGGCAAATGTGTACATTTTTGGCATCCTAAATTGTCTCCCTTTGTAAAATTCTGTTGATTTTAAAAGCTTCCATATGGTTGCAGCTCCTTCAATAGTTAACAATTCTATGCCATTATCCAAACAAGAGGTCCAAGTAGGCCTGATACCACTCACCTGAGAAGTTGACACGTGCCAGCTTGTGACTGTAAATTCACATACATATTGAAACTGTGGCAGGGAAAGAAAAGCTTGAAGCACATAGTTGCTACTCTGTGTAATAATGTTAGTGTGATTTATCTTATTCCCATGACCATATATAAAGGATCCCTTTCTCAGCATAACAAGGACAATCATTTATACAACCAGCATTATCCCTGGATTTCTTCCAGCCACTGGGGACTTGGCCCTAATTCATAACAGAAACTGTTCCTACCTCTACCCTTACTTTGCATTACAAGGGTAGTTGTGCAGTCAGCATGGATTCCTGGTCTGTCCTATTTCCCTGGGGTCTTGTTCTTCCTAACTTGGAAACCATTGAGATCTGCACATGTTATACAACCTGCATTGTCCCCTGGATTTCTTTTATTGTTAAAGTTTTTCCAACTTTTAAAAACAGCAGCCATATTTGATGGAAGACTGGCATTATGTGTATAGAAGTAAAAGCTCTTCATTCAAGAATGCTTCTGATAAATATTTTGGTCAAATTTTTCTGTGAAGTTTTTGAAAAGAAGTCATTTAAAGAATTTTCCATTTGCTGTAATGGTGGCCATATTTGATGGTGAATTGTATAAATTTAAATGCCCTTATTATCAGAATGCTTCCTGTAAAATTCAGTCAATTTCTGCTGAGCGATTTCTGAGAAGTTGTTTAAAGTTTGTCTATTTTTAGCAACAGCAGCCTTAGATGATCGTGGATTGTCATCATTTGTACAAATCTGAAAGCCCTTTATGCCAGAATGCTTTCTGTCAAATTTGGTCAAATCCAGTTGGGCGATGTTTGAGAGGAAGAAACTTTTAGTTTTCCATTTCTAGGAACAGTGGCCATACTTGATGGCAGATTGGCATCATTTTTTTACAATTTGAAAGACCTTCATGCCAGGATGCTTTCTGACAAATTTGGACATATTCTGTTGGGCATCTTTTGAGAAGAAATCACTTAAAAGTTTTCCTTTCTTACTAATGGTGGCCATATTTGATTATGGATTGGCATCTGTTGAACAAATCTGAAACAACATCATGCCAGGATACTCCATCAAATTTGGTCAAATTCTGATGAGCGGTTTTTGATAAGTCATTTAAAGGTTTTTCTATTTTCAGTAATGGTGGCCATATCTGATGGTGGATTGGTATCATTTTAACAAATTTAAAAGGACTTTATGCCTAGATGCTTTCTTTCAAATTTAGTCAAATTCCATGAAGAGGTTTTTTGAGAAGTTGTGGATAGCAATTGTGAATGGATGACGCATAATGGATGATGCATGATGGATGCATCATGGATGAAGGACCATACCATATGCTCACTTGGCTTTATGGCCAGGTGAGCTAACAAATACAAAATTACTATTAATTATACTTTTACAAAGCCAAGTTATAAATACTTACAGACTTCAGCTAAGTTTATAAATAGATAATTGTCTCCTAATTGATGTGCTGAACACACAATGGCTTGCATAAAATATCTAAAGTGATCACTGAGGTGTCATATGAGCTATGGTGACATGCATCACCGAGTCCTCATTGTCCTAACCTGCTTGCAGTGCTAAAACTGCAATGGCCTATGAATATGTTCTTTTGCTGACAAAGGTTCAAATATAACTTACATGCCCTACACTGCAGAGCAGCCTATCCAACACTACAGAGCAGCCTATCCTACACTACAGACCAGCCTATCTAAAATGTATACTGCAAACAGCACATTATATGCCATCTCATGACTTTTTCACTACTAATGACCCTGACCTTTGAGCTAGGAACTTCACCATTGTACGATAAGGTGTGAAATGGGTAGTTTCATCAAAATATCTGTAGGGGTAAATAAGTGACAGGCTCGATGAAAAAAAAGATAGGCCATCAACTTGCATCATCTCTTGTTGTGAAGTTCACCTAGAATCAGGTGGAATGACTGTGAAAATGTAAGACATTGTCAAGTCAAGATGTATAATAGACTAAAGTTTAATTAAAATATCTTCATTAGCTCAGAAGTTATACCCATATATGTACAGAAGTCAGTGATTTATGTTTTCCCTTGCCATAATCTTGACCCTGAGGCAATGGAAATGGCCATGGTATGTGACACACTGTCCTGGGATATATCACTTTTTAAAGTTTTAATAAAATATCTTCAGTAATTCAAAAGTTATTCTCTAGACAAGTTTGGGCGATAACGCAAATCCACAAAATCTTAATACAATGCATAAAGTTCCTATAAATGTGAAGATTTTCATTTCTAGTACATGTAAGATCGATATGTCCCATGTGCAGTTTGTACGTTGTGTAAGGACAAGGGAGTAAATTAGTAAGCACTTATGTCTGCAATGTACTTTGACAGTCAGGCAAAAAGCTGACTTCATGGATTTCCTTTAATTGGTAGAAAATTTCAGTACAGCATTTATTAGCAGGATCTATTCTAGAACTGAAAATTTAGTGAGGAAAATCCCCCCTCCATTTTGAAACAAAAATGGGAATTTACTAAAGACAGGGACTTTAACAAAGAAATACAGGCAGGGCTTGCAGAGTTGATGAGCAATTTGCAAACATTTTGGATGATATTTCTGTACAATTCTTGAGAAATTTAGCATGAATAATGCAATTGTGCATCCTAGAAAAGATACTGTATTAGAAGCTTAGACGAAGTTTATCTCTCCATTCTCTCCACAAGCTGAGAAACTGCAACAAATCAAAGATGATTCCCCACTCTGGTGTGGACCACTTTGTCAATTCTAACGAATAAAATTGTATGCATTACATTTTTCTTCTGTGAAATATGATTATTCTATGGAAATAAGCAAGTTAAAAGAAAAGTACCCAAGATTTAAAAATGAATCAGCAAAAACTCTGGCAAAATAAAAAAGACCCAGCTCATTTTCATTGCCAGTAGTTTCAACTTACAAGTTTTCTTCACAATTTTAGTGAGATAGAAGTCTACCTGAATTACCTAGGTTAAATTCAAGTAAAATTGATTATAACTGCTTATTAAAGTCTATGGCATAATTTTAAAGTCCTTGTTCTTCAGAAACACCACCAGTTTGTTTGTTTACTCTTAGCATAGTAACAAAACACTTAGGTGAATGAAGTATGTCATGAAAACTTTTAGCCTGACAAATGTGTGAAGAATAGATGATGTGGGCTACTGATGATGTCAATTTTGCCACAATGTTGGAAATATAATGGAATGGCTCATATATGGCTGATCTACTTACTGAGTAAGCAATTTTTCCAAGCACCTCTTCTGGTATTCTGTCCTTATTCTTATAAATATTCAAATAAAATTTGTCTAATGAAGAATCCATTACTTCCATACATATCCAGACATCTCCCTGAAAATGCAAGAGATAAACAAAGTATTAAGACTGATGGCATTGAGGGTTCTAGTAATGTGCAACATTAAACAGGATCAAAGTGATGAATATAAATCGCGAGATTTTGATAATCGTGTTCCTATGATCACAAACAAATACCAATATCCCTCTAAAAACATGTAATCTGAATTTGAAATGTTTAAATCTTTTTTCTATTCATCTCTCAACTGAGAACTGATTAAAAAATTCATACAAACATATTGCCAGAAAATACTGAAGCAATTACCTTTTTTTTAGCATTTTCTAATGAAATGATTCTGTCCAAAGTACTACGCAGAAGCAGTCAAACTATATCAAGGTATGTAATCACTCCAAGTCCAATCATTTCCACTTAAGATTAAAATATGTCCCTTCACGTAGGTAAACTGACTTCTGAAGGTCAACTAAGCAAAATAGAGAAAAGTGCCCATTCTTAGAAATACAAACTATTCATAGTAACAGAGATTAGACAGTATACCATATGCTTCAGATAGATAAAGCCCTCCAAGCCAATATAAAAGTGGGATAGCAAGTATTTGATATACTTTGAATTCATTATTTCTTATGGGTATACATTTTTATAGTTTTGCAAAAAATGAGTTTTTTTTAGAGAGAATATTCTGAAAAATGCAATTTTTTTTCAGACAGAATATTCTGAAAAATGCAATTTCTTTTACATAGAATATTCTGAAAAATGCAATTTCTTTGACATAAAATATTGTGAAAAATGCAATTTTTTTCAGCAATTAAATAAATGGACATGCCTCTTATCCTCAGTTGGGTCCTTCAATTCATGGTTGGTAACAATAAAAAAATCAATGAAAATTTGCACCCTACATTGAACTACTGTGGCTTCACTAATTTTCATGGGGTATGAATTTTCATGCATTTCGTTGTTGCCCCTAACCATGAATTCACAGACACAAGAAAAAATTTGTCACATGTGATGATGAAGCCCCTCACCCACATTTCTTACTAAAATATTCCTAAAGATCAACAAAGATATTTGATAAATTAACTTCATTACTGTAATCTGGTAAAAAAAATATTAGCTTTTACATGTGTTCGTTTTATTTTAACCCTTTTAAAGCACTTTAAATTGCTTCAATGCACACATATGTATATGGTATCCGGTAGCTGTAATTTCCGTTCACTGCCTTAAACTGATATGTTGTGAGATAGGCAAGGATAGAAAGAAACGAGAAGCATTAGGTATTCAAACACTAACAGTACTGAAAATGAAAAAGAATAATAAATGATACTAGATTTAATATTAATTCATTGATTCTTCATTCAAGTAAAACTGTTGTTGAAAAAGTTCAATCCTCATGAAAGACCATCTCATTTTATCCATGCATGTTTAATCCAAATGAACAACAACACCATAAAATATTATTGCTTTAAGCACAATTACTGATGGAACACTATGTATATACACTAATTACAGCAGAGTATTGAAACTCAAACTTTACTGATATACTGTGAAATCATTCATGTATATGTAATTATTGTTTAATTGGTTGAAATATTTCTTTTTGCTAGAAGGTAAGTCTATTTACATATACTTATAATGTAACAGTAATTAAATCTTTTTCATTAATTAAGTCCACACACAGATAGGATATTTCCTGGCATCGAGTGAATAACAGATATATTTCATCAAGTTGATGAAACACTCTGTATTTTTATGAGTGGCAAATCCACAAGTGAAAATACTAGAAATTTTTACCCACAAGATGAATATATCCATTATTCATTTGGAATGTGCAAATTTTCTTTTTATCTTATGATCAAACATGTTGACTAGCTAAAGTGTATGAAGTAGCAGATTTCTTATGGTAATGTCAGCTGTTTACCATTTATGTTCTGCTGTGTTTTGTGTACATTTGCATAGAAAATATCAGTAGTAACATAATTCTCTTCCTAATTCAAGGTAGAAAGCACAGACCTGGGAAAAAATTGAAGGAAAAAATTAAGTTCAAAGTGGGATTCTAACATAGTTTTTTTGCGAGACAGTTCAACATGCAATCATTGCACCAAGCGATTGACAACATGGCGGATGGAATTCTCTGGTAATAATGTTATTGAAAAAAGTTCCTGGGAGAATAAAATTGATAATGCACACACAAATATGACTAAAACTTTACAAAAACATGTGCCCCAAATCACCACGAATCTGTCCCAATGCATATAAAACCAAGCAACTTATAAAATTGATTTAAACGAGAAAAATGTCTAATCAGGTCATCTATATCTATGCATATAATGGGAACAATAAAATTTCATTTGCATAGGTCTAGTAGTTTCCGGGAAATTATGCAAACAAGAGACCAAAAAGTGCACAAAAAATGAAGGAAAAAAAAAAAATGAAATGGTATCAAAATATAATCAGGTTATCTACATAATTATACATTAAATTATTACCATCTATAATTGCTTATAAGTCGAGTCCAACTGCAAACTGCACCAACCCAAATCTAGTGTCGCATAATGCGCAAGCAGATCTGGGCCTATGCAGTTTATTAGGAGTAATCAGTGGAACAAACAACACAAACCCTGATCTGCCAGTGCATTATGCATTTATGCAACAGCAGATCAGGCTCTATGTTGTTTGCAGGTGGACTCAACTTATAAGCAAGTATTGACGGTATGAGTCCTGATTTCATGTCTCTGGAAGTAATGTATTTCCTTTGGTTACCTTAATGAGAAAGTTAAACTTTCTTCCTTATTTCTGTATATCATTTGCTCTCTTATCTATATTTGTATTTGTACACTATCTGCCAGTTTCGCTTGCCCCTTACTTCTTATCACATACACTACTCTCTCCAATCATCATCTTTTTCATTTATTCTTCTTGCACTAAACAATGTCCCATGATTAATGGTCAAAGTTGACAAATCAATGTACTGATGTTGCTGAAGAGTACACACATGAATTCAGAATTTGAGACTGATCAGGAAAATTCTCATTCTAGTTTTATACAACTGGTAATAAAAGTGAGAAGACTGGCGATTTTAAACATCGACCAAGACTGATAACAAAATGATCTGAAATTTACTGCATTTGTGTGGAAACCTACCTCCCTGAATAGGGCACCATAAAATGTGACAGTGAAGGAACAAGATCCACTTCTCATTGATATGTCCAGGTCCATTAGAAGACGCTTCTGTTCTTTAGAATTCACCGTGGCTGTAATTCTCTGCAAAGGAGAAATACACTATGCTGGTCAAATCGTGACAAATGCAGAAAAAAATGAATTCCTGCTTATTAAATTATGAATAATCTTATACACAGTTTGAAATGGTTTCTTATTTAATATTAGCAAATTGCTGTTCTCAATGCATATACAATGGTTTCTTATTTAATATTAGCAAATTGCTGTTCTTAATGCATACACAATGGTTTCTTATTTAATATTAGTAAATTGCTGTTCTTAATGCATATACAATGGTTTCTTATTTAATATTAGCAAATTGCTGTTCTTAATGCATATACAATGGTTTCTTATTTAATATTAGCAAATTGCTGTTCTTAATGCATATACAATGGTTTCTTATTTAATATTAGCAAATTGCTGTTCTTAATGCATATACAATGGTTCCCACTCCTTTTAGGCCCCCTCTTATGAATTATCATTCTTAAATGTATATGCAATGGTCCCTGCTATTATGAGACCTCCTCTCAAGAATAACCATTCTTATATGTATATACAATGGTCCCCACTCCTTTAAACCTCCTCTCAAGTATGATCATTTTTAAACATAAATACAATGGCCCCCACTAGTAACAAGGCCTTCTCTCAGGACAGTCCACCTCATGATTAGAATCCACCCAGTTTGATTGAAGGATACTGAACTGCTTGTGACAAACAGATTTTATTAAATGTAAAATGTGTATAAAATTCAGTATTTACCAAAGTTGCGCTTTTTAGCAACTTTGTCAGGGACAATTTCTTTGTTGTTCTGTGTGATTTTTGTTAAAAGTTCCAAAATTAACCTTGTGGCAACATCGAATTGGTAGACCAATGTATTGGTACCGGTAATAGTCTGGTTGTGACTTAGTGGTCACAACTATATCCATCATAACAACTTTTGTAGCCCAGATTATCAATGTGAATGTTTGAAATTAACTGACCATATCTTTAAAATTGTTAAGTGGATTTGATATATTCATTCAAGGTACATATATTAAAAAAAAAAAAATCTTTTCGTATAAAGAAAGTGTTCCACAAAATTTTTGAACCTGCTGTCTCACCTGTATCCATTTGTTGCTCTATATCTCCTGTATCTGACATGCAAATACTTTAACATTGTTGATGCCAGCATTGTTACTGCCGGAAAAGGTATATCTGTCTCAGCATGCTAATGCAGGTGGGACAATAAGACCCTTATGCTAAGTTCATCTATATTGTCATGATCTAAAGCAGCTACATTGGAGATCATGTCTGAATGACCTTTTGATTAGCGATTCAAAATGTTGCTGTCCAATTTCCACAAGTGAAATGATTTCACATGTTTCATTGAAAAAATCTTTATTGTATTGAACAAACAAACCAAAGAGGAATTTTGATTTGTTGGAAATCTTTGAATATTAAATGGTGCTGAGATCTCACAGATATGACCTCCAATGGGATGTTTCAAATCCCTTTAGCACATATTAATGCTGAGTTATGATATTATTTTAACATGATCATAGTTAGTACAATAGTTATATTAACTAACATTAAGTAAATATTCCACTCATAACTTTGCCATAGCATAAATAACCCAGTTTTTTTAAAAAAGTTTTTGTTGATGGTTGTGGTTTTAATTTTGTGAAAAAAAATATCATGCTAGATTGAGTTTTAGCTTAATGTATGAAATTTATTTTGAGTACACTTCACTGCCTATGACTTTAATGGCATAAAATATGCAAAACAGGTTTTTAATTTTCACACATGCATGTAAATCAAACTGATCTTGCTGACTGTTCCTCTGAGTTATGGCACAGATGTGTCACAAACATCTATTTGCATATGAAATAAATCGCACTACAATGCACAGAGACACAAAGTTCCTAAAATAAATCGCACTACAATGCATAAAGACACAAGGTTCTTAATGATAATGTATGCTTGTAATCACTCTTGTCCTACATTTAAACTGTCACCTTTTACTTCCTTTATCTTTCTGATCAGATACATGTATCACAATACAAATGTACATGCAATGGTTCAAATGAGCTAAAACTGAGAACAGAACATTACTAGTCCAAATGTTGTAAATGTTATTTATTTTGTGTGTGTATGATATTGGAATATTAAAACTTCCATAATTTGTCACAATTTGGACATCATAAGAATTCTTCATTCCAGAAGGTTTCTTGATAGACACTACAAGGCATTACCAGATGGGTAATTATGCCAAGTGCAACCTTGACTGGTGAATATTGAATCAGAAAGAAATGCTGACATAATCTGTCTTTTGCAGGTGTTGCGTGCCTAAAAAGCATCTTGTAACTACCATATTTCTTTTACTTCACTACTCCCTCATTATAACACATTTCATGAAAACAATTTTACCATGCTATAAGAGAGGCCACCTGATATACAAAACCTCATACTGACCAACGTGAAGGTTTATAATCATTTTATAACAAGACTTATTGCACATTTTTTAAATTAAACTTGTTTCAGCAAAGTAAAAATGCCATTTCAACAGCTTCGTGTTATGATATCATGACAGTGCAATTAATTATCATAAATCACATGACACGGTGTCAGATAATGAAAAAATCATCTTTCCTAGGAATCATGTAATATTGCAAACAAGGCCGTGTCATTTAAAAACTGAACTTTATATTTTACATGCCTTATTAAGTCATGAACTTGAAAATCTATTACACTCTGGATGAATGGTTGTAGCGAAGTGAAGGCATAGTATGTAACAGATTTTTAAGTTTCATGACTTCATAAATCCTGTAAATTATGACGCTCAATTCGTGTAATTACAAATACTTTTAAAAATATTAATGGACTCTCAGAAATAAATAACAGAACTATACTTTAATCACTGTTTAAAAATACTGGCAAAGCAAACATGAAGGGTATATAAATACATAAGTAGTTCCTTTCTTGTGTTATGAACTTGTAACTTTAAGTTTTCTGCATCACATAACCAATCTAAATGCTTGTCACAAAGATTCATATAACCAATCTAAGTGCTTGTTACAAAGATTTAACAATATTTGCATATATTTACCGTTAATTGTTCCTCTGATTAAAGATTATTCTCTATTCATAGGAACAGAAGACAGAAAAATCAACTTTTTTTCATTTCTATTTCTTTTTTCTTTTATATATCATATGTGATATTTCATGAGGGGTATTGATGCATCATCTCATTTTTGATGTTTTGCATCATTGTGAATAAAAAATTACTGACTTTAGCCAATACATGCATTGCCAGAAAGAAATATCATGATACAAATATGCATTTATGAATCATTACACATCAAATATATACACTGATGCAGATCAGAGTACATCTGTACACACTAGCCAGATGTTTTCAGTCTGCATGCATATAGTCTACTTTTATGCACTGAATTTTATTGGAAATATTACCAGTAGAAACAATTCACAAGAAAAGTTCAAGTCAGAGTAATTTTTAATTAAAAAAATCTTGTATACATTTTTTTTGTTCTTGAGAAATGGTTATCTACAAAAATAGATATGATACAGTATTTGTTCGAGATTTATGTGCATTCAACTATGAAAAGCACTGATCCATATCTATCACTGCATAATACACCGACAGATAAGGGTTTACACTGTTGATTCTACTTCCAAACAGGGAGACACTGATCTTCAGGTGCATGATGAAATGGCAGATGTTTGTGTATACTATTCACAATTGGTTATGCCTTATGCACCAACAAACACAAAAACCTGATCAGACCACAGCTCATACCTAGCTAAGACAGGTATGTGGTTCAAAGTGCAGGTAACCTTCATGTTTCAAATGTACTTGTATATCTGATTTGACTACAAATTAATCTGAGCACTAACCTTGACAGCTAGTATTGTGTTTGTGATTCTATGTCGCATCTTCTCCACCACACCATATGCACCTCTACCAAGAACACAGATAAGCTCCAAATCATTGGCTTCACATTCAAATTCCTTATCACCTATACGAATAGTAGCCTTAGAATCTAGGTCATTTGGTGGTCTGAAAACAGATCAAAAATACAGTATACTGCCATTATTCCAATGAAATCTGTCACATGATAAAACTTGGGATAAACCTTGAGTGTTGGAAAAACAAATATGAGCTAAATATAGCCATGATGTCAGTCAGACAGGACAACCTTACACCTGGGGCCTGTATAGATCTCACATGGTCCATCTTCATCTGAGATAAACTTGCCTAAGGAACTTGTTGATTGTTATCCCCATGCTTTATTGTGATACCCTCCAGCTTTCTTTCATCTGTTCATCTATTTGTTACCAACTCCTGAACTGCTTGGTGAAAATCCACAAAACTTTGAAGAGATGTTTCCGTTGGAGTAACCATCTGTAATGGGTGGGGGTGGGGTGGGGTGGGGGGGGGGTGAGGGGGTGATGGTTGCACTTGGCTGTCAGAGGTAGGTGGTGGTGAGAATGGGTGAGGGTGGGGGAGGGATATAGGGTGGGGATTACCCACCCACCCATTCCACCAGATAAAGAAAGCTGTGGGGGCATGAGCAAAGGCAGGAAGTAAGAGAAGTATATGGTGTTCTTATATACTGTATATTTCAAATGGTACATTGTGAAAGAATATGATCATTTTATAATCCAAAATACATGTATGTTTTGAATTTGATATGGTTCTACTGAAATAATAATAATAATAATAACAATAATAATAATAATAGTAAAGTGTCTTACTTTTTGACCCAATGAAATAACTCTTGGGTAACAGTGGTACATGGAATAGTGAGATAGGAAAGAATGGACTCAGTGTATTATTCCAGCTATTTGAATATTAGGATGAAGAAAAAAAGGTGTCCTATTTCTTGACCCCATGGCTCCACAACAATAGTACAGGGAACAAAATTGTTCTATGGAACTAGATGCTGTGCCAGTATGCTTGTTAGTATAACCCCTGTATCTGATTTTCATAAACTTTCACACAAAACTTTAACATTGTTGACAATAATGCTCGAGTAGGAGAGACAGGCAAGACAGAACACATCAGTGTATAAACTTTAGTCCTATTATCTCAAATTTTCAGTTGGATACAGCAAGTGATATTGAATATATATGACTTTCAAATATTTTAATACAAAACTTGAACACTGATGAACCAAACTTTTGTGCTTAAGTAGGCAAGTCAAGACATGAACTCCTAGCATTTAAGCTTATAAACTCTAGACTCACAGTAAATGACTGACCATTTAATTTTCGGGGTGGGTGGGCCTGGGATTTTTTGGAGGAAAAATGTCTGGTCCCCAAAAAGCTTGAAAAAAATTCTTTTACTCTTTTTCTAACAATCAGTTAAATTGAAAGATAAAATGATCTCGTGAAAAAGGAATTTAAAAATCTCCTGGCTGGAATGAAAGTTCAATGCCCCCCCCCCATTAAACGGTCAATCTCTAATATATCCTCAAGTTTCAGTTGAATGCATCCACTAATGTAGAAGATTTATGACTTTCAAAACCTTCAACACAAAACTTGAACACTGTTCACCTGCTGCAGGGAAGGCCAGGAAGTAGGAACACAGATGTTCTGTGACTCCTCAGAGAGTGACTGAACTGTCCCTAACTGGTGTTTTTCTGAATCACGAGAACTTTTCTCATCCCTCCCAGGCCTCTAAGTGGAAGGGGGACTAACCTTCTCCTTCCATGATGACCCCTCCCAAGTAACGTGTGATGGTGTTCAAACCTCAACACCCGTACTTGCAGGGGGCCACACAGAAGACGTCCATAGAGGTACAGGATGATCACTTCCTTAAAGGGGAAATTCCACATTCCAAAAGGGTTGAAAGGGAATATGGGGAAAGAGGGGACTTCAGTCCGATCTCCTTTCTTGGCAGCGTGCATAATTGCTGGCTCTGTCCCTGTAAATGAGTAATTAGATAATGTGGAGATTGGGTGGAGTTCGATTGAATCCCTGACTCCATACCTAGATTCAGCAAGTGTTCTTGATGCCCAGTGACCGGTATCATGACCAATGACTGGTGACTGGTGCCCAATACGCAGTGTCTGGTATTGTGACCAGTGACCAGCGTTGATTACTGGTGCCTGGTACCCGGTAGTCAGTGATCGGTGGTCTATACCTGTTGATTGGTGACTGGTCAATGACTGCCACCTAAAGTCATGGTGATGGTGATCTTGATCTGTGGTAAGAACCTTCCTCAGAACAAAAAGAGCTAGAATTTGATGATGTTATATTCCTGACATGAGGTGAACTGGTGAAGGGATTATGGAAATACAAGTGATGAAAAATACTTTAACCAAACACTTTAACCAAATGTGTCCCCATTATAATTCCTGATTCTATGGCCCCACCCAGGGGTGGAACTCAAGGGCACGGTGTGGTAGTAAAAGGAGTGGAGTATGTGATGATATTCCATTCCAAATATAAAGTGAATCAGATACAGGGTTACAGAAACACAGTTAACCTCAACCAAACTGCACCCCCAGTATAATTCTCAAGCCCAAAGTCCCACCCCAGGCAAAGCCTATGAGCAGGAGTGGTACAGAGAAGGGGAGTATATGATGATGTTATATTACATACATGAGGTGAATTGGTGAACAGGTTATGTAAAAACTTTAACCAAAATATGTCCCCATTATAATTCCTGACCCCATGGCCCCACCCAGGGACAGAACCCAATGACAGTTGTGCTGCGCAAAGGGGAGTAAGTGATAATGTTATAATTCTAAATACAAAGTGAATCATGTAAGGGGTTACTAAGATAGAAATGCTGGAAAAAACTTGAACCAAAGCTATTCACAGACATCCACATGTGGAAAACACCAAAAGAATATATTTAGATTTTAACATTGGGCAAGTGATTTAAGTTCTTCAAAAGCCACTTGCCTTTGCCTGTGGGTAAGGAAAATTTTTCTGGAGCACTGCATGGTTGGGAGTTCTAGCTAAGCCAGGTCTTTAGGGGTGTAAATCAGTGTTGATATACAGTTGGACTGCAGTTACACAGATGTCATCAACTGAGTTCCTATCCTTCATCAGGTGTTTCGCTCCTTATCTCAGTACACCCTCCAGATGGCGGGGTGACAGTGTTGATCAGACACTGCCCATCTGTGTTGGCTACCAGTTCTATTCATCATGTCTCAGCCAGATCCAACTGGATGCTCTTTCTGCTGCTTTGCTGAGTGTCTGCACTGATGTTTTCTGTGCTCTTTCTTTTATTCCTAGTGCACTAAGCATCCTCTAGGCTGACTGTGCTGGAAACCCCCTGCATCCTACTTCCACTGGGAAGAGCCAAGTTTTCCATCCTTTTGCTCTACAGTGCTTTACCAGTTCCTGGTACTTCTCCATAGTACTTTTATATGCCTCTTTCATTTGTTCTTCCAATGGAACAGTCAGTTATACCAAAATAATCTTCTTTGCAGTCCCAGACCATATGAAGATGTCTGGATGAGGGGATGACTGCACAACTTGCGGGAAATGGGAGTTTTTCCCCAAGTATATTCTCATTTCCCATGACTTTGCTTCATGGAATATTCCAGGATTGTACATGTATGTTGTTACAGGTTTATTTTGTTCCTCTCTAACAAATTGGATGAACTGGGGACCTGACCTCCCTGGGTTCCGGACTTTCCGCCTTTCTCTCTCCAACATATCTGCCATCTCTCTCAAGACCTTGTTGCGTCTCCATCTGTATTGCCCTTGGGCCAAGGCAACCTGACATGATGATAGAATATACTGGAGTGTAGTTTTTTTTCTGGCATAATGGTCATGTGGGATCATCTGTCAGGTTCCATCTGTGCAACTCATGCACTGCAATATCCACTAAAAACTGCTTTTTCTAGCAAAAATGGAGCTTTATAAATACAGGTTTTACTGTAATTTTATATGGAGTGGAAGTTTGTTTGTCTGAGCCCCAGATATTCAAACTGTACTCTCCTCCAAGCCAAACTAATGTTAACTTTTTTCTCACTTCTGCATAACATCTGTAAATGTGACCATCCACATATCTGAATCAATTTGGTATCCTCAGAGCAGTTTGTATCAACAGATTCCTAATGTATTAGAATTGGGGGGGGGGGGGGCATGGTACTGGTTTGTATAAACCAACAATTTAGTTAATATAAAATGGTAAAACAAACACTATGACCCTGACTGTAATACCCTTGCACTGAGAAAATACTGAAATATTATATATACAGTACTGTATATCTCTCAAGAAGAAAATACCAAGAAATGTACTTACTGGGGGGTGATTGGCAGTTCAGTAGGTTGAGCAATAAGTAACCCAGGAGGTCTTTTTCCCTTTCTCCCTGAAAAAAAGTAGGAATTTTTAAGTTAGAGAAAATGAACATTTGTGTTCATACAGTTTGTCTTCTTCTTTATTTTAACTGTGCAATCATACTGGATCAGAGGTCAATGTATAGTGTCATGGTCTATTCTATATGTATGCTTTACAAACTTTTGTTTCAGTGCAACCTTTGGGACTGAGAAAAAGTGGACTAAAAAAAAAATAAAGAAGGGAGTCTGCTTAATATAGATTTTGTTCTCCAATATTAGGATTTACATGATTCCCAAGAGAATGGCTCTTGAAGACAAGTGATTGTCTGACACAGGAATACGTGTAGGTGGCCTTTTGAGCCAGTTGGATCGATTTGTGACCAGTCACAAAATGTTTGCTGACAAACTGAACATTTCAGTATTTGTTTATAGTGAACTGAGAATATTTTATACATATGAAGGACACCAAATGTACAGCAGATATACTAGCATGTCTAGGGGTGGGGGATTTAGAATGATGCCAGAATATATTACTGTGCTTCAAAAACCAAAGAAATTTTTTTATGGAAAACTTGCTTTGTGGTATCCATAAACCTGGTGATTAACTTGTAATTAAATCTGAAAGAGACAAAGTAAATTATTTTTTTGTGTTGTTATGTTGATTTTAACTGCACTTTAACGTATTATTGGAAATATCACGCCAAGGAAATGAAAGTTAGGTGCCTTTCACAAGGATACATTGAGGCAGCAGACCCAGGCTGGCCTGAGTGGGTCCTGAACCCATGACTTTTGGATTATGAGTACTACACTCCACCAACTGAGCTATCATGGCTTCTTCCAAGTTAATGAAGTTAAGTTCATATAGTACTCCCTCATTATAATGCTGTACATGGGAACCAAAGAGTATACTGCCTTACAGTGAGACTGCATTATAATGAAGTACATAATACATATAATTTTACTACCGATTAATTAAGTGGGATCCATGACCATATTCACATTATAAGAGAACTGTGTTATAATGAAGGGCCTTATAGTGAGGGAGTGCTGTACTAAATTTACATGAGGTTTTGAATGGGCTATATTTTAATATCAAAACAACAAGGGACAGTCTGATGAAGAGCAAAATGCTAATGAATGATGATAGCCTGGCTTGACCTTAGTGAGATATAAGCACATGAAAGAAATCAGTTTACCTTGATTTAATTCAGAACAAATACCCATAAAAGTCGTTTTGTGCTTTACAAATTGCTTTTGTATAAAAATTTGAATTGGTACTATAAAACAAATTTTTTTTTTGATGAACTTATATTTTTCCCAATTTTGGAAAGACTAAATTTGGACAGTGCTATACAGAAAAGATATATACAAAACACTACATTATGCAATACACAAAACAATACATGATGCAATACACAAAACACTACATGATGCAATACACAAAACAATACATGATGCTGTTGACTAGTAATATGCCAAACATTTTATGCTGCACATATGCGGCATTTCGGACATTTGCAAAAGTTCAAAGATCACCAACTATTAATGAAATCATATGAATTTAGTGTTATCAAAGTTTCATGTGTGTAATAAATTAGGCATACTAGTATTTGTAACAGAAAATTTCCACAAATTAAAGCTAGAATAAATATAATCAATGTTTGCATTTCTAGGATTTATTTGAATACATAAAGGTTTTGTTTGCAAAATATGATGTGTTATTTTAATACATAAGGTTAATTTTTTTAGAAATTAGCGTGCATCTCACAATTGTGTCCAAGGATAAATGCTGCATTCTAGTGACATATGTGAGAAACAATTACAAATCTAGTGTCCTTGCCAAATTCAAAAAACATTTATTGCTCATGAAAATTTTTCACTTATAGTCAGGGAATGATCATATTTATCTTAGGAGTTGGGTGAAGTGGGGGTGGGGAGGGGAATAAGGCCTGAGATTTTTTAAAAATTTCATGTCGCCCATTTTTTTGATGGAAAAATATATTTGCATCCAATGTCTGTCCATGCATTCCATGCTACTTTGTTTATAAAAAGTGTCTAATAATAGAGCCCCCTCCTGCTCAAAGGAAAGATAACCCAGTCCCCCTATCCCGACTCGTATAATCATTAGTACCTAATATGATTTACAGTATTTCTTTCCACTAAATTCTGATGTAACAGGCAGTCTGCTACCATGACCCAGAATCTGCTGAATCACACTATGTTACATATTTTGTACCAGTATGTGTCATACAACAAGTGGTAGTTTATCCCAGCTAATCTATTACTAATCTTTCTCTGTGACTCATTTGCTGCATCTAGGTCTGTGTTGCATTCCAATTATGTACTCCATTTACCTGGTATCAAAAGCAGACATTTTCAATTAAAAGTAGAAATATAATTCCAGTACAATGTCTGCTAAAGGTGCTGCATATAGTGAAACACTGAAGAGAAAACACTGTACAATGGAAGGTTAGAATGTTCCTTTATAAAAGGTCTGCTGTGTATACATTGTCTCTTGTTTATTCAAAAATTAATTGTCCTAAATTTATTTTGATCTATTGGAGTATTGAATACATCACTAAAAATCAATGGTCCCTATCTGGTTTTTTTTTTCTTCTTCCAAATTCCATGGTAAATGATAATAATAATAATAATAATAATAATAATAGTAATAATAATAATAACAAAAACAACAACAATGATGATGATGATGATGGTGTATACAAATTACTGAAGACAAAATAAAATGTGTCTACAAAACTATTTACAAATATTGATTGGACAAATATGTATATAACCATAACATTGTTTATAAATCAAATAATAATATGTGGCAATGTGCAAACATCTTATAACCTATTCACAATTACT
This sequence comes from Margaritifera margaritifera, assembly GCA_029931535.1. Classification (NCBI taxonomy): domain Eukaryota; kingdom Metazoa; phylum Mollusca; class Bivalvia; order Unionida; family Margaritiferidae; genus Margaritifera; species Margaritifera margaritifera. The sequence continues at coordinate 76,960 of JAQPZY010000700.1, read as the reverse complement.
GGTAAAAGAATCTAATTCACTTGTAACAGAGAGATAGGTGTAACATTTGCAACAAATTTCTACACACTTGTTCTCCATGAATGCAGATCCTGTATTTACTTCTGTATAAATCTGTGCTCTGGTGCAAACCAAGTAAGCATAATGTACTGGGACATCATTGTCTATGCAAGTGATGTAACAAGGCATATGCACAGATATATCTGCATAATGTAGAAAAATCAAAATAGCATGTTTTAAAGTTACAGGATGGTCACATCCCCCTCCCCTGAACCCCCCATTTAGTGTATACAGTACTTAAGAAAACTGCCTGAATAAACTCCTGTTTATTGTTTGCTCTACAGATAATTTCAGGTTAAAAAGCGTAAAGGATCATCTGTTGCAGGCAACTGAGCGATGTATATAGAGTATATACTCACAAGTCAGATTCAACTGCAAACTTCATAAACCCTGATCTGCTGTCGCATAATGCACTAATCAGTAGAACAAACAACATAGACCCCATTAAGGCTGCAGATCAGGGTCAATGTTTTTTTCAGTTGGACCCAACTTATAAGCGAGTATATACTGTATATACAACCCTTGGTTTTAGGTCTATGTTGTTTGCAGTTATGCCTGGGTATATACAGTACATTTATGAATAGGACTTGCATTTCTAAATGCTACCAGTAAAAGGAAGAATCTAATTCTCCAGATGCCTCAATTATGCAACAGTGTCAAACATATGCATGCTATTGCTGCATGTCAAGATACAACCATAAATGTTTTTAAAAAATACTGGATGCAATGTTTCCCCAGGCCACAGCCTTGTGCCTTTTTCAGACTAAAATTAAAAAGGGCAAAGGTAAATATTAGCAAAGTGCTATAAAAGGCACACAAAAATAGTCATTGATATTGTTTGCTATATTTTGCTCTGTGTCCTGTCCCCTCTGTCATCAAACTTTCCTCAACTTCAGATATTACTCGAAGATATTCTGACCAATCAAAAGGCTGCATTCATACACATAAGATGTACAAGTCTGGAGTAACACTTCTTACTTGAGATGTTGAGTCAAGTTTTATGACAAAGGGGTATGACTGTTAAGCAAGTCATCAACGTCATCAAGAGGCATGATTTTATCACTTGCGTGATGCAGACATCTTCTCAGCAATGAAGATTAATTATTACTTTGATACAGCTAATGAATGATAAAGAATTAAAGAATGTCTCACTTTATCACGCTAAATACTTAAAGTCATTGAAGATGATACCAACTGATGGTCCGATATAAATGCAAGTAGTATCAATTTAGAGATCATACAAAATGACTGAACTGAAATTAATGACAATGACAATAGGGACTTTCTCTCAGTATCTGATACCAGAACTGGGAGTGATAGTTCAGTTGATGAGTTATAATGATTGAAAATGGAATAATGATAACTGCATATATCTGGAATAAAAAGGTTCACTTCAAAATGACCCATATGAAAAATAGCATTTCATTTTATTAACAACTGTGCAACACTTCAAAAGAAAACACCCACGGAAGAGTTACTGTATGTGCAGGTACAGTACATGCACTGTTCTTTCAATTCTAATGCATCTGTACTGTAGAAATGCTTATATTGAATAAGAACATGTGCTAATAATTAAACAATAATGCAGTATCAAAGAGAATTACTAGTATGAACATACTGCAGTAATTTTAAAGGAACTTAATGTAATGTTAATAACTGTCATGATGTAATAAGCAAATAATAAGAAAAATGCCGGTAATCAAATAATAGGCAGGGTCTCCTGAAAGTAAGTCCCCATAAAATAGACCCAAAGGGTCCTTTGGGACCATTTTCTTGAAAAGATGGAGAAAACACAGCAAGGGAGAGTTTGATGGCACATAAATCTGCTTCCGACCAATAGCCAAAAAGAGAGCAGATGGATATCTTATTTGCTTAATTATGATTGGGTTGACAATGGTCATTTCATTATCATGCCAATATAATGAGGTGCAAAAAGCCTATTGTTAGTTATTCAATCATGTCATGTTCGGAACTGTATACGGACACATCAACTACTCTTAATTAATACTTGCTTAACAGTGATTACAAGTACCACTGACCAATCATATTGCAAGCCACGTGTGAATCGCCTCAATTATTTCCCAAGTTGCACCTGTCTATCAATATTCTGCCTCGATATTTCCCAAGTTGCACCTCTCTTTCAGTATTCTGAAGTGAAACAACAAAACAGATAGTGAAAAATGATGTTAACTTGACAGCAGACCATGTGAAAATGAGACTAGATGCCATAATCTGGCTTTAATAGTGTTGGCTCAACCTCTAAGACAAGACTCTGATGAAATCCGCCAAAATTCAGAGCAAATGCTGGGTCTATTGTAGGACATGCAATTGTGGGATCCATGCTAACCCTCAAAAATCACACCAAAAAATCAACTTTATTATGCCAAGACTGTGCATCATATTTTCAAATAATACCTTTATTTCTTCATTAAAATCCCTCCTATATATATTCAGAAAATCTGCCACCTCCCCACTTTTTTCATATGAAGGTGATAATCTCCCCCTAAACTTTCAGTTCTAGAGTAGACCCTGCTAACAGGTGCTCAGGACACCAATTTTTGCAATAATGCATTTACTCTCTTCTTAATGACAATAAAGCCACACAAATGTAAATACATGTACATGTACATACATCCACACACATACAAGATATTCCAAAAGCAGCTTTATTTGCTGGACATGTCTGACAAATTAAGCTAAAATGACCAGTTACTAATTTGGTATGTCAGACATTTGACATACATGTAGGATGCCCGTAAATATCCGATGCAATTATTTGGTCATTATGTTTTCCCTACAGCCACAAAGCAAGAGACAAGAGAGGTTTGAAAGATATCTAGATTCCTAGACCTTCAAGTGAACAACTGCCAACACCACCACCACCCCACTTTGTTCAAACATCAGTCCTCACACCATGTTATCGGTAACTATTGTGTGGCCATTTGAAAACTTACAAGACATGTGTAAGAAGTTAACTTTAAATATACTAGCAACAAAATTAACTTTTATTATCATCCACATACTCAAACTAAATTTTGAATGCTTAATAATAAGAGAATGGATTTTCAAGCTACAGCTTCCAATACTAAAATCTATTTTGAATGATAATGTTTTTAGACATAAATATTTTGTTTTATGAAATTTTCACAATGTGAGTTCAAGTGGGCACTCATAATGAGGTCTGCGAATACAGGGGCCTGATCAGATAAAACTTTACCATATGACTTGACCCAGTATGTCTTTCAACTAAGTGTTACAGGTATGTATTTTTGAGGTCCAATGTCAAATACATGTAGGTGTTTTTTTTGTGTGATGTAATCTGCCATTGTTTGTCATCTTCCTTTGCCTCATTCGATGCAGAAAATGACTCTGTCTTTTCCGCCAGGTGCATCTAAATTTGAAAATAAACTTAAACTATAATTAAATAATCTACATCAGTCTGTTGAGTCATTTAAAGAAAACCCTTTAATAGTATAAAAAGAACATTACTTAAGCACATGATATGGTCATTACTTCACAAGAACCTAAACTTGATGATATCATGAAAGATAAAATCCAAATTTTTACCTCAGTCATGTGTGGGCTGACCCCAAAAAACCTGGATGAAAAAACTGTCATACTGGCAACTACAGCTGGTTTGATATTGATGCATCGATGAATCACAATATTTATTCTGGTGATAATGTATCATGATACAGATGCTACTATCAATACTAGACAATATTAGAAATAAACATAAACTAAATGATATGAACTATCCAAAACTACACATCTGCTTGTCATTTTTCTATCACTTAGAATGAAGTAAACAGTAAAGCCCCATACAACAAATAACTTTAAAGAACTGGAGTTTTATTGTTCACTTCTGTTGAAACCCCATTGCAGGTTCTAAAGAAAATGTTTGGGAGAATTCTATGCATTTAACCCACTTAACATTTAAACTACATGTACATGTAATTTCAACGTTGGTACAAATCTAAATCAGAAAACTGAAAATTTACTAAATTGGGAAGAAACAATACTTCCTGTTGCTTTGATACAAGGTCTGAATAAGAACGTGTGCTAATAATTAAACCAGGGGTGGGCAAACTAAGGCCCGCGGGCCGCATGTGGCCCGCCAAGGGCTTTCATGCGGCCCGCCAAGGGTTTTCATGTGGCCTAGGAACAAGTCCTATGTTCACGCTATTTAATTTTCTCAAGGGTAAAATTTCTTTCTAATTTTGAGACAAATGTAACCACGCGATGCCAAATACCCACCCAGTGGGAAAAGCCATAGAAATTTCAATAGAACTTTGTTTGGCTTGTTTCGCATTCTATTCATATATCTATGATTTTTTCCCACCGGGTGGGTCGATCGAGGTGCGCGCGCGCATGCGTTGTCTTTCACTGTTCACACGCTCGTGATTGGCTGAGTGCGTCGTCAGTGTGTCTTGACTGTGTGTCATCGGAACTAGCGCGCTTACGCGCCAAAAAGATTTTTTGAACAGTGTATGCACCCGGCATGGCAGATGAGTGACTCGCAGTTAACGCGAAATTGTTGAAGTGAAGAATTTACCGGGATTGACAGTTCCGTATCAATCTATACATTTAAAAAAGCTTTTATTATCTGCCAAATTCACCCAAAATGAGTTGTTCGAGGATATCTAGAAAGCGAAAAATTGAAGATGAATGCGGTATGTTTAACAAGGAGTGGACTGACAAGTATTTCTTTACTGATGTTGGAGTTAAAGCTGTGTGTTTGATTTGTCAAGACACTATTGCCGTTTTCAAGGAGTTCAATTTGAAACGTCACTTTCAAACTAAGCACGGTAACTTTGGAAAAAATTTATCAAAACAAGAACTGCAAAAGAAAGCAACTGATCTGCTAAAAAAGTTGAAACAACAGCAAGCTGTGTTTGTGAAAACTTCATCTTTACAAGAGAATGCAACAAAGGCAAGTTTCGTGTTGGCCAACAAAATCGCAAAGCAAAACAAACCATTTTCGGAAGCAGAATTTATTAAAGATTGTATAATTGATGCTGTCAGTGTTGTGTGTCCTGAAGCCAAGTCAAAAGTAGAAGCCATATTGAAGTATTGTTCGTCGCATAGACGCAATTGCAGTGAATCTTCAAGAACAACTGTTAAATGCCAGTGATAGTTTTCAGTGGTTTTCGATTGCTTTGGATGAGAGTAATGATCTTCAGGATACTGCACAGTTGCTTATTTTTATCAGAGGAATTGATGCAAACTTTGACATTACAGAGAAATTGTTATCTATGAAGTCTCTCAAAGACACTTGTACTAGGAAAGATTTGTACAACAGTGTCATTAACAGTTTAATCAGATCTGGATTAAGCTTAGATAAACTGGCAAGTATTACAACTGATGGGGCTTCTTCACTCACAGTTAAACATTGAGGCCTTGTGAAGTTAATGAATGATAAAATTAAAGAAGATTTCCCACTGCACAGTGTACTGTCCTTTCACTACATCATACATCAAGAAAGCCTCTGTAAGTCTTCTTTAAATCTTAAGCATGTTGTGGATCCAGTCGTGTGTGCAGTGAATGCAATAAGAGCAAGGGGACTGAAACACAGGCAGTTCCGAAGCCTGTTGGAAGATATGGAAGCTGATTTTACTGATGTGCTGTACCACACAAATGTCCGCTGGTTAAGCATGGGAAAAGTACTAAAGAGGGTGTGGGACCTCAAAGCAGAGATTTTCATGTTTTTTTCTATGAAAGATATCTCTTGTGACTTTTCAAAACAAATGCAGAGTGAAGAATGGATTTGTGATTTTGCATTTGCTGTGGACATAATGCAAAAATTGAATGAGCTGAACACTAAACTTCAAGGAAAAGGTGTATTTGCTCATGAATTGTACGTGGAAGTGAAATCCTTTCAAATGGGGCTTAAACTTTTTGCCAAGCAGCTGAATGAGCAGAACTTTGCTCATTTTCCTCTTTTGAAGATGCAGACTGTTTCACAAGCATTATCTGACAAGTACAGTTGTCAGATCACGGCTTTAAAAGAAGAATTTATCAGGAGGTTTGCTGATTTCAAGGCAATGGAACAACAGTTCGACCTGCTCAGCTCACCCTTTGCTTGTGACATTGAAACAGCCACTGAAAATCTGCAGATGGAACTGATTGATTTGCAGGCTGACAACTCCTTAAGAAGAACTTCTGAAACCAAACCCCTGATTGAGTTTTATGCTTCTCTACACCCAGGAAAGTTTCAAAATCTGAAAGAATTTGCCAGAAAGATGTTTGTGTTGTTTGCATCAACCAACATTTGTGAGCAGACTTTCTCTACTATGAAAGTCAACAAGTCAAAGAACAGATCGCTTCTCACAGATTCAAATCTTCACTCAGTTTTAAAGATCAGCACGAGCAACATGTCACCAAATTTTGACAAACTGGTCAATGAATGTGATCAGCTGCATCATTCGCACTGACTCTGTTTATGTTACTCTGTTTATCAAATAAATGTGCTTCTTTTGAAGTTTAAGTTTTCAAATATTAACAACATATTAACAACTGAAAATTAATTATGATGTTATTTAGAAAAACCTTTTGTTTTTGCTATTTCAAATATTAATTATTTTACTTAATGAACTATGCGGCCCGCTAAAGTTGTAAATTTGTGTATGCGGCCCTTGCACTGGAAAGTTTGCCCACCTCTGAATTAAACAATACAATTAGACTGATACATGTAGATGTAAGTGACATAAGGACACCCTAACCCTAATCACAGAGACACAAGGCAAAGAATATTGTAAAACATAATTTTCTTTCAAAACACTAAAAACAGGAATTTAGTAATACACAGTGCAAACAAACCCTCAACAACAGTGTGTCAAAGGGACTGATTCTGTACTGAATGAAAAGAATTTCCAAGAATTCAAGGTATTTCTTCCTTTTAACTGCTGAGTGTTGAAACGATCTCTGACATTTTTCAGCAATAACAAGATTTTCAAATTACAATGTAGCTACTCTGGTGGACATACTGGATGTCAGATTGGCACCATTTTTATTTAGGACAAAGTAGACATCATTAGAAGTCTTTTGGTGAAAATTCCATGTCATAATGATCATCCATTCAGGAGGAGTAGTGATAACAAGATTTTCAAGACAAGCCATCATGGCAGTCATATTGGACGTACGAATGGTACCATTTTCATTCAGGGCTAATCAGACATCATCAGCAGTCTTTTGGTGAAACCACCATGTCAATATGACTTTCCATTCAGGTAAAGTAGTGATAACAATATTTTCAAGACAGCCGCTGTGGTGGCCATATTGGACCTCAGACTGGCACCATTTTCATTTAGGACCAACTAGACACCATAAGAAGTCTTTTGGTGAAAACCCCATGTCAATATGACTTTCCGTTCATGAGGAGTAGCAATAACAAGATTTTCAAGATGGCTACTGTAGTAGCCATATTGGACTCAGATTGGCACCATTTTCATTTAGGACCACTTAGTCATGATAACAAGACTCTGAGTAAAAAACACATATTGATAAGACCATCCATTCAGGAGGTGTAGCATTCACAATAATAAGATTTTCAAGGCATCAGATTGGCACCATTTTCATTTAGGACCACTTAGTCATGATAACAAGACTCTGAGTAAAAAACACATATTGATAAGACCATCCATTCAGGAGGTGTAGCATTCACAATAATAAGATTTTCAAGGCATCAGATTGGCACCATTTTCATTTAGGACCACTTAGTCATGATAACAAGACTCTGAGTAAAAAACGCATATTGATAAGACCATCCATTCAGGAGGAGTAGCTATAACAATATTTTCCAGATAGCCACTATGTGGTGGCCATATTGGACGTCAGATCAGCACCATTTTCAGTTAAGACCAGCTTGACATGATAAGAAGTCTTGTGGTGAAAACCCCATGTCAATATGGCTTTCTGTTTAGGAGAAGTTGTGATAACAAGATTTTCAAGATGGCTGCCATGGCAGCCATATGGACATCAGATCATCACCATGGTTATTTAGGACCAACCAGACATCATAAGAAGTCTTTCAGTGAAAGCCCCATGTTGATATGACCATCCATTCAGTAGTGATAACAATATTTTCAAGATGGCCACTGTGGCAGCCATTTTGGAAGTCAGATCTGTACCATTTTTATTTATGACCAACTAGACATTACAAGAAGTATTTTAATGAAAACCCCATGCTGATATGACTTTCCAATCAGAAGGAGAAGCAACAGCAAGATTTTCAAGATGGCTGTCATGGCAGCCATATTGGATGTGAGATCAGCACCATTTTCATTCAGGACCAACTAGACATCATAAGAAGTCTTTTAGCGAAAAGCCCCATATTGCTATGACTATCCATTCAGTTTTCTCTATTAGCTGCTTCTTATGGCATACAGGAGTGCAGATTGGGCCTATACTATGACATATAGGAGTGCAAATTGGGCCAATACTATGACATACAGGAGTGCACATCAGACCTATACTATGACAAACAGAAGTGCAAATCGGGCCTATACTATGACATACAGGAGTGCAAATTGGGCCAATACTATGACATACAGGAGTGCAAATTGGGCTTATACTATGACATACAGGAGTGCACATCAGACCTATACTATGACATACAGGAGTGCAAATCGGGCCTATACTATGACATACAGGAGTGCAAATCGGGCCTATACTATGACATACAGGAGTTCAAATTGGGCCTATACTATGACATACAGGAATGCACATTGGGCCTATACTATGACATACAGGAGTGCACATCAGACCTATACTATGACATACAGGAGTGCAGATTGGGCCTATACTATGACATACAGGAGTGCAAATTGGGCCTATACTATGACATACAGGAATGCACATAAGGCCTATACTATGGCATACAGGAGTGCAGATTGGGCCTATACTATGACATACAGGAGTGCACATCAGGCCTATACTATGGCATACAGGAGTGCACATCAGGCCTATACTATGACATACAGGAGTGCACATCAGACCTATACTATGGCATACAGGAGTGCAGATTGAGCCTATACTATGACATACAGGAGTGCAAATTGGGCATATACTATGACATACAGGAGTGCACATCAGGCCTATACTATGATATACAGGAGTGCAAATCGGGCCTATACTATGACATACAGGAATGCACATTGGGCCTATACTATCGCGTGGAACCTACAGCAGAAATAAAGTATTATTGTTACCTAAAAAAAAATAACAGAAAAAATGTGTTTACCATATATACTCACTTACAGGTTGGATCCAACTGCTAACTGCATTGACTCATACCTGCCAATGCATAATGCACCAGCAGATCTGGTTCTATGCAGTTTATTAGGAGTAATCAGTAGAACAAACAACACAGACCCTGATTTGCTGGCACATTATGCAATGGTAGATCAAGGTCTATGTTGTTTGTTATCTACAGTAGGATGATAATTCTAAGAAAACCAGTCATTAAGTTGAGAAACACAGAGTGTCAACTTTTTTTAAAATCTTGGCCCAGTTCTAATTCATCTGTTGTTTAGCTATGATAAAGCACCTAACACAATTTGCTTGTCATTTAATAGCCTGCTGTGGAATATTACTGACAGGTAATTAACAGGTACGATTCTTACAAATATCAGTCAGTCTTGGGTAAAAGACACTTTTCCCTCACACTTACATGATCCCCTATAAAAAAAAAAAACAAAAAAAAACAACCTTGTTTATGAACCACTTTTACACTAAGCATCAGCCCTCTCTTGATTCCTATCCAGCAGTAGGGTAACCTCAACACTAGTTAGTAAACAACCTGACAAAGTAGTTGTGTTGGTGGGTTTATATGTACTTTACAAACTTGCAAGTAATGAGTGCAATGAGTGGAATACAGTAATTTGGAAAAAGGCTGGTGGGGAGGAGGGAGAAAACAAATCACCAAATTTTTTGAAACACTGGAATAATAGACAACTCAAACTTGTTACAGCACAGTGGGATTTAGGAATCTCTGGGAAATGTGAAGGCTGCAGAAAGAAATTTGAATTTCAATACCAAAAATAATAATTAAAACACCGGTGCTGGATGCACTCATGTCACTATTTATTGAAAGTGCCATGTATAGAAGGGTCGAAAAACCTGCTTTCTTCACTCTACACTTAGTACTGAAATGAATAACCAAACATTTAAATCAGAATACTTTTTTGCAAGTAGCAGCACCTAAAAATAGACTTGGCAGATGTCGGTGAAGGAAACCAAATATACAGGAACTATTATTCTCTTATCAGACTTACCATGACATCTAATCTTTAGACCAATCTACAGGTTTCTTACTACCTTAAATGCAAACTATCCACAAAGTGTGGTCAAGGAACTTACTCCAGAACAAGTTATTTGCAAATTCAATTTTCTTTGAGCCATGTCTTGACCTTTGACCTCTGACCCTCAAATCAATAAGCCTCTTCAATACCTTAAGTGCAAGCCCTCTACAAACTTTGGTCACAGTATAAAAGTGCAAAAAATATTGGTTTTCTTTCAAAGTGATCATGACCTTTGACCCCAAAATCAATAGGCTTCTTTCTAACCAAATCTGCAAGTTATCCATGAACTACGGTAAAGGTACATTGTCGATAATTTAAATTTCTGTGCAGAAACCATTTTTCTTTTCTCTGTTACAGTGACCTTGATGTCACCTTTGTCCTTGAAATCAATAGGGTTCTTCCTTACCCCAAGTGCAAGCCATCCACAAAGTTTGGTCCAGGTCTATGATGTAGAACTCAAGTTATGGTGTAGAAACCATTTTTCTTTTTTCAGTAATAATGATCTTGTCCTCTGACCTTTTGATTCTGAAATCAATAGGCTTCTTCCGTGTCGCAAGTGAAAGTTATCCACAATGTATGAGCCAGGATGTGATCTGGAACAAATATTACCATGTGGAAACCATTGTGTTCTTTCAGTCACAGTAACCTTGACCTTTGACATTTTAGCCCCAAAATCAATAGGGTTCTTCCTTACCCCAAGTGCAAGCCATCCACAAAGCTTGGTAACTGTAGATCGTGGAGAACCTGAGGTATTGTGCAGAAACAAAATTGGTAAGAGATGGATGGACATTCAACATCTTAACAGAGCAGTAATAACGCTCTACCTTATGATGTGCATACCCCCAAAAAATGAAAAGAAGATTTAATAACTTTATTGACATTGATAAATAATCTTATTCCTGAATACCGTCAATAAATATTCAAAAAGCAAAATTTTGTATTAATTTCAGCTCAAATACTTTGACACTATTTTCACTAATTTCAGAATCAAGCTTGCATCCATTATGTCCTGTACATTTGATATCTAACAAGGCAACGAGTCTTCAGACTTTCTTGTACCATTCAAAGACTGTCATTCCTATTTGAAGAGAGGAGATTGATTCATGACCCTAACTTTGTGCAACATGCCTATGTTTGCAGTAAAACACAGATTATCTATCTTACCTGAAGACAGAATAAACCTGTCTGAATAACTGGTTATTATATATTGTGACAGATGATATTAATGGAATTAATGAAATGTGAGTTATGGGTGACAAAGCAAACAGTATTAATGAGGCATTCCAGACAACTGTATAATCAGATTGCCATTTCATTATAAATAATATGTAATAAATATCTGGGATAAAACAAGCTTTTTTGGTCAGATTATTTTTATGTATTGTGTGTGAATTTGTATGCATTTTATACATCCATGAGAGAGATATAATGAATGACTTGTCAACCAAATGCTGTATAATATGACCTTGAACTTATACAGGCATCTTAAAACATCTTTGGAAGAGTGACGGTACATTATTCCTGGAAAGCATTTGTGTACATTCATGTAATCTGGAGAGATGCCATATGGGTGCAATCATACCAGAACATATATAATTGCTGGTTCGATTTGTAATTTCAGAAGAAAAAAAGAGTTTGGCTCGTTCAGTTTGACATCTATATTCATCAGCTCATCTGCCTCTCCCAAATATCCAGTGTAAGATGACTGCAGAAGACAAAAGAAATAGGGCATCCATGTACAGACTTGCACAGTTCTAAGAAATATGGCATCCATGTAGAGACTGGCACAGTTCTATGTACAGACTGGCACAGTTTTATGAACAGACTGGCACAGTTCTATGAACAGACTGGCACAGTTATATGTACAGACTGGCACAGTTATATGTACAGACTGGCACTGTTCTATGAACAGACTGGCACAGTTCTATGAACAGACTGGCACAGTTCTATGTACAGACTAGCACAGTTCTATGTACAGACTGGCACAGTTATATGTACAGACTGGACTGGCACAGTTCTATGAACAGACTGGCACAGTTCTATGAACAGACTGGCACAGTTCTATGAACAGACTGGCACAGTTCTATGAACAGACTGGCACAGTTCTATGAACAGACTGGTGCAGTTCTATGTACAGACTGGCACAGTTCTATGTACAGACTGGCACAGTTCTATTAACAGACTGGCACAGTTTTATGTACAGACTGGCACAGTTATATGTACAGACTGGCACAGTTCTAAAACTTAGACTATCTCTTGCATCAGTGTTCCCCCTTTCCCTAAATTTCTGTCTGGCCTGAACAATTCCTGGTCCTCCAGATTTGCTTTCCATAAGCTTGCAACATTTTGAGCAAGTCACAATTACCAGCTACTTCAATTTTTAGTCTACCCAGCCAGCAACTGGAACATCCTTTATTAAAACTCCTAACAAATATGCCTTGGATGTATGTTGGCACAGTAATGTACAAAAAAATCATACATTTTGTTTGCTGGAAATTTCTCTGCAAAAAAGAAACCATGATCTATTTTGGACTATCTGGTGGGCAGATGCCAGTTTCAAACACTGTCTTGCATAAAGTCATAGAAAAAATTTGTGATGTGTACCAAGCCTTCACAGCAAATTACTACTGTGAAAAAAATAGGCAGTAGATTGGTCTGGTTTCTGATCTGGTTTGGTATTTTATTGCACAGAAAAATGGAGTAAGTGCTGACCTGGGCTGATCTGATGGTACAATCTGAACTGCACCCTTTCAGTTGTGAATCTGGCAGCTAATCACTGTGCAACTGTGTCTCTTACTTCCATTAGTCACCTCTTATGCATACCTGCCAATCCGTACAGACATATAAGCGTAACCTAAGTGTAATCTATATATTACATGCCATAATTACAATAAACTGTAGGAAAAATGTACATTTAGTTTTGCTACTAACCTGGATCTGCCACTGGTTTAAGTTCTTGTCACAAATGGGCAAAATCCATGTGGATTAGTACCAGAATACAAACCACAAAACATACCAACAAATTATATATACACAACACTCACTTTAACTAGTCTACATGTCTAACTTTCGCGCAGTGATCGTAAAGTCAACTCCACAAATTCTGCAATGATCAAGTCCATGTGCTCAACCCGAGTGCTGTATTACCCATCTCATGTTCTTCTTTCTAAATTTGTAAAGCATTATTGATTTTTCTTTTTTCAGATGCGACATGTTTTAAAGTTTAAAAAGATCCCTCGTCTCTAACATTTTTCAGTCATATAACATCGATAGTCACATCGACAAAGCCTGTTTCAACATATATCTACCGTCATTTGTTTAAGTAAAGACTGGTCCGTTAACAAATTCTGAGTATTAATATAATGAATCTGTGAGACAAGTTTTCAAATTGAAGAAACCCATCTGTTTTCTTGTAAATGTGTCATATACAGCTGCTATAAATAGAAAATAAGGAAAGAACATGGATGTCTATGACAAATGTACTCTTATGCTATTCTTATGCAAAACAGTCTTCTTTTTTAGAATATTCTCAGATTTATATGATGTGTGGAATTAAAGAGATGATAATAAAAATAACAAACACAACTTTTTATTGCTTTACTTTGATTTTTTTTAATGTACCAAAAAAGTGGAATCCATATACAGGTACATGTAAGGGTAAGACGTAATTAGGTGAAAAAAAGCGGAATGATTATGCCAAAAGTGTAATGGTTGGCAGGTATGCTTATGCCATACAGGATAGCACATCATCATGTCTATTCTACATCTGCAAGCCCATTGGGGATTGTGGCAGTCGAGGTTGGCATCTTGTAATGTCTGTCACTGTCCCAGATGCCATATTCAGCTTCTCCTGGATCTTCTGTCCTGCTGTACAATGGAGCAAATCAAACTGACAAAGAGTAAATTACTGAGATATGGTAGACCTGATATTGAGTTTACTTTGATCTTTTCATTTTATGTTTATTGTATTTTGCACATTTATGGGTTTTGCCCATTTTTTTGGTGTTTTATAAAGATATGGATGAGTTTGCATTCCCTTTATATCTTCATGGCTATGATACTCTGTCTGTGTGTGTGTGTGTTTGTGTGTGTGTGTGGTTCCTTTTACTATGTCAAAACAATGGAAGAATGTTCACTGGAGGTCTGAAGCACAACTGCCACTGGACTATACAATATAATTCTTTGCTTATCTGTCAATTAGCAATGCATAAAGTTATCCTCAATTTTCCTAATCTTTAGATCAACATCCTGATTGTACATGTGTATATATAAACAGGATACCCCTCAGGACATTATACATTTAACATTTTATTAAGAACAAGGATCATAGCAGGGATACATGCAGCAGTTTAAAGGCTTGCACAGACTAGAGCTGAAATGAATAACCAAACATTCAAATCAAAATACTGTTTTGTGATTATTCATATAGAAAACCAGTATTCAAATATTTGTTTGTTTACCTTGCAAGTTTGGGAGCACTTTTCAAAACAATTAAATAAGGCAAAATGCAAATTATGTATGGTTCAAATATTCTACAAGGAAACAGCTCCAAACCAGCAAAATCACCTGAAATTCAAACTCCTACTCTCACAAGGTAATCATAAAGTTCTGAATGGTCACACTGCTCTATTCTATTCTTTGTCATTCAGATGCTATTGGAAACGTAACCTGTAACACATGAAGTTGATAAAGAACATGGCACAGAATAGGAATCATATGAAAGCCTTTAAATATCAATGAACATATCCAAATTTAATTAAATTAAATTTGTCACATGTACATGCAACTTTCATTGTGAACAAATAACTTCCCAGTTCAAGCATTATTGTGAAGAATGCAGTATCTTTCATCTCAATGTCATGTTTTTCTCTAGTTCATCCAACATAAGCTTTATCATGATAACATAAGAGCAACCAAAAGTATTTGCCATTAACCACAGAGTATAATTTGCTTTGTGTTGTACCATTCACATAAACAAAGAAAGTATAAACTTGCATGCATACACATTTATCCCTTTGTATACATCAGTTATAATATGATGCCAATAAACCAGACCAACAACACCTACACCCTTCTGTCACATCCACTTTGCAAACAATACATAACTACCATTTCAACTGCAGGGTTCAGATTTCCCCAAAACATATCTGCTTCTGTCAGCCACTTTCTGTGTATAATACAGAACTACATATTGTAATAGAGTTGTAAAAAAAAATGTTAGTAATTTTACATTTTTTTTGTGTGGCAATTATGTCATGCACTTTCAACTTTCATTCTCTCTTTCCAACATTACCCCACCCAGTGTTCTTGATGCCCTCACATATCTGACATAGCCAAACAGTGCATACAATACAGGCATATTTTGCATTCCAATACACATTATCAGCACAGGTAAATAATTCTTATCAATACCTCCAGTACTTTTTCCTTTCATTCTAGTATCAGAACCTTTCCCTGGTGAAGTACTTTGCCTAAAATCCATTAGAGTGGCCATATATCAATCATGCAATATCTGACAGTCTGGTGTAGTTTTCCTCTGTCTCTCTGTCTGGTTGAAGTCTTCAGATGAAACTTTCAGTGGTGATCAAATGCAATAAGCACTCATGTAAAGAAATCAGCTATTTTTTCACAAGGAAAATTAAAACAAAACTGTCCACAGTTTTCCAGGGTTTTCATTCGACATTTCCCTCTAACTTGCATAATAATATTCAGAGAATTCCACTGCACAATGCACCAAGAATTGGGAAGATCTGTTTAACTGTTCACATGTACTACACCAGCTGACAAGGTAGTGGTAGTCTACTATCTTTGCCCTGATTGGCTGTGAGTACCCAAGTGCGTGTCCTAATTCATTCATGCAAGTATGACTCAGACAGTATAGTTTATTCTTACTGGTTGAACTATATGAGTATATCCAGCCATGATTCAACACCATGTTTTTCAGACTCTGTTGGGAATCCCCATGACTGGTGACCTTCTTTTGTGACACAAGGAAACCAAAGAAACATAATAAATATTTACTGGTTATGTAATGAATTTTTTTTATTATTGTAATTAACTATTATATATATACATGTACATAAATCTAACAAATCTGTTAATTTTTAGTAAGAAGCCCTGAAACATGTATGTACTGATGTATTGAATCTAATAAAAAACAATGGTACAAAATATGTTTATTTGACTAGAGAGAAATAAACAGAGCAAAAAATGTACAGATGTGTAAACAACTAATATTTTGAACATCATTCCATCATCAAGGCAAACAGGCACCTATACTCCAATATCAGTACATTGCATAATCTGTTAAATAAACTATAAGGTCCAACCTTGATATAGAGGTAATATTTGTGCAAAGGCACTTACCCAGATATTTATTTGGGTTAATGGTTCTGTTTAGTTTTCATCAAAGGATTAAAGGTCCTTTCAGACAGCATGAAATGTGTGGCATACCAGTACCTTCAAGTGCATATGGAGACCCAACTGTGCACAAGCTTAATGTGCCAGCGAAAAAAGCTTGGTCATTGCAGTTCCCTCTGCTTTTGATTTCAAGCAATTAGCATCGACCCTGATCTGCCAGTCCATAATGAAATAACAGACATGTCTTTACTGTTTGCAGTTTATATGGCTGTGTGCTATGCATGGGTAAATAAGCGGACGAGTGTCAAAGGGATGGCAGGTGGGGTTGACATTGGCTTAAAACTGAGCTATATTATAAGTAGATCTGACACTAAGTTTATGTTCTGGTGATTTTTGGAATTTCCAGTCCACTTAATTTTAGTAACCTCTCAGATAAAGCACCGGCAGGGCTTGAAATCAATGCTAGCAAGCTAGAATATTTCTGGTTACAAGTCAGAAATTGCTAGCTGAAAAAATGGTCTAAATGTTTCTTGCTAGAGATATTTGGTAAAAATTATTTTATTTCAAAATATGAAATATGCTACTGGACATTGAAAATAGCCCGAGTTGTTCTGGTTTAAAATAGTACAACTATCGAAATGCTGCTAGTACTGAAAAAAAGTTAATTTCAAGCCATGCATTATGGTGAGTTGTTGTTAGAAATTAATTGTTCCAAATGAAGCTTCTCATATTCATAAATATGAAAGTTGTAAATTTTATAGGTGAATCAAAAGGTTAACATAACATGATCTTGTATCTGTGTCTGTCAGATGTCCATTATGTCAGAGATCTCAATTTTAATCAGACTCCCTGGGGCTTGGATTGGGGGAGGGATGAATTGTCATATTCTCCGTGGTACATTCCAGACTCTTTCTCTCTATCTACATTTGGACACCCAAATTACAGGATTTTGAATTTCATGGGGATATACTTGCATTTTCTAAACTTTCTACTATGTTCACCCCATACAAAATCCCTGGTTTTATGTCCCAGCATTTTTTAATCTAATTGTCCAAACCTTAACAGGTGTCCATATCTTGTGCACTTTTGAGAAAATCTTGGTGTGTGTCTCATGTCTGGTCTCATGATTTCTATTGTGCCCAGATGCATCAGATGATCAGAAACTGTATGCTATATTCATGACCTGTCTAGTTTCATCAATCCGACTTAATTTTATTTCTCTGACTCATTTAATGGGTATAACATTGTTTCAAAATGTTATTTTTATCTAATACATCACAACATCTAACAATTCATTTTCAATATTCATCGAAACAAGTAATTCAACAGTATAAAAATCCAGCATGTCAATAGATGACTAATGGAGGCAACCTTATTGCATTACCATGCATTCCATGATGATATTCATGCATTACCATGCATTCCATGATGATATTCATGCATTCCATGATGATATTCATGCATTACCATGCATTCCATGATGATATTCATGCATTGCCATGCAATCCATGATGATATTCATGCATTCCATGATGATATTCATGCATTACCATGCATTCCATGATGATATTCATGCATTGCCATGCATTCCATGATGATATTCATAACAAGAACATTTCAAAGTTTTTTAAAAAGTGTTTATATAAAAAAAAATGTACTTAGTAATGTAAAGATTTTACCCTTTACCAAAACCTAATTGGCACATATACTCAGGAGTAACTCTTAATAACACCAACTGCAACTCCTAAAACAAATAAACAGACTTTTCTAATGAGGTAAATTTGATCAATTGTTATGAGTGATTCTTGATTCTGCCTCTGAAAGGATTCCTTTTTTAAGGTTTTTTTTGTTTTATTTTAAGTGGGTGGCATATGGTGGGGTGTGCTGTAATCGCTGGAAATCTAGGGTAAACTGCTTTTGAAAAGTAAAGGAGGATTCTATTTTCTATATATAATGAAGAAGGAAGTGCAATCAAATTGTTCCATATGACACAATAATAGCCTACTATATATAGGTTACATAAAAATATGGGGGAAACCATAGATCAAGAATTATGTAATAGTACTGAGAAAAGCTATTAAATAAATCTCCCAAGTTTAAGGTTTCTACAATTTTGAATGATCAATTCAGTGTCAAATATTCCCTGTTATTGGTTTAAAATCTGCACAAAAATGGTCCTTTCTATCTTTGCATGATATGCACACACACAAAAATTGTCATTTTTGCCTTTTGCATATTTACACACACAGAAATTGTTCCATGTGCCTTTGCATGATATGCACACACACAAAAATGATCTTTTTTGATTTTGCATGTTATACACACAAAAATTGTCCTTTTTGCCTTTGCATATGTACACACAAAAATTGTTCTTTCTGCCTTTGCTTGATAAGCACACACAACAATTGTCCTTGTTGCATTTGCATGATATGCGTACACACACACACACAAATTGTCCTTTTTGTCTTTGCATGATATGTACACACACACAAATTGTCCTTTTTGTGATTGCATGATATGCACACACAAATTGGCCTTTTTGTCTTTGCATGATATGCACACACACACACACATACACAAATTGCCCTTTTTGCCTTTGCATATGCACACACAAATTGTCCTTTTTGCCTTTGCATGATATGCACACACAAATTGTCCTTTTTGCCTTTGCATGATATGCACACAACCAAAAAATAAGATTAGTTACAACAATGATCCTCTTACAATTTCAAATAACATAAGTAAGAATGTTTTGCATGTGACTGCAATACTACAGGAGTATGCTTATCAAAACAAAATCTCTTCTGTAGTTCAAATAATCTCCATTGTCAACATTTAACCTGAATCAGTCAATGACCTTTTGGACATGACCAGTAAATGGGTCACACATGGTAATGATAACAAACTTAAGCTAAGTAACATGATTCAGGTGTACAGAATTATAAAGTAAAATAGAAAAACTGTAGCTTGAAAAATTCTTTTCAAAGTTTGAGAGTGACAAAACCAAACGACATTCAGAAAAATTGTGAAAAAGTCACTTTTTAGACCAGATATAGGAAAACAGTTTTGCTATTGATTGGAAGAATCTCCCAAATGAAGTATTATGTGCACCAGCATTGAAGGAGTTTCAGGAAAGTAAGCTAATTCCCACTGGAAAAAAGTGGAAAACAAGGTTGTTTCTGACTTTTATGAATAAAAAAATATAAAAAATGTAGCAATAATAATCATATTCTTCAAATTTTCACAAATGACCACAGAAGCATGAGCTTTACTCTTTCTAGACAACAGTAAAGTCTAAGTACATGTACTGTCGAAAGTAAAGTAAGCAGTTTAGACCAGGTGCAAATAGTCAAGATATTTAGATTAAAAAATATCAGACAGATGGTGCTAATACTGAAGGGCTTATGTCTTACGTAGGAAACTTGCATCTCTAACTGTAACATAATATTCCGATGTAAAAATCTTGCATGAACCTAAATGAAGAACAGCTCAACGTGCAGAGTCAAACAGGCCTTTTGTCCCTGAAGCAGCAAACTACATGACTCGGTATGAACATCAGGAACCTGCAATCTATTTAGAAGCATTCCATGGGCTAAACTTTTGTAAACATATTAATCATTAGTGGAACCTTAGATTTTAACTTCTGTTATGTGTAATGTTTACATATTTAACTTTTGTCATATACAGTATAATTAACTTTGCCCTTGATTGTAGGATGTAAACAAGTTGTTTATTTAGAATTCAAGGTCAGGTTGCTTTTGTTTATAATTATACTGGTTTTTCCACTAGAATTACTGATATTTGTCAGGTAAGCCATTTTGATTTTCTAGACAATTGTCAGGTGTCCTGTGTTTATATATAGCAAGTTTGGTAAGCAATATTTCATTCCTATGTTAACTATCAGACTTTAAGAAATTTGATTTAATGATCAGATGTTTATAGTTGTGAAAATCAGAGCAAATTCTGAGAGAGGAATTATTTATATAAAATATTCATTGGAATTACTAAAGTGCTCATTCTCAATTTGGATTGACACATGACTTTGGGATTTTTTTGAATTCATTCAAAGATTTTCTGCATTACATCATTTGGGCATATCAGGACATTCAAGACTACTGGCACATCAGATATTCAATAATACTGGCACATCAGGACATTCAAGGCTATTGGAATTAATTTGGATCATTCTACATTTTGGATTTGTGATTAGGACACAGGAATTTTGGATTATTTGGATTTTAATTCACAATATTGTAAGTATCTTTTGTATTTTGACTTTAACTGTCTAGAAATAAATTGCTTGTTGATTTTACTTAC
Organism: Margaritifera margaritifera; assembly: GCA_029931535.1. NCBI lineage: Eukaryota > Metazoa > Mollusca > Bivalvia > Unionida > Margaritiferidae > Margaritifera > Margaritifera margaritifera. Next base: position 55,925 of record JAQPZY010000700.1, on the reverse strand, counting down.
ATTGTTGCTTTCACTTTCTTTTTCGGTTACATATTTTTAAGGCCTAGAGTTGTAACACTTGTGAAAAAATAAGAGTACTGTGAATGGCATATTATATGCCTGCCTTATGTTTAATAGTTCTCTATGCAGACAACTGAACTTTTTTCACAGAAACCATTTTTTTCTCTTTCTTTCAGAGTGACCTTGACCTTTGACTCCCAAAATCAATAAAGTTCTTCCTTACCTTAAGTGCAAGTCATCCACAAAGTTTGGGCCAGATCTATGATGTAGAATTATTGCTGTTTTGCAGAAACCATTTTTTTTTGTTACTTGGTGACCTTTTGACCCCCCCAACTCAATTGAGCTTTCCTTACCCCAAGTGCACACCATCCACAATGTTTGGTTGAGGTACAGCATGTAGAACTAACGTCATTGTGTGTAAGCCATTTTTTTCTTTCATTCAAAGCAAACTTGACCTTTGACCTTTTGACTTCAAGATCAATAGTGTTCTTCCTTACCCTAAGTAATCCATAAAGTTTAGACCACGTTTGTGATGTCGAAACCATTTATCTTCTTTCAGGGAGTGACCTTGACCTTTGACTTTTCAACTCCAAAATCAATAGCCTCTGTTCTTACCTCAAGTGCAAACCATCCACAAAGTTTGGTCGAGGTATATCATGTTGAAATAATGTTATTGTGCAGAAACCATTGTTCTTCATTAGGTCATAACAAACTTGCATCTTGATCTTTTGACTCCAAAATCAATTGGGTTCTTCCATGCCCCAAATGCAAGCTATCCACAGTGTTTGGTAATTGTAGATGGTGGAGAACTCTTGTTATTGTCTGGAAGCCATTTTCTGTCTTTCAGTCACAGTGACCTTAACCTTTCAGCTTTTAAGCTAAATATCAATAAGGTTCTTCCTTACCCCAAGTAAAAGCAATCCACAAAATTTGGCAACTGTAAGTGGTGGACAACTAAATATATCGTTCAGAAACAAACTTGATAACAGATGGATGGACATCATAACATAATGCACCTGTCCAGAGAAGGTCAATGACCCATCTAGACTTGTATGGATGGAATCAAAATGGAAATCTAGAAATTGATTATTGGAAGCTTTTTATAACAAATATTTTGATGATAATTTTTCTCCACATTAATTTCAGATTCCTCATTCCCCCTCCTCTCCCACTACTCCCAGTACCATTTTGGTCTTTGTTTTCATTAGTCAAGGATCTAACTACATGTACTATGGAATTGGCATAATAATAAAGTATATGTGCCCTGAATTCATAAATTTCAAACTGACATTTAAACAAAAGTCCCTTAAAGGGACTGACACTCTACTGGCCGAAAAGAATTTCCAGGAATTCAAGGTAAGATCTTTTCTTCTTTTTAACTGCCGAGTGTTAAAACCATCTCTGACATTCTTGAGCGACTAGATTTTCACATTTACCACTGTGGCAGCTAAACTGGATGTAAGATCGGCACCATTTTCATTCAGGGTAAACTGGACACCATTAGAAAACTTTTGGTGATAACCCCATGTGGATATGACCATCCATTCAGGAAAATTAGTGACAAACGGATGGGTGATGCATGAAGGACAACAGGCCATCCCATAAGCTCTCCTGGTATATGACCAGCAGAGTTGAAAATAAAAAGAATATCACAAATTAATGTCTCTAGAACGACAGCCACAAACAAAAATTCACAACTGCTCAAACTGGCCCCACCTCATGCAGATCCAGGGCTGAGCAAATCCCATAGCCCAATGTCCCAGACTATTCATTTTTGAAGTCAGGCAAGTACAATATTTCAAAGTAGCTACTCCGGAACAAGTGCTTTTTGCCTATTTTAAAAATAGTCAAGCAAGTGCCTATTTTCATGCCATAATCACTTTATCTACCTTTATGTGTCAGTTCATGCCCTCTGGGTATACTGAATGCTTGATTCTACCCCTCTCCATATATTTATTTACATCCAGTATCACATCGAGCGGTTGTCATTGATAACTCTTGCCTCTGAGCATGTTTTATTACCGCTTGACTGCATATTGGGCTAAGTGACTAAATTATTCGCCAATCAAAAAACAAAGCTGGTATGCTTAATTAGCAGTGTTTTAAACAGCTTCCTTAACCTAGATCTGCATGAATGACTCACCCTATGATTTTACTCTATTGAATCAATCCAATTAAATTAATGAAAGGCACTTTACCGACATTGGTATCGGTTCCCATTATGAACTGATTAAATGCCAGTGATGATTTTTCAATTTTTAATTGATTATACTGAGGATTAACTTCCATGTCTGTTACTGAGTTTGAAGCAAAACAATTATGCCAATTTAAGGAGCTGTCTCTGTTGATGTAAAATGTATGTTATGATCACGGTATAAGTAGTTGTCAAGCATGGTGATATTTACTATGTAGATAAAATGAGTTTACTACATGTATATTATTGTTTCAAGGAAGTTAATAAGTAAGAGTCGGAGAAGCAGTGGTGGTGCGAGGGTTTGAGGAGCCTGGGGGAAATTTTCTTTAGTGACGCCCATACATTTGCCAAATGGGGGCGGGGGCAAAAAAAACCCAAAAACTTCTGACAGTGCCTCCCCTTGCCCAGTGCCCCGGGGCAATTGCCCTGACCCCCTCGCTCCACCACTGCGGAGAAGGATACTTAATGTGAAAGTGGAGGGGTAAAACATAAGACTGCCACTGACTGTGAGGTAACTATTTCTCCCAAGAGACATAAGCCAGACTCCGAAGCAACAAAAAATGTCAAATATGACACTACTAAGAGACTTATAAATTTTCAGCCACATTGGGTTCATAGTTATCCTTGACTTGAATTCATTGACTCTGAAGCAAAAATGTTTTGCAGTTATTGCATTTACAATATGCCAAACTGGCACAGGTTGGGAATTCAACCAGTGTAAGTGTCAATGGAACTGACAAATACAAATTCAGGATTAAACCAATCAAGTCTCGTGATAGTTCTGGACATCACAAGGCCTGTGTAGTTAGGGAAAGTCTGAATTAAAGTAAATTCCTTTCCATTCTTGATGATGGAAATACTGATGCTACCGTATTGGAGTAAGAAATTGTGCATACAAGATACCTGGACAATGGAAAACTGAAAACCCCTGATGTAACAAAATGTATAATATCAATGTTTTTGAAAACTTAAATACTTTTCAGAAATAAATATGTTGTACATTATTTCACTTGTTCTTTCTATGGATTCAAGTGCAAACAACTCATCAAATCTTGACAAGTGATTTAAATTTGGGACAAGTGAAAAGGTAGGTGGGACAAGTTAATTTTCTGAAAGGACAAGTGGATGAAAAACAAATTTGCTCAGCTCTGCAGATATCACATCCAAAACAAGTTAGATGTTGATTGTATTACCTACCAAGGGATTTTATTCACTTCAAACAGTTATGTGAATTTTTCACATAGATCTAGCACTCCCGTTTTTGCATATGTCATTGTACATTATAGTTCAGATTAAGTATCACCATGACAAAGAGCTAACTAAATTTACAGCCATATGTTGGACTACAGTTTCCCCTGTAGGCTTCAGGATGTAGTATAGGCCCAATGCACCCTAATGTGACAAGTGGCAACTAATGAAGGTAACCTTTTTGCCCTGGTATGCATCCTGTGATTGACCTCAGAATTATTAAAAAAAAGTCTGGTTCATATAAATAAATTGGACTTTGTATTTCAAAGATTTTACTCCTTTTTGTTGGCCTTATCTTTATTTTGTGTGCCTTTTGGGGATACCTAAACTTCCTTGGCACTGTTTGGCCAGAATGTTGATGTGCTGATAAACCATTTAAAAACATACATACTCTTGGACTACATACATATATAAAGGATGCAAAACTGTGCTTGAAGCACAAAAAAGTGTGAATACCATGTAAGTCTTCATTTTCATCCTTTTAGAACATATTCCGAGTATAATTTACAGATGTTTACAGTTAGGAATTTGGTGGTGGTGGTGGGGTATGGAATAAAGTTACTTCTGTTTATCGGTTAAGGGATTTTAGAATTAGCCATCTACCATTCCAGTTTACATTTATGATACCAATTTTCTTGTTTCAAATGGAGGGGGGATTTCCCCCCTAAATTTTCAGTTATAGAACAGACCCTGACAATGTCATGTAACAAATCCTAGAAAGTTCCAAACAGAGACTTTAATCTTCAGATACGATTGAGGATGGTCTTTGATTGTATAGAACAGTTTCTGAAGTTTAATGCATCCCATGAGATTGCAGACTTTTAATTGTGTATTAAATGCAGACATAGGGCAGAGTATACTGTAAAAATAATAATGACTTTATTTAAAGAAGCTCTTTTTTTTTTTTTTAAAAAAAAAACATTCTTCAATGAAGCCTTTTACAGTTACATATATACACCTACAGACATTTTCCCAAATGTTTGCTTAACAAACTGCTGGTGAACGGCAACCAAACATATATACTCGCATATAATCCAGGTCCAAATGCAAACAACATAGACCCTGATCTGCCATCGCATAATGCGCCGGCAGATCAGGGTCTATGTTGTTTGTTCTACTGATTAGTCCTTACAAACTGCATAGATCCAGATCTGCCGGCGCATTATGCGACGGCAGATCTGGGTCTATGCAGTTTGCAATTGGTATAAGCTTATACGCAAGTATATACGGTAGGCAAGCTCAGCAGGTCTCCTCTTTATTCCCCATTCTAGTCTAGAAATGCCAAAATTGATGATTAATGGTTAAAAGGCTTAGGCTAGTACTGCATCAGAGTATTAAATTGTGTCCAAGTCATAACAACAGATATAATTAAACATATGATAGCAACATGTATGAATTGTCCATAAGATATCTTTACTTCCTATGCAACATCAATTAACATTAAATTCTATGTGAACTTTTGATATTTACTGCTGTCAGAAAGATATTTAAAGTTAGTAAAAATTTAAAGACCAAAGCTTTCAATCTAAACTGATAGGAAAGTATTTTCATGAGAGTTTCCTTATTTGAGGCATTATATTTTAAAGAGCAGATTCTTTTGTCATAAAAAACAATAACATATTTTTTACTTCCCCAAAAATTCTGCTATTGATTTAAATCAACATAATTATTCTCCGTTTTAATTAAGCTGGTTAATTTTTGGCAACATAAATATGAACAGATAAGTAATAAATGAAAATAAACTGACTATCCAATTACAATAAAAATTCCTTCAATAATACTAATACAAATTCAAATCTACCAGTACTATGCTTCATGCCATCTAATAATCTCCCTCTTCCAAAACCAAACTGCATAAAAAAGTTTGGCTTTTTCTGGTTCAATCATTTGGAACTGACTTACTAATGATGTCAAAGAACATCATCAGTACCTTCCTTTCATCACAGATGTATGAATTGGATGCAATCTAGATAATGTTTAAAACAGGTTAAGGCCAACTTTTTGTTTATTTGTATATGTATATATTATATGTCTCTGGGTATTTACGTATGTGTTTGTGTGTGTGTGTGTCTGCATTTGTAAAAGGTCCGAAACTGGGACATCAGTGAGAATACACACCAACAGACCGGGGACACCTCAAAACGGGTATGTCCCCATTATGTAATAGTGGCTAAAATGGACTGCTGCGACCTTACTTAGTGATAAAAACGTTGAAATAAGTGTATCTGAGCATATCCCTGCTTGGTCTGTATTTTTTCACATCACATTATATACAAAAATACACACGTCCTTCTCGATTCAAAACTGCATGTGTATCAGTGTGAAAAGTGCCTCACCGTTTATGTGGTAAAATTCTCATTCTCTGCTTTGCGGTCTTCTCGCGCACTCACTGATGATGGCATCAAGAAGATCTAACAGGATTGAAATCAGGCATGCAAACAGAGACAAATATTTATTATATATTTTCTTTCTAACACAAAAAGCAAGATTGTGTATGTATTTATTCATGGGTAGCCCACCATTCAGAACAGATTTTTGCTAAATTAGATCGGGAACACAAGAAAACTGAATAAACGGTTTCATGCAGATATTCTGCAGGATTTTTACGATAGGCAAGAGATTCTAGCCACTCATCTGTGCTTGTACATTTTATCTTTTATTTAACTGTAAGCCATTCACATTTTGATAAGAAATACACTGGAAAATATTAACATAGATTTTAGTTCATTGAGATTTTTTTTGTTTTTAATCAAGTGGGAACGCTTGAAATCAAGTTATAATATCATTGGCTTAAAAAATGTTATATCAAATGTTTTTGTTGTCTAATTGTAAGCATGTGTGCATTGATTTTAATTTTCATTAACAACTTGTAACAACGTTGATGTGTTTTTTATGTTCAGTTAAAATATTTGTCTCCATTAAGTTTATTACTACTACCACAACTACTACAAACCATCATCATCATCACTGTTGATAAGAAGCATAACAAAGAACAGTCTACATGGTAATCAAATAAATAATACCATTTCTTTCCTCCAATTAACCACATTAGAGTTAAATTAGACAAGTTAATCTTGAGCCAATAGGAAATAAATAAAAAAGTTTTTTTCTAAGAATTTGTACATGGTATATGTACCAGTCATGACATCAAAAATACAAGTTTTCATACTCATGTTTAGTGTTTCTCAACGTAACTTAAATGTGCAAGCTTGCTGAAATACAAATAAAGCAAAACAAAACATTTATATAATTTTTGCCCGACTCACTGGTAAATTATAAAATATTTCTTGTCCTTTCTTCCATTTAGTCAGTACTTTTTTCATATTCTCAACATTTTTCCTGATTTCCTTCTTTCTCTATCTTTGCTTAATTCGTTCCGTCTTTCTTTTTTCCTTCTAGCTCACTTGTTTTCTTTCTTTGTAAAAAAATTCAGAGACTAATAGCATACGTCTTTGAAAAATTTGAGCACAATTGAAATATTTGTTCTTGGGGAGTTTAGTCACCATGGGTCTACCAGTAATTCATCATACACTCCTACAATATCAGATTTAATTTTTACTTTTTAAAATTTATTGTATACAGCTGAATCAAAGAAGTCTTTTTTTCTTATCATAAAAGCTAAATCTGACTGATGTATACAAGAACAATCACGATAATATACATGTATACCGCTATATTGAGGTATGTTTGCAAAACTTTCATGGTAATGTACATGAGCTAAAGTATACGTATATGAACCGTAATCTAGGAGCAGGAAATGCTGTATGTATTTCTACTTGAAGTAGATATAATTTCAGTAATTTGTTTGTATAACAGTACATTGCGATAACTATATGTTTACATGATCCACAAAAAGGCCAGAATTCTCAATAAAACGTACATGTATAAGGGCACATGTGCCTCATGCCCCCCACCCCCATTTACATGTAAAGAATGTGTTATTTCAGCTTCAAATTTCTGAAGCATTATTTTTCTTTTATTTAATTTTGTATTATATTTCGCTCAAGTTAACAGGATAACAACACCTTTCACATCCAATATGTGTAAAAAGTATTTCTGATAAGGATGTGATGCTGATAAGAGAGAAGGAAAAAACATTAAATTTAATTTAATACATTTTAGTGAATTGGACTTGAAACTTTAACCATGGAATTATCATTATATAATTATACCAAAAGTTTCTGATCTGTATCACCGTTTAGTCAGTGCATATGTGAATAATGTAGTGAACCTATGATGAGATACAGGGGCGGATTTATGTGAGGTGGTGGGGCGTGGGGTTCGACCAAACCCATTTTCCATGTTAAAAACATGTTTTCAATGTTAAAAACAGAGACAAATTGCTATTAAAAGCAAAATGAACCACTCCAGTTTTAAACCTGAACCCCATAAAAAAAAGTCTTAGATTTGCCCATCAGGTTAATGATATACTGCTGCATAAATAATAATTAATGAACATGAATGTCGCAAAAATGGAACACATCCTTTCTTATCCATCCTCTCTTTCTTCCCCGAAATTATGGACTGCAGTAGGTCAATAATAAGTTTAGTCTGGGAGAGAAACATGAGTCATAGTATACTTACCAATTCAACCTTTGAATGTGTAGCTTAATTTGTCAACAAATAAAAGGCATTATTTCTTCTTCATGTCAGGTTTCTGAGAAAAAATGTCATAAGAAAATGACGTCTGAGCTACATGTGCATATGAGGGTGAATTTATACTTTGTTAATTTTGTGTGAGCTTACAATTTTCACAATCGAGCTTGATACATTTTCGCAATTTTGGCACCTGGTAGAAAGAGATATTACTTTTGAAATTTTCGCGGCGTCCAATTTTTGCGATTTTGGACTCGTTCGAGAAAATTGCTAAATTGAAACACTGCCATATTTTCCATACAATCAAAGCTTGGATATAGTATTTTAGTCTCAGACCGAATATTAAAAAGTTCAAAAATAAATGGAAGTACAGCAAAACAAGACATTACATATTAATACACCAGATTTAAATCAATTGACGGGGGGGGGGGGGGGGAAGGGGGAGGGAGAGAGACAGACTGGTGCACATCTGTAGCATAACTTATTTTCCATGACTGTCAATAAGTTCGTTTCAGAACATACTAGTCAAGAATGTTATTTTACTTAACTGGTTAATTACTTTCTAAGATCTAGTGGACACGGTTTGTCGAGACATGGACCATAATACCTAGCTGTATCTATGGAACAGACCTAATTTATTAAAACCAGGTCATTTATATATATATATATATTAAATTATCAACTAAATCAATAGATGGTTTCACAGGACATTTAATTTTTAATTGGTACAAACTTATGTATGCCAGTATTTATATCAACTCAGTATTCATACACCAAAATAATATTGTATTTGAACAGACACAATCGTTTGCTCTTTTATGAATATCAATTATAAATAAGTCCTTGTCTTATTACGACTTGTTTCATTTACACAATCAAATTGTATATTGTAGCCAATACTCAAATTTGACATAAAGATTTAACACAAGTTTTGTTTTCATTATTATGTTTCCATTTTATAACCATGTATTACTTGTAGATATCTGCACTACGATCATCAAATTTGTAATTGTTTTATATATGTATATCTTTGTCAACTATTATAATGTGTAGCAATATACTCATTGTGATCCCCCCTCTCCCTCCCCCAATAATACACCCATCCCTGACTATTAGCCAGAGCTATTCTCTTACAAATAACATAATTAATAATAATAATAATAATAATAATAATAATAAAAACAGATAATTATTAATCATACTAATCTGAATATAACCAATATGTATATCCTGACAATAGTTAGTAGTAGCAAACAACTCATTATCAAAGCCTTCCTTTATTTGTTGCAATTGAATTGGGGAGAGAGAGAGAGAGAGAGAGAGAGAGAGAGAGAGAGAGAGAGAGAGAGAGAGAGAGAGAGAGAGAGATTCATTATCACTGTAATCATTTGGCTATATACAGTACAAATACATTTTTGATTACCCTACATGTACATAGGTTGAATATAATTCGTGTGGAGTCGAATATAATATATGAAATAGCACAAAACAGTGTTATGCAGTTTGAAAGGAGATGAGAGGCAAACCAGAGAAGGTTTTTAAATGAAATACATGTATACATATTCATCTTTAAAATATAATTAAATAAAAATAATTTAACTGACATTAAAATTAATTTCGTACTCGAATATTTACAGGATTTTTTAAAAAAAGTTAACTTTCTTCAATTTTGCACAATAATCAAACAAGTTGTAAAAATATATTCCCTTTTAAGAAGAAAAAACATGTTTCAAGATGCTGTTGCATGAAAACCCAAAATATAATGTAATATGATGCACAATACGAAACACTGCTTTTTTGTGTTTTTTAGGTTGAATAGACAAAATACATCAAAGAAAATGCAGCTGGAATGTGCCATGTTTTCATGCAAGCAGGGCATCAATAGTGCTGGACTGCATGTTTAAAAAACGGATGAATATATATGTAAGTTTCGTGCAGATATCCTTTATTTAAGAACATTATTCTACCAAATATGACTTAAAGTCTAAATATTTATTTATTTTTCCAATATCAATTCACATTTCAAGATAAAGGTCGCTGTTACTAAAATAGATTTTGCCTATGCATTTAATTTCCAAATGATAACTTAGTTTTACTAGGAGATTTCAATGCAGCTTGGCATGTATTGCCCTTAGCGTTACAAAGACCATGTCACAACTGATAAACATGATTAGGGGTCAGCATTATGCGACGGCAGATCGGGGTCTATGCAGTTTGCAGTCGGTATTGGCTTATACGTGAGTATATACAGTAAATTAGCCTTTCAGTGCAACGTTAAAGGTGTAAATCTCAGAAAAATGTCAAACATGAGTAAAAACCTACGTGTATTATCTAAATTATCATACTGAAAATAGCTCCCATCTGGTAATAGGCAGCAATTAATTAAGTTTTTACTTGTATATACAAGGTTCAGGTTCTATTTGCACAAACATATTCAGACTGTTTCTTCCATTAAACATCATTCTCTCTTGCAATGAAGTTTGCATTGTGTAAAAATGATGTGTATACGTATTACTAATTTAGTTTATATTTAAGTATTTGCTGGATAATTTTCATTTATGTGATGGGCAATGGTATGATTTTTAATATTTATTTCTTCTGGATTACAGGAGGACTTTGAAAGTGAATACATTCCCTCCGATGATGAGCAGTATGTGTCCGGTTCAGAATCTAATGACTCGTGCGCTTCAAATGTAATACCATATCAGCTTAAATTGGATCGCCTAAAACTAAAGGAATATCCAAAGCCCAAGGCTTCAAGGAAAACTTAGACTGCATTATTAGTATCCATGAATGAAATCTAATCAAATGAAATGGCCATATAAAAAAGAGCAAATAATATCAACCAACTTCTATTGTTGCGAAATCAACTGTAAATAAAATACTTTGATTGACCTGTTCAGAACCAATAGTGAACAGGATGTGGCCACTGATAGTCGCCTAAATGAATGAGAGGAGAAAGAGAAAGAACTCCTAGATAAACCCAGAAATATAGCCAATCACATCCACAACTGCAACATACTAAATAAAGGGGGGGGGGGGGAGACTGGCAGTACACTATCGACCTACATTGGAGAAGATTGAAGCTGTTGACTATGGTCCATGTCCATAATGTTTCAGTTATTTTGTTAACTGACATGGAGCTCTGGCAGCACAGTTGTCCTTTTAAACCATGGAACAAATAGGGAAGATGACAAATGATGGCTCCATCAAGTTCACTGCTCCTGCTCTGCACATCCGTTGTGAGTGCCATTCTTGGAAATGTCATCGCAAGTTTGAAACAGGATGACATCAGCAAGATTGCAAAAAAGTGACAACACCATTTTAGCATTTGGAGAGAAACTCTGCTGTCATCACAGCCACGACAAAGAACAACACAATTACATATGACGAAAATTCAGAGAAATGGGGTGTCAGGTTAAAGAGCTGAGAAAGAAGGAAAAAGCACCAGATAAAACACTGATAGAATTTTATAGATCCAAAATATTTTTGACTTGCACTAGAATCCAGCAGTGTAATATTATTATTTGATATGCATTCAAACAGGTAAGGCATGCAATCTCTCACCCTGAAATTAATGTGCACAAATCCTTGCAAGTCAAGCCATTGAAAATTAAAAGAAAGATCTTAAAGCAAGAGTTGAGAAGTCCATCAAACTCTTGGAGATAAACTGGGCACAAGAGATAGCTTCTAATGCTCTTAAGACATTACATGATGGGAAAAGAAACACAGATAACAAAATTCTTCCCCTTTCCAGACTACGTGAAGGCCTGACAGATCATTTGAAGGAAATAGCAGAAGAAATGTACAAGTCCATCATATCCTCCACTGAGAATGAAGCAGTCAAACAATATTGGGTTGAACTTTCTGAAATTGTGTTAGTGTAGACAATTCTATTCCACCGATGTCATGCCGGTGAAGTTTCTAATATGACGATAGGAGAATACACACATATACACATGGCTGACATAAATGATCCAATTAAAGACTCATTGTCAGATCTGGAGAAAAAGCTATGCAAGACCTTGACTAGAGTTGAAACTGTGGGAAAAGAGGAAGTACAGGACCAGTACTATTCAACAGTCAAACCATGAAATACTTGGAAGCGTCAAATGAGATCTATGGTTGTCACAATATCAAACCCGTTTTTATTCCCCAGAGCAAACTGTATGAGCTCACATTTACAAGGTACAGGCTGTTTGCAGCAAGGTGTGGTGCAAAAGAACCTGAAAAATTACATCTACCAAATTAAGAAAACAAATTCTGACCATGTCACAACTGATAAAAATAAAAGACAACTAACTTGATATTTTAGCCAATCATCTGGGTCACAATATCCAGATTTGCAGAATACTATATACTGCAGGAAGCTACAATTCAGGTAACAAAAGTCAGCAAGCTCCTGCTGAGGATGGAGAAGGGTGGAAAAGGTTTGAGGCTTGGAAACTCTCTAGATTCCATACATCTGGGAGAGGAGGATGAAAATGAAGTGGAGAACACCAACAAACAGCATTCCTAATGAATACCTTTTAAGCAATATTTAAAATGAAATCTATTAATATGCTACTGAAAACAAAGTTAACAAACAATTGCCAAAAAACAATTTCTTGTTGAATTTTGGCTGAATGACACGTTCCACTGACTATATGATACAAATAAGCTTGAAGTGTTCCATTATGTCAGGATTGTGTGACATGATTTTACAACAGAACACAATATTTAACTCTATTTTTTACTCCTTAGCTTTTCCAATTGGAACATTTTGTTCCTACTTTTATGTAATGTTGAGACCAACATACTTCCATTTTTTTCACATGCGGATGTTTGCAATTTTGTTTGATGGGTATGAACAAGGAGATTATAAACTTCTCATACAAGCCCTGCTCTTCTAAAGACAATTGGAAAGGCAAATTGATATTCACAATCTATTTTTACTCAGGAAGTTAAATTGAATTATTTAAGGTTTTGTTTTTTAGTTTTTCATACCCAAGATAAAGTTATTGATTATTAAATTGATTTTAGTACTCAAGTTATCTGTAGAGAAAATTGAATACTTCAATCAGCTGCTTTGTGACATAGAAGGTTCTATTTAAACAACCCTTAGATTTTAACGGAGGGTCTACTGACAACGGATTGAACCTGCAGCATCCGTTACTTTCAAAATGCCAACAATGGAGGGTAAAAATGTAACTAATGCCAGATGCTAGAACCTTTGTCGTAAGATGTACCCTCAGTCGTTGGTTCAATCTCTGTCACTGACATTTTAAGTGATTTGGTATGCAGAGTGTGTCTCAGAAATTGTTCATTAAACTATTTGATGTAAAAACAAAAAGACATTAAGCACTTAATATGGAATACAAAATACCAAATTTTATGCATATTTTTATTTTTAAGTTGAACGGACATCATTTTGTCAGAGAAATATATTATTTCTAGCTGAATACCTCATGCTGTAGTAAAAGTCATGATACAAGATATAATGAATTTTACTTGCAATTGTCAGCTAATTGCTTGTGTTTCAGTTGTTATAATGTATTGATATGACCAATTCAAGTGTTTTTCTATTTCTGCAGACCTCATGTTGATCTAGGTAAAAAGATGGTCAATGGTTAATATAGTTGGTTAATATCATGGATTGGCATGTTTTTATTAAGTTCTTATTTGTTCAGGTGTACTAAACTTGTTGTGAGAGCATTTGAAGAAAATAGTCAGGGCATTAACATCCCAGTATGTTGTTTTTCTAATTCTTTACTTACCTTACCTGTCGTTCACTGACTGTCTTGTCCATTAGGCCTTTTATTAATACAGAATTGGAAAAAATAATAAAGTAGTATGTAGGGAATAAATTGTTAGCTTTGTTTTAATACTGTTGAGAAAAAAAGAAAAGATAAAACCAAATAATTATCATTAAGAAACTGCTTTCAGTGGAAAACGTCATTTTGAAGCTTCAATGCCCAAAATTGGATCAAAAATATACAAGAGAACAATATTTAATAATTTCATTACTGATCCACGGTGTGTCAATGTTTTTATGGAGTCAAATATCAAATATAAAACGAACGGCTATTAAAAAAAAGCAGCGATTCGTATGTTGCTGAACTAAGAAAATTAAAGAAAATATGTTTCTTTTCTCCACATGAATTATGTATTCACTTAATGATCTATAAAATATTTTTGAAGTACTTTGAACTCACAGAACTATTTTCACATATATTTTGCCTATATCAGACTCATGAGGGATCTTTTCTAGTATGACTTTGGTGTGGTTCCTAATGCTGAATGGGACTAGATTCATACATTTATTCTGGGACCGTTCATTCAGAATGGTAAAATGTTGTTACATTAGGGTTCATACTAAAGTGAAGGGTAGGGTGAGTGGCGTGTAACATTTCATACACACAACCTTCAAAGGTTCATACTAAATGAGAATATTTTAATACCAAGAACTTCAATTTTTTTTTTGCCATTCTCAACCGGTATGTCAACTTGCACACAAGTTTTGTGCTTTTATTACAAAATGGATACATTTTCCTATGCCAGGTTTTGCTTTTTTTTTTCTCATACTGATTGTGAATATTTTCATACATACAAGCAATACGTTCTTTTAGACCAGAAAGTGACATTCTCATCTATGCAGCCTATTGGCTTTTTAAATACAAAACTGGTGCATTTTCATACAAACAGATTTGGCGTGATGCTTCTTTTGTTGGGGGGTTTTAACGGCACTTAAAACACATTTTTGCCTATATCATGCCGAGCAAATGGGAGCTAAGTGCCTTTCCCAAGGACACTCCGTGGTCTGAACCTGTGACCCTTGGACCATGAGCCTGGCGCTCTAATAACTTAACTGCTGCATTTCCCTAGCGTAATGCACATAAACAGGGATGTTTTCATACATAAAATTTCAGGTGGTGCATAAAAAACTTTAATTTTGTTATATAAACAACCATTACATTTTTAAGACTGATCGGGGGCTTTTCATACACATTTAAAGTTGCTCATACAAGCGAGAACATTTTCAGGAGCACAATCTTGACGTGGTACATATGGACTGGAGACATTTTCATACAAATGGTGTTTTATATCCTAAATGATAACAATAAGATACACACAACCATAACCTGATACATACAAAAATGGGGTCATTTCCCATCAAACAACCTTGATGTGGAACATGCAAAAAAGTAGACATTTTCAAACATATAAAAAATGCAGACAGTTTCATACATGCTTCCTTGACGTGTTCACGCAAAACGGACTTTCCATACATACATTTTTAAAGTGTTACATACAAAATGGGCACATTTTCATACACACAAGACTGAAGTGGAACATACAAAATGGGGACATTTAGGTACACACATCACTGATATGATACATGCGAAAGGAAAGCATTTTAATACACACAACCAATGAAATTGTACATACAAAATGGGAACAGATATTATCATGCAATAGTTTATTAATGAAGTGGATTGTATTATAGTGGCAAACTTTAGTACACAAAGGTTAAAAATTATTTATTTTGTGGGACATTTTCAATTCTAAAATGTATTCTTGTCAATAAAATTATTTTAACTGAACATATGACATGCAGATCTTTGCTTATTTCATTTTAGAAAAATAAACACATTCTCTGTATTTTCACACAATTCTGACGATTTTGTTTCTTCAAACTCATGGACATACATTTTTACTTATATATACATGAAACATAATATAAAAATGCAATAGGGTATTTCAATATAGTTTGTTAATATGGAAGGGAACTATCTACATGAGTACTTATGGAATGTCCCCGATTTGATGGTATAATTTCTGACACTGTATATTTGTGTGACCCCTTTCTGATACATTGTTTCTTGGAAATCAACTACAAACCAATTGCAAAAGACATGTACATTTCAAATGCATAGTAAAACAGATCGTTATCGCCCAAAATTTGTTAAAATAAAGATGTCCCCATTTTGATGGTAAAAATCTTATGACCCCGTTTTGTAGGTTTTACAAGACTGTGTGTGTGTGTGTGCCAACAAAAAAATCTTCAGTTATGCATGTTTGTGTACTCAATGATCTGTGTGCTGAATCCATACTCTGTTGCTTTTGTGTACACAAATCTGTAATATTTTTTTGTATGATACATACTTGTTTCCCAGCTGCATTTGATATATTTCCCTGTACATTTGTAAATAATTGAGGGCCACAAGGGAGATTGGTTTTGGTACCAATTGTGTCACCCTCATAAAATAAAGACTTTATTATTATTATTATTATTATTATTATTATTATTATTATTATTATTATTATGTCCTCATGTTAACCAAAACCAAAATAAAAAATCTGGGATACTTTTTTTTCTGTCCATCAACAAAGGTAAAATATTATTGAATTTAGTAGCAAAAGTACTTTCTATACAATGTACAATTTAAAAAGTTGAGATGTCTCAACAGATGATCAGGCCAAAATTGATTTGTGCATCTAATTGAGTAAGTTTTGCCAGTACCTTGAAGCACTTGAAATATTATTTGATTTATATATAATGTTTAAAAAAAATTAAAAAAACTACCTACCTACCCTAATTTTAAAACAAGTGCAATAGGAAACACACATATTTATTTTTTTGCCTAACTAGTCCTATTGAAAAGCAATTATCACAGCAAATAATGCCATGTTATTTGTGTCAACTTTGCAGGTCTCTGAAACAGGGTGTTTCTTCTCAAGAAAGTGTTTCAAAAAATGATGCCCCAGGAACACCTGAAATGCACCATTTTTGCATCTTTAATTTTATATGGGAAGCATGCCCCCCCCAGAAAACTGAAATTTAGGGAAAGCCTTGCAGCAAGTACATGCACAATTTGCTCCCTTGATTATTGAAAGTGTCAGCAAGGAAGTGGGGCAATAAAACAGCGCAAAGTGGGGCAGTTTAAAGTGAAGTTTTGCTCAACTTCACCTGGTCACGTTAGCCATGCACTCCCTTAAATCTAAAGAAATGAATCCAACTGAAATCTAAAGAAATTAATGTAGTATTGTAGTCATACAAACCCAAACACATGCCAACACCTGTCGACCAATACTATCACTGGCAAAGGTGTCAGCATCAGGCAATTCACAGAAGCACTGGCAGACTGTTGGACATTCAGGCCTTATGTCTGTCACATATTCAACTGCCACAGTATATACGGTACAAATTCAAACTTTCATAACTTAAACATTTTTCAACCTTTTTTTCATTAAATTTTCAGTATGCACAAAAAGATTACCACTAATTCACATGGGTAAGTATCAACATAAAATACTTTGTATTTATATGATGTGCTATGCTAATAAATATGGCTATGTATGTTTGCTCTGGCAATAAGTCAATTACAATTACGCTTCTCTTTTTGTAGATATGGAGTTAGTCATGGTATGCATGAGCACAGACTATACAGCTTGAATGCCCTGTGACTGGATGTCAACTGCCAACCTAAGTTTCCAAATTACATCAGCATTAGGAATTGGTTGTACAACACACATTTAAACTTTTATCTGTATTTGACTGCAAAATATACCCATAAAAAATGCTGAAAGGTCTTGAGTATCTTGCATTTGAACAAAATATAAAGTATTTTTAAATTCGTTTTAATTTTTTTAATTTTTGGGGGTGTTTTGGCGGTGGTTTTTTTTATTTAATGTTTACTTGTGACAATTAAAAAAATTTATATATATGTATATATAGTTGCTTCTTGGAGAAAATCTGATTATAGTTGCTTTTAGGAGAAAATCTGATTATTCTGTATGCTGTTATAAAAAATCTTAGTACATGTACTTAAAATAAGAGTCATAATATATTTAGGAGCTTTCATTTTCTAGGATGGGTGTCAGATTAATTTTTATTCAGATTAATTTTTAAACTTTGAACTAGACACACCCAAATCATTAACTTTACATAATCTCATCAGCATGTATCAACCATACAGTTCGCCTATGAATACCCTGAATTTATCTGAAAATTGTAATAAGCTAGTGAAAAATTATTAGAGAATTGCCTCTGTGAAGTATCTGCCCACATGCTGACAATGGAATTTATTTAAAAAAAACTGGAATTGCATCCAAACAAAAAATTATACTTGGGTTTGAAATTAGTAAGACCTATACATACATTTTCTATGAGTAAAACTACTGATGCACGTGTACAGGTGCTGCAAGTTATATGTAAAAAATATGTAAAGGCACTGCAGTTAAATAACTTATGATTAATAATGCATGCTTGTAAAAAAAAAAAAAAAAAAAAAAAAAAAAAAAATTATAATTAAAAAGTAATTAATAGTCTGATATACAGCCCTTCTCATTTAATGAGAAGTGACCTACTGAAATTGACACTAGTGTAAAACCAGGACAGAACGTACTAGTACGAGACTACTGCTGGCTAGATACTCCTGCAAAGTAGCAACAAATGTAAATGCAACATTTAAGTTATTGCTGCAACTTTGTTGCCCCAAATCCATACAATGCGTTCAAAAGCCGTGGCGGCAATTAAATGCATGGCCCACCCAGTAATGACGATGTCAATTGACGACGGTTATCAAAAGGCCACAACCGACTCTGTTCTACCGTCTCAGGTCGACCGGAACTCCAAACTTTTGCAATCAATTTCTCCGCAGATCGACTTTTCTTGCAAAAATGCAAAAACGAAAGGAAAATTCAATGTTTCGTGCATAATATGTACACTTAGTTGTGCCAATTAAAAAGCTGATCTTAGAAGCAGCTGCAAATTTAACTCACCAATACTTCCTGGGTTGGCCATAGTTTCAGTCCACCATTCAGAACGCTGATCGCAAGGTGCCCCCTCGTTAACGGATTTTCTCTTAGAAATATCCCTGGCCTAAAGGTGATACTTTCGTCACGGGCAAAAGTATGCTCACACAATAGTTGTATTAGAAACTTTTGAGTCAAAAAATATAAATTCTGCTCTTGACCATCAAATCCTCTATGTGCAACAGGAAAGAGAGCACTCACGTCGTGACTAAGGGGAAAGCCCTCCTACGTCACGAGTGACTGACTCATCACGAGGGCTTGCCTCACTGTATCATCATTAACCCAGCCAGAGACCTTTTTCTAGGAAATACATCGCTGAAATTGTTCACAAATTTTCAGCTCATTTTAAATTCTGGAAACATGTAATTTTCTTTATCCAGATCTGACCCAATAAAACGGCCAAAACCTTAACTGAAATATTTGGGGAAAATATTTTGAATTTTACAAGGTAACAGACTGGTTGTTAATTGTTTGAAACTCTTTAATTGTCATATAGGCAATATAGTAAAACCATTCCACCATAAGTATAGGTCACGTGATTTCAAAATGGCGAAGTCTTAAACAAATATCAATGGACTTGTATTGGACTTGATGTAAACCAAATAATTAATGGAATTTTTCGTCATATAAAACGATATTTAGCAGATTAACGCAACCCAAAAAGACAACAAAAGTCTTGATCATAAATTTAAAATATTTGACAATGTCCAACGAGATCGACTGGGTTGTAGAACAATTGCATCAAATTCCTCATATCAACTTCTCCTTTCAACTAGCGAATTCAACATTCGATCCAGACAGCCTCAGCTACAGAGAGGTCTGTGTCTTTCTATACATTTGTGTCGTTATATATATATATATATATATATATATATATATATATATATATATATATATACATATATATATATATATAATAGGTAGGTAGATTCATATTTGTATCTTTGTGTGTATGTTTTTAATATGTATTCCTCCAGCCTACTGAAATCACCTATCAGGTTCTTATTTCTTTAGCCACAGAATGACATATTGAAAGAGCACATTGAAAATCGGCCTGAACCACCTTCATTTTGTACCCAGGTAAGACTGGTTACATGGTCACATGTTCATGTACTGGATATAGCCAGTGTGATGTCGGAAAGCATTCTGATTAAAAGTGAGATCTTCTTATAATTAGTTGAAATTGATAGTCACCAATATGAGCTAATGTTCTGTTGACGTTTTGATTCGCTAATCAAATTACAGCTTTCATATTTTTTTAAATGATAACTGTCATTCAGAACATACAGTTTCTAGTGATAACCCTCCGCATCACAGTGTAATGATATACTAACACACAGTGCAATGGTTTATCTATTGGCTGCTAAAACTAAGTGGACCAGGAATTTGAAAGCTCACCAGAACATGAACTTGATCGGTGTCTGTCCGATATCCTTTATGTTGGAGATGTTGGTTTTATTCAGATTGTATTGTCAAGAATTTTTAACTTCAGCAAACTGACAACAGAATTTTATTTAGCTAAATATACAGGACTTCAAATTTACGCTAATCTGCTATCCTGTGGTTAGGGATTTTGCCGACGGATCACTACAACCCAGCTATCACAAATCTATTGGAGCAGTGAAAATTACTGCTGTTCCATACCTGCCAACCATTACACTTTTGGCGTAATCATTCCACTTTTTTCACCTTAAGTTATTATGTCTTACGCTCGCCTGTACATGGATTATGCTTTTTTGGTACATTAAAAAAAATAAAAATAAAGCAATAAAAAGTTGTGTTTGTCATTTTTATTATCATCTCTTTAATCCCACACAGCATATAAATCTGAGAATATTCTAATAAAAAGAAGACTGCTGCATAAGAATAGCATAAGAGTATATTTGTCATAGACCTCCATGTACTTTCTTTATTTTCTATATATAGCAGCTGTATATGACACATTTCCATGAAAACAGACAGGTTTCTTCAATTTGAAAACTTGTCTCACAGATTCATTATATTAATACATAGAATTTTTTAGTGGACCAGTCTATACTTAAAAAAATGGTGGCAGATGTTAAGTGAAACAGCTTTATTGATGTGACTCTCAGATGTTATATGACTGAAAAATGTTAGAGAAGAGGGTTCTTTTTAAACTTTAAAACATGTTGCATCAGAAAAAAGACAAATCAATAGTGCTTTACAAATTTAGAAAGAACATGAGAGCGGTAATACAGCATTCAGGCTGAGCACATGCCATGGTAATGATCATTGCAGAATTTGTGGAGTTGACTTTGCGATCACTTGGCGAAAGTTAGACATGTAGACTAGTTAAAGTGAGCGTTGTGTATATATAATTTGTAAGTATGTTTTTTGTTTGTATTCTGATATTAATCTATATAGATTTTGCCTATTTGTGACAAGAATTTTAACTAGCTGCAGATCCAGGTTAGTAGCAAAACTAAATGTACATTTTTCCTACAGTTTATTGTAATTATGGCATGTAATATATAGATTAAACTTAGGTGTAGGTGTTGGTGAGTATACCGTTCACAATCATAACAGTTAAGAAGTGGTTGTGTGACTCGGCATTTCCTTTAATGGTTAATTGATCTGTTTATTGTGTTAATTGAGTACTTACCAATATCCTTTACTTGACGAGATATAATAAATGCTCATGGTGCAAATGGACAGGTGTTAAACCATTTGTCAAAGTAAATTACTGTGATTATTGTCATGTACATGGAACTAGCCTAGTGTACTGCCCCCAAGCACTGATTTAATTATTGATAATAACAAATGGTATGGTATCTTAGGCTAGAATTGACCAATCGTAAAGGTCGCATTCCGTGACTTGAATAATCCAGAATCATAGCGAACAATATCTTTTAATATATATATTGTTCTTGATAAACATTCATTGCATTGTGTGGTGAGAGTTGTAAACATGTGGAAGTATTTGCAAGGTGCGCAGCTGCCATCAAAATGGCAGAAATTAGATGATGTCAGAATAGAGTGCGATCGCTAATATGATGAAGAGACTACCGGTAAGAAAGTACCAGAAATGATGAGAAAATTAACACAAATGGCCGAAGAAACGATAGCATAGTGGGCCCGCTACGGTAAAAGGCCCTCGGGAGAACACTGAGTATGACCCAGGAGATGCTATGATGTTGTGCACTTTCTGAGAAATACAAAAGTGCACGGGTTATTTCATTCGTGAATCTTGTTGATGTATTACAGTTGCTTTTGTTTTGATTTGATGTTTATGAAAAATAAATGTTGAATTAGAAATTGGATTGGCTTCTATTTACTTTTAGCAGTATCAGTGAAATTTAGGCAGGATAAGTAAAACTTTTATTTTGGTGATCCTGTGGGCTAGTGAAAAAAAATTCCTAATTTGGAAATCACAAATCAACATTTTTAAAGCAGCCCCTCATATAATGATGCAAATTGGTACAAAGTTTCAAACATTTGTGAAAAGATCATGTTTTAATTTGGAATTTAGCTGCTACGTGTAAGAAAGTTACTACAACTTTGATAATTGAACCAATTTGCAAGAAAAATGTTTTATCCAACAAATACCTTTGGTTTTCGGACTTTGACTCAAAATCCCTAACAAGTGATGTTATTCTCTGGAATTTTAGTGTAGGCAATGCTTAGGATAACATCATGCAGCTTCAGTTAATTGTGTGCTAGCTGACTGACATGTTGCATGTACTAATTGGTGACCCTTCCATACAGTAGAGGAATATACTAGGACAAGAACAAGAATATTGTGTGATGTTATGAAAATGATTTGCATAGGCATGGTTGGATCTGGAATTGAAAAACATTTTTGCACAGATTTTGTCAAAATTACATTTTTTCAGCCACAACCAATTTTACTGAAAACCTTTTGTTTAGATGTTTCTCATAAATATTCGTATGCATTCTATTATTTAAGCTAATTGTTTCAAAACATTTTTTACACGTATGGGCCAGTTGTTTTGTCAAAATTAATTTGGCTACAAGATAAATAGCATCATTATCCTTTTGTTATTAACATGAAATGATATGATTCTGAGTATAACGCTTATTCTTAGCATTGTGTTTGTAAAGTTTATAATGATACTTTTGTGTTTGTAAAGTTTATAATGAAGTTTTTTAAAAAGTTTGGATGAATATTAAGTAGTTAGACATCCTCTTTTTATATGACCACCATCAGGCAGAGTATATTATGTTATGATGTTGTCCATTCATCTGTTCATCTGTCTGTCAGTTGCCAGTTTAGTTTTCTGCACAATAACTCAAGTTGTCTACCATCTATAGTTATCAAACTTTGTGGAAGGTGTACACTTGGGGGCAAGGAAGGACCCTGACGTGTTTGAGATCAAAAGGTCAAAGGTCATTGTGAGTGAAATAAGAAAAACTATATCTGTACAATAACTTGAGTTCTCCTCCATCTACAGTTACCAAACTTTACTAGATGGGGCAAGGAAGAATGTTATTTATTGGTCAAAAGGTCAGATGTCAAGGTCTCTGTGACTGAAAGAAGAAAAATGTTTTCTGTATAATAACATCAGTTCACCACCATCAGCAGGTACCAAACTTTACTGGATGGCTTGCAGTTTGAGTAAGGAAGAAGCCTGTTAATTTTGGAGTCAAGGTCACTGTCTAAAAAAAATTAAAAGGGTTCCTGCGCAATAATGTAAATTCTACATCACATACCTGGACCAAACCTTTTGGACGGCTTGCGCTTAGGGTGAAGAAGAAGCCTGTTGATTAGGGGGTTAAAAGGTCAAAGATCAAGGTCAGTGTGATTGAAAGAATAAAAATAGTTTCTGCGCACAGATTTCAGTTATTGACCATATACCTTCACCAAAGGTTGTGGATGAGTTACATATTGTGTAATAAAGAAGCCTATCGATTTTGGGATCAAAATGTCATAGTCACAGACTCACTGTGACAGAAAGAAGAACAATGGATTTTGCATAATAACTTTAATTCTTAACTAGATACCTTGATCCAAGTTTTTGGAGGGCTTGCACTGTAAGCATGGAAGAAGCCTATTGATATTAGGTCCAAAAGGTCAGGGTCATTGTGGCTTCAAGAAAAATTATTCTAGAGCAAGTTTCTTGACCAGACTTTTTGTTTGGGATGGCTTACTCTTAGAGTAATGAAGAAACCTATAGATTCTGGTATCTAGAGGTCAGAGTCACAGTCATGGTAAGTCTACTTTAAAAAAGGTTTCTATACATTAATTTAGTTCAAGAGCACTTATCTTTACCAAAGAGGTTGTTGAGACCCATTGGTCATTACTCTCCAGAGTCAATCAAAAAAAGGAAAGTTACCATACACTTCTAGGGCCTTATACAAAGAGGACTATTAAACACTGGACACGTGTATATTGTGTCGTTCACAGTACTGTTGTTAATTGATATTGTGGCAGTTAAACAATAAAGTGGGCAGTCATGCTAGACCATGTATGAGAAGTACTTTAGTATCTACAGTAAAATCCATCTTGAAAGACCACTTACCTTGAGAGGCCAGATTTGCAATGCACACATTTGTTGATTATACAGCTCTGCCCCCGTTACAACACGATTCAGGTTATATCGCAGTATTACTATGGACCCCATGACCAAAATCATACCAATGTATAACAATATGGGTTGAAAGAAAACAAGGTGAAACTTAGTCTTATATCTTTATTTCCTTTTCAAAACACCATTATTTAGCAAATTTTGATAGTGCCCTCTATACCATGGTTTTGTATATTACGCTATTCTCAATATATTGAGGTTCCATATATAATCATGGTACTCATTATAATGCGGTTCGGTACATAACATGGTCGGCAGTGATGGACCTCAACTACTGCATTTATAACAAGGAATAGCTGTATAGTGTTATGACATGTCTTGAAAGACCATGATTTTGAGCTCTACTGGTCATAGACCGGAAGAGTTTATGGATGGTCTATTGTCTGTCATCCGTTCATCCATTAGCACAAGTTTGTTATTGCTACTCCTCCTAAATTACTTCGAGTATTGCCAGGAAACTTTATACATTCATGCCAAGATTTATTTGGTCCTAAATGAAACTGGTGCTGTTCAGACATCCAATATGACCACTACTGCAGCCATCTTGACAATCTTTTTATTGTTACTCCTCTTGAATGGATGGACATATGAACATGGGGTTTTCACTAAGAGACTTCTTAGGATGTCTAGTTGGACCTAGTTGTAAATGGTGTCGATCTGACATCCAATATGGCCACCATGGCAGCCATATTGAAAGTCTTGATATAGCTACTCCTCCTGAGGGGAAAGTCATATTGACATCGGGTTTTCACCAGAAGACTTCTTATGATGTCTAGCTGGTCCTAAATGAAAATGGTTCTGATTGGACATCCATTATGGCTGGCACAGTGGTAGTCTTGAAAATCTTGTTATTGCTACTCCTTCTGAGTGGATGGTCATATCAGCATGGGGTTTTCACTAAAAGACTTCTTATGATGTCTAGTTGGTCTTAAATGAAAATGATGGCTATCTGACATTCAGTATTGCCAAATGGCAGCTCATCCCCCTGAATGGGAAGTCATTTGAATATGGGGTTTTAACTAGAAGACTTATGATATCTTGTTGGACTTGAAATGAAAATTGGTTCTGATTGGACGGTCAGTATGGTCACCACATCAGCCATCTTGAAAATCTTGTTATCGCTTGTTCTGCTGAATGGAAAGTTTTATTAGCATGGGATTTTCACTGAGAGACTTCTTATGGTATCTAATTGGTCTAAAATAAAAATTGTGCCTATCTCATATCCAGTATGCCTGCCACAGTGGCAATCTTAAAAATCTTTTCGCTGCTCCACCTTGATGAAAAGTCAGATGACATTGGGTATCATTAGAAGACTTATTATGTCTAGTTGGTACTAAATGAAAATGGTGCTGATTTGACATCCAGTATTGCCATCATTGAAACTCTTGTTGTTGTTATTTCTCCTAAATGGAAAGTCCTATCAACATGGGATTTTTAACAGAAGACTAATTATTATATCTAGTTGGTCCTATATGAAAATGGTGCCAATCTGACTGAAACATATGGCAACCATGGCAGCCATTTTGAAAATCTTATGGCTGCTACACCTAAAAGGAAAGTCATATCAGCATGGGGTTTCACCAGAAGACTAATTATGATATCTAGTTGATCCTGAATGAAAATGGTGCCAGTCTCACTTCAAATATGGCTGCCATGGCAGCCAGCTTGAAAGTCTTCTTGTCACTGCTTCTGTTACATGGAAATTCATATAGACATGGGGTTTTCACCAGAAGACTTCTTTTGGTATCTAGTTGGTCCTGAATCGAAATGATGCTGATCTGATGCCCAATATGGCCACCATTGTGGCCATCTTGAAAATCTTGTTATTGCAACTCCTCCTGAATTGATAGGTCATATCGACATAGGGTTTTCAGCAAAAGACTTCTTATCATATCTAGTTGGTCCTGAATGAAAATAGTGCCCCACAGATATCCAATATGTCTGCCACAACAAACATATTGAAAATCTTATCTTTAATTCTCCTGAATGGATGGTTATATTGGCATGGGGTTTTCACCAAAAGTCTTCTAGTGGTCTCTAGTTTGTTCTAAATGAAAATGGTGCTGATCCTCATCCATTATGGCTGCTACAGCAGCTAATTTGAACATATTATTGCTCAAGAATATTAGAGATCATTTCAACACTCAGCAGTTTAAATAAAGAAATGATTTTATCTTGAATTCCAGGAAATTCTTTTTAGCCAGTAGAGCATCAGTCCCTTTGAGAGACTTTTGTTTAACAGACGGGGTGGTCTTGAAAGACATGTTCTACTGTAATACAACTTTGAATAGCTGTGTACAAGTGCAATAGTCGCAATAGAATCCTAATATCTATTGAGAACTAATCTTTTTTCATATGAATTTGATCCATGATTAAAAAAATCTTGAATATAAAATAAGATTTAAATATTGTCCAGAATCAGACATATACCCGGTATATAATAATGCACAAGGAAGTCATTGGATATTTTGTTTTTAAAAAAAATTAAAATGGAAAGCAAATACTGATTGGAGGACTATATAGACCACCAAATAAAAATCATGTATGTGGGATCGTGTTGAATTAGCATCGAGAGAGCCCAGAACACTAAACTAGGCTACCCTAGCCCTTTTGAGAGATTTTAATGAAAATTTTCTTGTTCCTAATAATAAAGTACTGCAGCTATGCCAGTCTTGTAATCTACAGGAAATGATACAAGAACTAATTTTACAGATGGACATAATATTGGTGTCAGGCTCTAAGTTCTTATTTAGTGCTGGTGTTCTGGATCCATTTCACTCTAGCAGTCAGATACAGTTGTCCAGTATATGTTACCCTTAAATTCACTACTCCAGAATTCAGGTGCTATAAAAGTGACATGGTCATACAATAAATTTGATTATAATTTCTTAAATTAACTTTTGCAGTCTGTTTTAATGGATGATATACTTGATGAAAAAAAACAGTATTAAGGACAATGCTGCTAAATTCACAAACATAATTTGGTATGCAGTAAGTAAATGAGTGCCACAAAAAACAGTTACTATTTGTGCTAAAGATCTGCCATGGACCCACACTGAAATTAGAAAATTTAGACAAAGAAAGCGGCTTCATGATCAAGCAAACTGTACACAAAACCCTCAACATGGGTTAAATTATTGCACCGTCAAAAAAGAAACAGGATTATTTGTAAAATATGTTGTTATAGATATTTTCATAATCATCGGATGACAGACAACATTAAAAATTCTTCATGCTGTTCTTAGGAATGGTGCAAACATTCATGTATTAAAGACATCCAGGGAAAATTCATGAAAAAATCTTGTGATTCATTGATTGTAAACTGGGCTATGGTAACAGATGATGGAAAGAAAGCTAAAATATTTAATGACTTCTTTTGTGAACAGTCTAGAATACAGATTGATAATATAACACAATATCAAATTGTTCAACCAGACAAGTATACATAAATTGCTGTATTTCTCTTTTTTTTACCCTAATATCATGAATATAACGTATACAACTTCATAATCTGCTTATATCAATTTAAGGCATGTGGTCCAGACTTATTGCATCCCAAGCTATTTAAAGAAATTGCAAGTTCAATCAAGTATCCACCATGTCACGTGTTTAATATTTTTTTTTGAAATCTCAAGATTTCCAGACTCTTGGAAATATTGTGAATGTGGCCCCAGTATATATAATAGGTTGCAGAACAAATGTTTGAAATTATTGTCCAATATTACTTGGTATTTTGTCCAAGATATTTGAAAAGCGTGTCTTTAAATATTTGAATAATTATATTGTAAGGCATAATTTGATTGTAACAAAATCAATCAGATTTTATAGCTGGTGACCCTACAACCAATCATTAGACATTTGTAATATGATTTGCTTTGCTACAGATCAGGGAAAGAATGTTATTTCTTCAATATAAGAATGTTTGATTGTGTTTGGCACTCAGGATTGATTATTAAACTTTGAAATATTTGCATTTGAGGTAGTTTATTGTTTTGGTTGGAAAATTATTTATCACTATGAAAGCAAAGAGTTGTCCTGAATTCCCGATTTTCAGAATTTCAAACCACTATCAATCTTTGCACCATTAGTGCTTTTTAATACATGTATATATAAATGATATTGCAATTGATATACAATCATCACTTAGACTATTCTCTAACAATTATACACTATATATAATATTTAAAATCCAGATGAGGCTGATTTTAATTCTAAATTCAGATATTCAAATAGTACACTAGTGACTTTTAATCTAGATAAAACAGAATCAATGCTTATAACAAAAAAATGTAATCCCAGTAACCATCCTTTAATGCAGATAGATGGCAAAAGCATTAAAGAAGTATCCGAACATACTCATTTAGGTATTGTCTTGTGACTCTGTATGCCATGAACATGTCAAGCATTTGTCTGAAAAGGCCTGGGAGAAAGTTAATACTTTAAAGAATTTGAAATATACTGGTAGATTGGAAAGAAGTATAAATCTTACATACTTTACTCCAGTACTATGCAAATATGATGTACAAAGTCTTACAAATTCAGATTTATTATCAGTTCACAGAGTTATATTAATGTAATAAATATCCCATGTTTACATTTATTTGGAAGGGTTTGCTTTCTTAAAGGTCCATGCAATTCTTCATGTTTACATTTTTTATAACTTTATTTTTACATGGCCCCATATAGCCATTATTGTGCTGATGTGCTGTTGAACACTAATACTTGCATAATCCTAGCAAATGCAGCAAGACAAAAACTGAACCTGAGGAAATAATACTTTGCCATGAAATCTGTGAGTGGCTGTATCTTGTAGATATTACTGATGCTGGAGTTGTGTGGTAGATGTAGGATCATTGTAGTTTTTTGATCTGTTGATACAAAGCTATGCAGTCATCAGTAAAGTGGTGGGCAGTTATATGTAGGTTGTTGGCAGTCATATACAGTATGTAGATCAGGAACGGAGTTTGATATAATACTGTCCCCTAGGGAATGGTTTTCATACAGAATGTTCTAGCTGTCTATGTGGTCCATTACATGGGAGACTATAATGTGTTCCAGAATTTTTGATGAAGCAGCAGTTAGTGATACAGGGCGATAATTTTCTGGTTTGGATCTATCATTTTTGCAGTCGGATGGTACATGTACCTCAGATGTGTCAAGAGACTTCTGGTAGATGGATGCAAGGACTGCTGCTGTTATTTCTTCAGTCTCTATCAGAACTAATATTGGCATCTTATCTGGACCTCTTGATTTTTTGGATTTAATCTTCTATTGCATATTTCAACTTTTCTGATAGAAATATAAATTTTTGGTATAGGTTCATATGTGGAGTCACCTTTATTTGGGATACTATGTGTATCCTCCATTGTAAAAACAAATGTGAAGTATTAATTTAAAATATCTGCTTTGTTCTGTGCAGTTTTTTCCACTCTACCTATGCTTTAGGTGTCTTGTTTTCTAGATTTCATATATTTCCAAAAATTCTTTGAGTAACCAGTACTATGTAATTTTGGATCCAGTATGTTATTTAGACAGCTGTAATAAGATGCATGTAGTTTATTCGAAGCAGTGAAGGTCTTTAAATTTTGTCCTGTCTTCCACAGAGTTGTTCTACTTACTGGTACTCCTTTTGTAAAGTCTGTTCTTTGTTATTATTAGCTTTTAATCCCAGGTGTTATCCATGGTATATATGGCTTACTGTGGATTTTCTTCTTCGGGATATTTGTTTATCCATGCTTTGGAAGATGACACCCTTAAACTTATTCCAGTTGTTTTCCAAGGGTTTTATCTTGGGATTAGATGTTAGGTATTTGTCTCTGAAAACTGACAAGCCAAACAGTTTTTAGGGGCTTTTGGGATTGAATTGGTCTAAGTAGTCTGTTTATAGCCAGTATATATCATGATCACTCGTTCCAATGGGAGGGCAGATGATGTGTGTTTTCTACAAGCCCTGGATGGGATGTAATCATCAGATGAAGACGACCCTGTCTGGTAGGTGATCTATTTAATTTTGTGTTTTACATGAACCCTTTTTATCTCACAGTCAGAGGTGAGATCAGTGCATTCTTCACACACTTAATCTGGTTTGACCAATATGATAACACCTCCACCACCTTTATTCACCATCTTTTTCCTATATTTCTGGAATACTTTATATACGTGTTCACTTGGGATGTTACTAGGAAGAATCTCAGCATCAAGATAATTCTCATCAGTCTGAGTTTTAGTCCCAGTAATCACATCAGATGACATGCTCAAGAGTGCGTTTTACAAGTCTGTCCTTCTGTTCTTGATACGCTGAAAATTAATCACTAGGCAGCTAAAGCTATTTGATGATGATTATTTATATGGAAATATCTTAATGTTATTGAATCTCATTTATTAATTTTTAGTAGGGAGCAACAAATTCCAGTTTCAACCTATTGGCCCAGCAAGATTGATGAATGGAATATGGTTTAAAAATGAAAAGTTTTGTTCTTTTTTAAGTGAATAAATGCAGCTGCTTACATGAAATTTCACTTGCCCAATATGATTCTTAGTTATCAAGGTTAGCCTAGGGAATTGTCATCCGCTGTTCAAGTGATTTCATTGATATCGTTTTGGTCAAGGATGGCATAACCTAAGTTCAGTTTAACCTTTATATAATCTGATTATAAGAAAACATGGTACACATGTGTTGTCTATCTTAAAGTGGCTTGAATACAAAAAGTAAAATCCTCGAATGACGGTAATGATAGACTACTGGATACTTCAGTTAAAAAACAAAAGGCTTATATTTAGCCTTAAAATAAAGCTGGAATAATCCATTGTTGAGTACAGTTATTGAAATGTATATGCTTGAGAACATAATTCCAAATAGTAGTGTAAGTCAATTGATGGATGAAAATCACAAACATCACTGCTACTTGCTCATTACTTATGTGATTAGAATCTGCTTATTGATTTATTTATTTGGGATTACTAGAGGCAGATCAAAAATATAGATCACCATTTATCTATGCTTAGATTTACACACATTTTTGTGACTTTGATGTGTTAATTTCCAGTAAATAACAAAATCTGAAATACCAAAATTATTCACAAAGAGCAATTTATAAAATTGAACAATTAAAAACAAAACTATTTTTAGCAATTTTGTGCATGCTAAGGATGTGTGAGCACACCTATGAGGAATGAATGCATTGTCATGCGAATCATTTAGAAGCATAATTGATTAGCAAATTTTATGACAATTTTCTTAAGCATTTTTATATGTGCATATTCTTGCTATAACAAATACAGGAAAGCCTTTGTGCACTAATTTTCCAATACAATTATTTGCACATATTTATTTTATAAAGGGGCTGTATCGGAAATGAAAAGTGTCAGATTAGTTGTATCTGGTACAAGTGGCTACTGGTACAAGGGTTTTTAAGTAAGTCTTCAGCCATCACAAGAATATACCAGTGTTTACATTACAAATTGGCAGCTGACAAAATTCAGTGCCTACTAATGTTATGATTATTCAGCCTCTTTTAAAATTAAATTCTTTATTTCATCAGGCCTTTGAAATTCTAATTGCCTATGTTGCCTAGGGCAAGTTCATTTTCACAGGATCAAACAAATACCTTGATGTAGTTTACTGGTACACATCGGGGAAAGATGAAATCTGCTACATGTGCTTCCTATTAGACAATTTCCCATGAGCATGAAGACACTTTTGGAACATTCAGTAATTGTATGTCATGCATTCTTGTTTAGCATTCAAAATACATGGGGTGGACACGTGCAGAATGCACCCAGTTTTGACTTTGTGCATCTGGAACTTCTTGATGACTGAGTGTGTTGTGTGCATGTATTAAAGATGAACATACTTAGAAAATTGTGGACTTAGATAAAAGTAGTAGTAAGAATATTTTTGTATCTAGGTTTAAATCCCAAAATTGCTAGTGCATATTGAATACAATAAGTACTGAGGCAGCAATTATCAATGGACTGGCAAGTCAGATTATGACAAATCAGCTGATTCAAGCCTTGCATACTGTATTTACTCAATATAAGTTTGATCCAACTGCAAACTGCACAGACCCAGATCTGCTGCCGCATAATGCGCCAGCAGATCTGGGTCTATGCAGTTTGTTAGGAGTAATCTGTAGAATAAACAACATAGACCCTGATGTGCCGGTGCATTATTTGACGGCAGAAAGGGCCTGTGTTGTTTGCAGTTGAACTTGACTTATAAGCGAGTATATACTTGAGAATTTATAATTAACGGTTGTAAAATATTTTACTTAAAAGTCTTGCAGTATACTTATTTCTACTCTTATTTCAATGAGAAACAGAAGTACATGTACAGCAGTAGGTTCCATCTCAACTTCAAAAACAAAATATGGTAGAAGTGAGCTATCCAAAATTGGCTGCACAGACTTGTCAATAAGATAACACTATTGGTGAGAATAGAGTGCAATTTCTTCTGACAAGACAGAGTACCTTTATGTTTTATGCTTAAATGTGCAAAGCGACAGTTTCCATAACCCTGCAAGAATATAGAATGCATGTGAAATCTTGACTGTGCACCCAATTTTTTAATGCCAGAAGTGCACCAAAAATTCTAATTTTGAAAGCTGTTATTTGACATGAAATAAATATTATAATCTTGAAAAGACATATTTTGCCAGTTACGATGTTGGGAAAGCCAAGTTAAAATTAGAAATTTATTTGCTCATGAGTTAGTTAACTTGAAGATAAATTTTGAAGGTCTCTTTTTCAGGTCTAACAATTTATTTATACTTCTGATTCCAAACATTTTCCAACCTGTTGAAAAATCTCATGCTGTACCATGAAATATCTAATGCTAGGATAGAAAATGATTTATTTTATTTTAGTATTGTGGATGTATAAAGATCACACTTTTTATCTGGCAATGTTCCATATTTTCATGATTGTCTCACTTTATTCTATCAATGTTGGCTGTTCACAGTATAGAAAACTTCACACAGAATATTGCTTCTGTTTCAAAAATATTCACATCAACAATCCATCTTTAGTTGGACCTATCCCCAGGTAAGAATTCAACATCTTAAACAGTATAGGACAAGTAAAAGAATTCAACATCTTAAACAGTATAGGACAAGTAAACAGTATAGGACAAGTAAAACAACGTCTTAAACAGTATAGGACAAGTAAAACAAAATGGCACATAGGCACATAAAGGCCAGGGAAAAACCCAGCCCTCTTGAAATGGTTGATCACAATATTACCAGTAACTCGTTTGTCATAAGAGGTGATGATTGAAGACTGGAGCTGCGGTGGTAAAGTGATTAACATACTGAATTTGTGACTGAAAGGATGCAGGTTTGAATCCTATCATCGGATCACCCTGGTAAGCTACTGTGGTGTGTTCTTGTGTAAGGCACTTTACTCCAATTGCCCCGGCACTAAATAATCTTGTGTTACTGTTTCAGAAAAACCCACCAAATCACTTACTGTGAATTCATTTATTTTTATGGGTATCAATTTTCATGGTTTTTCAAAAAATGACATTTATGTCAGTATTTAAATTGATGGATTGAGGTAGTACACTTGTTTCTACCTGTAAATAGGATCATTATTTGATGAGTCTTTACGTTTGTGGATTTTAGCAACCACAAAATGAATGAAAATTTGGAATTCATAGTATGTGTTGAATATTTTAATTTTTTTTTCCAGAGTATTATATTCCTTGCTCTTCTTCCCTTGTGCTGGTGTGTGTTGGTTCTGCTCATTACTTCCATTTGTTTGTGTGTCCAGTGCCACAAGAAGAAACCCAAGCAGAAAACAAGAACAACATGTCTGCGCCTGATTACTGCCCTCTTTGTCATCTTATCCATGTGAGTATTTGCCATGTGACAAGCAGCCACACACATCAGTGCTTTTATTTTTGAGCATTTTATAAACTGCACCACTGCATTGGTAAAGTCTCTCCATCCATTCATCCATCACACCTTGGTAAAGTTTTGCATTTAGGTCAGTTTTCAGGCACTTTGATGAGGCATATGTTTTCCATGAACACATTTCTAGTTTAGAGCCAAAATTTAGTAGAGTGTATGTAACTGGAATTTATCCAGCCTAGTTATAATATTTTTTGGTCAGTTTAAAAAAAATATAATATCACGCTTATGCAGCATATGATGACGTGTTAGTTTTTAGCTTTACTAGTCAGAGACCAGAAAAGCTTAGGCGATGGGCCTGCATCTGTTGTCCATCTGTTGTCTGTTTTCAGTCGTTTGTCATTGCTGCTTCTCCTAAACTACTTGGATAAAAGTTATGAAACTTGGCACAGTTCATTCTGAAGGCTTAAGAAAATGGTGCTCCTCAAACATCCAGCCATAATAGTGGCCATTTTGAAAGTTTTGTTATTGTCACTCCTAAAAAGATGGTCATATCAATATGGGGTTTTCACTGTAAGACTTCTGATGACATTTAGATGTTCCCAAATGAAAATGGTGCTGATCCAACATGGCCACCATGGTCATGTTACAGAGATCATCCTAGGGAGTGATTATTGCAACAACAAAAAAAGTTGTTTTTTGATGCAGGAAAGGTATGAAACTGGGTATACTTATACATCATCACTGGAAGGTGTGTCACTTACCACAAAGGGGGCAGATCCTAGCTTCAAGGTCAAGGTCACAGATCAATATTTTATGTTTTCAGTCTTCTGCACGATAACTTTAAAGCCATTTAAGACTTGTACATCATCACTAGAAGGTGTGTCTCGTTTCACATTGGGCATACTATTTTCAAAGTCAAAGCCACAGCACATTGTGGCTTAGTATTTTTAATTTTCCATCAGACTTTCCCTTCTGCTCTATAACTTTAAAGCTATGCGAGATTACTTATACATCATTGTCTATGATATACAGGATTGGGTGTGCTGTCTTTAAGGTCAAGGTCACAGCTCATAGAGTAATATTTTAAAGTTCTACATCACCTCTTCCCTTCTGCTTTAATTTTAAGCCATTTAAGATTAAATATGAAACTTGGTATACTTACACATCATCACTAGAAGATATCATATACCACATTAGGGGTCCTATCTTCAAGATCAAAGTCTTAGCTGAATACTTTATATTTTCATCATACTTTCTTTGCTGTTCCAAACTTTAAAGCTGTCTGAGGCTAAGGGACGTAACTTGGTATAATTATACATCATCACTAGAAGGTGTGTCATGTATCACATTGGGACTGCTATCTTTAATGTCAAAGTCATGTTCAGTATTTTCAGTTTTCCATCACATTTTCCCATCTACTCTATAACTTTAAAGCCATTTGAGAGTAACAGATGAAACTTTGTATATTTATACATCACCACTAGTATGTGTGTCTTATGCTGAATTGGAGGGTCCTATCTTCAAGTTCAAGGTCATGAGTGAATATCTTTTGTTTTCCATCACACTTTCCCTTCAGCTCAATAACTTTAAAGCCATTTGTGGTTAAGAAATGAAACTTTGTATACTTGTACATCATCACTTGAAGGTGTGTCATGTGCCACATTGGTGGTCCTATCTTCAAGGTCAAGGTCATGGCACAGTATTTTAAGTTTTCCATCACACTTTTCCCTTTGTACTATAACTTTAGAGCTATTTGACATTGTTGAATGGAACTTTGGATACTCATGCATCATGACTACAGGGTGTGTCATGTGCCATAATAGAGTTCCAATCTCCAAGATCAAGGTCACAGCACAAAAATGAATATTTTAATTTTCCATCACACTTTCCTTTCAGCTCTGTAACTTTGAACCATTTGTAATTAAGGTACAGTGTATGTAACTTTGTATACTTGTATATCTTCATTAGAAGATATTTCAGGTAGCACATTGGGGTTCTGTCTTAAAGGTCAAGGTTATGGCTCAATATTTGAACTTTTATGGCTTACTTTCTCTTCCACTCTATAAGTTTAGAACCTTTTAAGAATAGAAATGAAACATGATATACTGATATATATCGTCTTTACAAGATGTGTTTTGAACCATTGTGGGTTTCCTAACTTCATGGTCAAGTTCACAGGTCAATATTTTAGGTTTCAGTCACATTTGCCCATTTGCTTCTAACGTAAGAGCTGTTTAAGATAAATGGATGAAGCTTTGTATACTTGCATATTGTCACTAGAAAATGTGTTGCATTGCATGATTTGTGTCTTATCCTCAAAGTCAATGGTTCATGTAAGAGGTCAATAATAAGCTTTCGTTTATGCTTTATATTATTGAAGCTGTTTGATGTACAGGGATGAACCATTGTACTCTTATGCATCTCAGTTTTATGGTATCTTATGTATCATAGTCAGGGTTTTATCTTTAAGATCAAGGTCACATTACATATTTCTGCATCCATTACCAGCACTTTTCCTCGAATGCCACTGAGATGGGGCACTGAAACTTGGTTACTTTCCAGGTGTGCCCAGTAACTTTATGATTCTGTCTTAAAGGTCATAGTCAGTATGGATGGTTGTATTGACATGGTCTTTTCACTAAAGACTCCTTATAACATGCTGATCATACTAAATGAAAATGGTCCTGTTCTGACATCCAACATAAATGATAAGAGTGTAACAATATACCGATTTACCGGTAAATTGCAATACATAATGCCTGATACGGTATACTGTGATACTAGTATAGTAATACCGGTATACCAGATTTTTTCTTCACCTACACAAGACAGTTCGGAACTGACTTTGAGCACACCACTGTTTTCTATTCGGCTTAGTCTAATTACCAATATGGAAGCTTCTAAGTATGAGCTCGTGAAGAACCCAAGAGCAAAGAGTTCTATTTGGACTACTTTTTCACTTAAAGGGAGTTTGGTACCAAATACAATTGACAAAACTGTCACTGTGTAATATGTGCAAAACCGAAGTCAAGCATGCATGTAGGAAAACAACCTGCTCAACTCAATTATGGTGTCAACATCCGTGAGGGCTGTGCAACAAAGTGACACAACCCCTAGCACAACAGCCAAATGTTCCAGTAAGAACGTTGTTACGACTCTATGGTCTAAGAAAAATGTAACAGAAAGAAAGTGAAACCAACAAATCAAGTAAAAATCAACAAGCAATTTATTACTAGATAATTAAAATGAAAAATCAAAAAGTCACTTACAGTAATGTGTTTTGAAATCCTAATAATCCAATAAGAATGATTGTTCTAATCACAAGTCCTAAATATAGAATGTTCCGAATTCACGGCTGTGTCCTTGAATGTTATGATGTGCTAATGGTCTCCAAAGTCCTGATGTACTAGAAATCTTGATGTGCTGATGTCAAAATGAAGTATTCCAAAATCTCTGAATAAGTTCAGTTAAATTCCAAAATCATTAATTAAAAATCCAAAATCCAATAGTTTATGAGCACTGTTATAATCCAATGAATATTTAAAATAATTCCTCTCTTAGAATTTGGAATGAATTTTCACAACTGTAATAGCTCTTTACAAGACTGATGGTAATGTCAAAAACTGAATAAATGTCCACCAAACACGGCATATATAAAGATTGGTCACATGACAGAATGTTCTAGAACATGTGTCATCTTAATGCAATTTTACTTGTAAACAAAATTCAACCTTGACCTTCAAATTGAGAAAACATATTGATCAAAACAACCTAATTCAAGGGACACTAGTTAAACATGTTTTTCCTGATAAACATAAAGATTTAAGCAAATATTAAAGTGAAGAAACATTTATAATTTCCTAAAACATTTATAATATTATATAAACATCATACATAACACCTCCCCTCATAAAGAAAAAGAAAGATTTATATAATAAAGCTTTCTTTTGAATATACATCTAATACTATAATAACCAAAATTACATAAGAACATGTTTTATGATACTGGACTTAATTACATCAAGCAATATTACATTTCTAGGCACGTGAGAGTGCATCTGCAAACCACATTGTCTTTTCCCCTGATGTGTTTGATGTCAATGTTATATTCTTGCAATATCAAACTCCATCTCAACAATCTCCGATTTTTATCTTTCATTTTGTTGATGAAAGTAAGGGGATTGTGATCACTGTACACAATAATTGGAGAAAGAGCTGAGGTAACATACACTTCAAAATGCTGTAAAGCCAGTATCAAAGCCAAACATTCCTTCTCAATTGTGGAATAATTTTTCTGGTGCTTGTTTAGTTTTTTAGAAAAATAACACACAGGGTGATCCACACCACTTTTGTCTTCCTGAATCAATACTCCACCAACCCCTACATCACTTGCATCAACAGATAATTTAAATGATTGGCTGAAATTTGGTGCAGAAAGAACTGGTGCATTCTTAAGCATGGCCTTTAACTTGTCAAAAGATTCCCTGACACTTGTCAGACCAATAAAATTTGGTTTTCTTACTCAATAAACTTGTCAAAGGTTCAGCAATTTTGGAAAAATTGGAACAAAATTTCCGATAATATCCAGCCATACCTAGAAATCGCATCAGTTGCTTTTTACAAATTGGAACTTGAAATTCAGAGATGGCTTTGACCTTAGCTTCTATAGGTTTAACTTGACCTTGTCCCACAATATGTCCTAAAAATGTGACACAAGCATGGCAAAACTCACTTTTGCTCAAATTAATTGTCAGATTCGCATCACTGAGTCGATCGAAGAATTTTCGAAATGTTTCCAAATGATCTTCCCATGTGTGGTTGTAGATAATGACGTCATCGATATTAGCGTCACAATATCAAGACCAAATGTTATCAAGTTCATCAGACGTTGAAACGTTGCAGGCGAATTTTTCATTCCAAACGGCATGACTATATATTGATAAAGTCCATCTTGAGTTGCAAATGCTGAAATTTTCTTTTGCCCTTTCCGTCAGTGGAATTTGCCAGAATCCTTTTAAAAGGTCAAACTTGGTGACATATTCCGCATTTCCAATTTTATCAATGCAATCGTCCATTCTTGGGATTGGAAATGAATCAGTTTTGGTGACACTGTTGACTTTTCTATAGTCAGTACACATACGGAATGTATTATCTGGCTTGGGAACAAGAATACATGGTTAACTCCAGTTACTTTTACTTGGTTCTATGAAATCATTCTCCAGTAAATACTGAATTTCTTTCTTCAGATAGTTCTGTTTGAGAGGATTCATCCTATAAGGATGCTGTTTCACAGGCGCAGAATCTACAATGTCAACGTCATGATAAATTTTACTTGTTCGTGTTGGAACATCAGGAAACAAGTGCTCATAGTCATGTAATAGCTGTTTTAGTTCATTTCTTTCCTGTTGTTGTAGATGTGAAAGTTTCTGGTCTAGGTTGTTCAATATTTCTGAATTCCGAAGATTGGTTATACCAGAGTCACTATAGTCTGATTGTACTCCATCGTTGATATCTTCACTGTGTGGGACAGGTATAACTAAACCAACAGAATAATTAGCTGGGCTATCTCTGTCAAAATATTCCTTTAACATATTTATATGACAAAGTTGTTTCTGTTTCCGTCTCCCAGGAGTGTTAATGATATAATTTAAGTCATTTACTTTCTTTTCAACGGTATAAGGACCATAAAATTTAGCCTGAAGAGGATTCTGAGGTATGGGAAAGAGAGCCAGAACTTTGTCACCAGGTTTAAAACTCCTTTCCTGTGAATTTCTGTCATACCTTAATTTCATTTTTGACTGGGTAGTGTGAAGATTAGTTCTTGCTACTTCACAGGCCTTTGACAACTTGTATTTGAAATCAGAGACATAATCAAGAAGATTAATCTTTGAGTCTTCATTTGAAAGAAGTTTCTCTTTCAATAATTTCAGTGGTCCACGGACAGTATGACCAAAAACTAGTTCAAAGGGACTAAAACCCAACGACTCTTGAACTGATTCCCTAACAGCAAACAACAACAAATAAACACCCTCATCCAATCCTTTTCTGTATCAAAGCAATATGATCGAATCATATTCTTCAAAGTTTGATGAAATCTTTCCAAAGCACCTTGACTTTCAGGGTGATAGGCAGAAGATTTAAACTGTTGGATGCCTAATTCATGCATAACTTGTTGGAAAATTCCAGACATAAAATTTGACCCTTGATCTGACTGGACAGATTTGGGAAGGCCACAAGTGTAAAAACTTCACCAAACGGCTAAAACACGGTATTGGTGCTGAGAGTAGTCTCACTCACTTAAAAAATTGAAATGTTTGATAGAACATTTCAATGAAGCTCATTATATACCCTAGGGTGTCCCCTAGTCAGATCAAGTTAGATTTAGCTTGAACATGCATGCGATTTTGTTTAACCATTATTTCAATTCATTGGTATAACAACAGTTACAGACACTACACTTGGTGTATAACATGCAAGAAAAACAGCATGAAAACTTTAAAACTTTATTTTTTTTCACAGTAACATCAGTAACAGGATATCAACATTTAAAGTAAACAACATAACTGGTAGTGGTAAACAACTTAATAACAAAATCAAAACATCTATGACAAAGGTATCACTAAGAAAAAAAACCTAACCATGAAACTTTTGCATAACAAACATAAAAGACATAGAATAATCTTATTTAGGCATTTATCTAACACCAAGAAGAATATTTAAACAAACAAAATCATTAATACTGGCCAAAAGTATTGCAAACTTCCATAAGAGTCAGAAGTACATTGTCCATAAAATTGGTTACAGACACTACAAAACTATAGCATTTCAATACAGCTGCAGAACCATACATATCTCCATAAAATTCACTTCAAAAATAATTCAACATGAACACATTGACTAGAATTATTCATTAAATGAATGTTGATTAGTTAATAAAATGATAAAACCACATTGTAACAGGTATATGTCCAATACTTGTGTTAAAATTATGAACTGGTAAATAGCACTTGAAAGTTTAATACTAAAATAGTGTTTGTAAGAGTAAAATATTGAAGTATAATGAATGTTCAATAAATCATAGTCACTAAAGTATTGTTCAAACCCAAGGTGCTGACTCAAACACAGACCCATATGTGATTGATATCTTAAGGTTACAGACACTACACATTAAACCTTGACTTTATTTTGTCATTTCAAATAGAAGTGCTTATGATTTTTTTCCCGATTTGACTTGAGCTTAGACAATTCAGCTGCATTAACTTGAAATGACCCCTTTCATTGACTATTTTGTGGAGCTTTTACCCTGTACAAGATAGCATCTAGAGCCTCTTGTGAATAATCATCTTTTTCAGGCCAAACATACATGTTGCAGACTTCTTCCTCATGTATTTACGTCTAACTTCGTTATGACGAATGTCTATTACTTCTGCTAAGTATACATCTAGAGGTCCCTTCTTTGCTTAAGTCCTACAGCAACAATTCTCCAGGGTGGTATTTCTCTATTGGTTTCTCTGTGTTGGTTGGTGCTTTATTGTCAACTTTGATCTCTCTTTGTCACAATGTTTTGTCTTTCTGTTGACTTCGTTTTTATATGGCTTTTCGCTTGTTGCTGAGTTATGATCTTTTCTGGTTACTTCCTTGTTTTCTTTTCTTGTCATTATTTTCTATTGTTGATGGATTCTTGTCTTTAAGTTGTTTTCCTTTCTGACTTAAATTATCTTTATTGAGTACTAACTTCTCATTTCCCAGGCATTAACATTTTCGCTGAAGTGCATCTCCCGTCAACCTTCATGCATTGCTCACAATAACAGCTCAGATTTCTTATGCTCAGTTCCTAATCATTGCTTCCTGTCTCTTACAGCTGTAATTTTCTTGTACCTTGCAGTGTTTGCACATCAGTTTCTTCTCTATTTCTCTCAACATCTTTACAAGGATGAACTCCCTTCTCGAAACTGTTTTTTAGCTTCATTATCTGTATTTCCATTTTCAGTTTCTCTGTACAGAAATGATATACATCTTCTGCACAACCTATCACCTTTCTATTGCTGATTACAGCTCTGTAGCAAGCATTCTTGACTGTCGCACCGAGACCATCGCAAACACTCTTTCCATGTGATGTTTCGAAATAATTTCGTGTTACAGATGGCTTTTTCCTCAGACTTATGTCAGCAAAGGCTTTCTTCCCCCTTATACTGGGCAGCACAGCCATCAATCCACTCATGGATCTCCTCTACTTTCACACTTTCTTCTTCAGAATTTCTATAGCTTTGGTTTCTCAAAAGTGATAGCTAAGTCTGCATCATGTTTGGTTTCTTCACTGATGCCAATACTGCATGCTTTATCTTGAATCTTTTTCTCCCTGTTTTTCTGTATAGTAACACATGATTGGATGTATTGTAACTTGGTTCCTGTCGAAGAATCCAGATTGTACTTCACTTTGAAAACACACCCATAGGTTCTCACTAAAGTCCATGACCATAGCAATAGAACCCCTCACCAATTCTATCAACACAAATTCCCATCTGTTGCTGTTGCCATTTGGCCCTGAAAACGTGCTCTGGATACTCTTGCATGTCAGTTTCTAAGCATGTAATTAATGTTTTTATGTCTGTTTCTTTAGGCACACAGGAGACGCAACGCTTTACTTTATAATCTTTTGCTATTTCTATACTTTCCCATTGATGCCATGATTATCTGCCTGTTCACTATACTTTTCAACAAATGGTTTAAGTAACTCTGCAAACATTTCACACCGCATTGTTTGCATTCTCTTCTTAAACATTTAATAGCTGGATTGGTGTCGTATTTACAAAAAGTAGCATAACTTAAGCTTTTCTTATCTACTGAAATTTCATCCAAATCTCCATTTTCTTTCACTGCTTTTTTTACATTTGTTAGTGCCTCACTTTTTAGGGCCCACGTTACAAGCACTTTTGGCATAAGCATGATCTTCTGCTTGTTTCAGACACCTTTTTAACATTCACTGGTTTCAATTTAGAAAATGAAGTTAATCCTATTTTGTGACTATGGTTCCTTAACTTGTAGTCTTTGTAGGCTTCTTCTAATGTCATAGTCATCACATGTTTTTGAAGTATTTCTTTTTGACCACCTTTTCTTACTTTCACAGTTTCACGTTTATTAGGCACTTCCCTACTGATTTCTGGACTTAGAAAAAAATCTTTCACAGATTTCTTTAATGGAGAGTTAAGTGCATCCCTTCTTCTTTTTCTTTGTTTCGTCTCCCACCATGTAGAACTAGGTTTTTGCCCTTTCACTGATACTTTGAAATACTTTTTTAGTCTGTGTCTTTTATATTTCTTCAGTAATGCGTCACAAATGATGTTGTATGCATGTTTCTTTGCACCCCCTTTCCTTGTTTTCACTTCTGAAATGCTCTCTGACACAGATTGTATAACAGTATCTGTCAATTCAAGTTTTTTTCTGCAA
The DNA here is from genome assembly GCA_029931535.1 of Margaritifera margaritifera. Lineage (NCBI taxonomy): Eukaryota > Metazoa > Mollusca > Bivalvia > Unionida > Margaritiferidae > Margaritifera > Margaritifera margaritifera. Next base: position 12,225 of record JAQPZY010000700.1, on the reverse strand, counting down.
TCCGGTGTCATTATCATTATATTCCTATTTAGAAACTTTGATGTTGATGGAGATTCAATTAATTTACTTATGATGACTGCTTTTCTCTTTGGGGTATTTGGTAATACTTCCTTTACCTTTTTTAATTGTCTGTACAGAGTTGCTTTAGGTAACACTTTATTCATTGGTGAATCTCTGGCTGACCCAGTATTTCCTATTTCACAATCAGTCTGAATACACTCTTGCTGTATACTTTCATTCAGTTTGATACGCATTCTCCATGCTTGGGTTCTTTTCACAGCTTCTTTCTTCTTTCTACTTAATTCAGCAGTTTTCGGACTTCTTAAATCAACACTCTTATTAACCGATATTGCCAGGGCTGCTTTTTCTTTCTTTTTCTGGCGATACCTTTTCATTTCTTCACGTTTTTTCCTTCTTAATTCTTGTTGAAGATTTGAATCGGAAAGTGATTGCTGTTTTTTTAGTAGTCTTGCATCTTTTCTTCTTTCTCTATCAACCCTTTTTAGCTCCTCATGTTTCGCCTTATTTTCCCTCTGTTTTTTCTCCAGGCTTGTACCTTTAGCCTCGTCTTCTCCCTTCTAGCTTTAATCTTCTGTTCATCTTCTTCTGGCTTATCTTTGCTTCCTAAAAGCAAACAACTTCATTCTCATTTTTGTTCCTCTATGTATACGGATGAAATTTAGACTTTACAAAACATACTTGTAATGAGTACGCAATATGCTTTCATACATAAGCAAACTGGAATAACCTGTAGATTCTTAAAGAAAAGTATCTGATTGAAAAAGAAATAGCATAAAACCTGATGATTATTCAATGTTCTAGCATTTACAATGATTGCACACTTTCCTTAATAATGTAAACAACAGTCGGGTCAATTCACATGTCTAGTAGTGTCTGTAACCATTTGACAATATCAGCAATGTATCCAATACTAAGTCTGAGCTCATTGAATTCTCATAATATTTCTGTTTGAATTTACTAGTCTAATGATATGGAATGCAAAAATACTCAGTTTCAATTGCATATTGTAAGAAATCACTGAAAATGTTGCCTGTTATCAGAAATCTAGATGAAAGAAACTATAAATATACCAAAATATTACAAATTGCAGACAGACAATATGTCAAAATTTAGCCTTACACATCAATACTGTAATAGGAAACATAATTTGGCTTCATTTTTTTAAAAAAAAACAGGGATAAAGTCATAGACAGTATAAAAAGGGGATATTGGTTACAGACACTACAATTTAAGAGTGTGGTTTACCATTCAATACAAACTTACCAGAGTTGTTCCCAGAGGTTTGCTTTTGTCGTCTTCCCATGTCTTAGGGATGTACCATGGTAAAGAACAGAAAAAGTAATTAGGCAGCTTCTTCTAGGATAAGAAATTCAGGTTACATTGTCTTGTAGTAAATTACTCAAACAGACAGTGCTGCAAGAATGATGCAATATTCAATCAAGAGAGTTATTGCATCACTTTTTTGCTCTTGGCTGCAGAGGTAAATAGATGATGCAACATTACATCACATAAGATGGAACTTTCTATTGAGAAAAACAATGTTTTAATGACAAGTAGAACAATACTTTTATCTTTCATTTTTATACCTGTTTGTGTAGTGTCTGTAACTTTTTTTATTGAGTTGCTGTTTTTTAATGGTACAATACAGCACCACCAATTTTGGCCAACTTGGACATCACATGGATACACATGAGCCTTTTGTAGGATTTATACTTTTCCATAATGAAACAACAAAATTATTGCCATATAAACTTGTAAAGGTTACAGACACTACAAAATTTAGAACTGGAAAGTTTGACAAAGAACAAGCTCTCAATCGAATATCTTGGCTAGCCATGTGATTTAAATGGTTTTACTACTTATTATAATATAAAGTCGAGTTCTAGATGTCAATAAAAGTTATAATGAATGTTATTTTGTACAAAATGTTGGCATATAACAACAGATTAGTGTTTGAATTTCAGTGTTGAAACAAAACTTCTACTGACGGTATTTTGCTTATAAAATCCATAATATTTTACCGATTTCTTTAATTCAAGAAGCAATATTTGCAGGATAGAATTCCGCATAAAACCAGACCAATAAATGCATAATTTCAGTATGATATTTAGAGAATTCTCTATTTTATATTCAAGCTTTTTTCGAGTGAGACTACATAACGCTCAAAAATGGCCATTTTTAGAGCTTGTTTCCATGCATATCTCAACAATGGGTTACACTAACCTCTTGAAATTTTCAGGAAAGTAAGAGAGGTATATGCCAGGCTTACCAATCTTTAAAATTGGTTCATATCTTGTTTAATTTTTCTATTTCATGCATATAACATGAAAATTCCTTTATCAGCACCAATACCGTGTTTTAGCCGAAAGCTTTCACAATAGTTTTAGTTTTTATATTTCTCAGAGGAATTGCCTCTGGAAATCTTGTAGATGACACATGGATGGTCAACAAGTATTGGTTGCCCGACTTGGTTTTAGGTAAAGGACCAACACAATCTACCATTATTCTACTAAATGGTTCATCAAGTGCAGGAATAGGTTGCAGATGAGCACTTAGGTATCTTCTGATTGGGTTTTCCTACCATTTGACAAGTGTGACAAGATCTGCAGTATTTAGAACATCACTTTTGAGGTTTCGGCCAATAAAAATGATTCAAGATCTTGTGATAAGTCTTACGGACTCCTAAATGACCAGCAAAGGAGTTTCATGGGCTAAATTAAGAATTTCCTGTCGATATGACTTAGGAACAACAATTTGATAGCTCACTGACCACTTGTCACCAGCGGTTACCTCAGGTGGTCTCCATTTCCTCATAAGGACCCCATTTTTCACAAAGTAACACACAGGAACTTGTGTGGCTTCAGTTTCACTAATTAAGCCCTCTGAAACAAACAAGATATCTCGGGATCTTGCTCCTGTTCAACGACAAGGGATTGTCGTTTGTCACCCTGAGTAGAAACAAAGAGAATGAGTTGCCAAAAGAGGATCACTGTGATCAATACCATTTGAATTGATCAATACCTGAGGAAAAAGTGACCTCATCAAAAGACTGACCAATACATGTGTCAGCTAAAGGAATAATATCCTGATCAACATCACTCTCAAGAGCTCTTTTTGCCATAGCTCTAGTAACTGCACAAGCAGGGTACAAATCAGGGATTTCAGTTTCGACAGATCAACTTTCTGATCCAAACAAGGCTGTCAGTTACAAGTGGATTAACCACAACCTTATCTCAAGCTAGGTCATTGCCTAGTAATAATGAACACCCTCTATGGGTAAAGAAGTCACTGCCCCAACAGTCCCAGGTCCAGAAACTAAGTCTGATGCCAAATTTACACAATGGAGAGGAACATTTACAAAGCCGCACTCTACTCCCTGAACAAGAACACTTTCACTTGAAGAAGACTCCTCAGACAAAGGTAAAGTACCTGATAATAAAAGACTCTAAGAAGCTCCAGTGTCCCTTAATATTTTAATTGGGATAGGTTTGGCGAATCACCAATAAGTGATATAGAACCTTCTGACATGAATGGTTCATAAGCCTCCAAAATAGAATCAGACTGGGGTTTGTTTGACCCAACAAATGTATTGCTTTCAATACAAGACCGTGACCTTGACCTCGTAGAAATAAGAGCATTTGGAAAAGCTCTGTCTTTTCTCTGTTGCTTATTTTTCAACTTGAAGCAATCAGAAAAAACGTGCCATTTCTATTTTACAATAAGTGCACGTAGGAAGAGATAAGGATTTCTGATCAGTCTTATCAGATGTTTTGATTCCTAACAGTTGTGCTGTTGTGAAATTTGGAAGTACTCGAATGAGATTTGAATGGTTTTTTACCAGAAAACTGCTGAGAGGACGATTTATTACCAAATGAAATTTGTGAGTCAAGGAATAATCATCAGCCATACGAGCAGCATTTTCCAAAGTTTCCACATTCTGCTCGTCAAGTATGGTTTTAACATCACTATGGATGCACCTCTTGAAACTCTTCAATTAATAGAGCTGTCTGAGGTTATCATAAACTTGATCAACTTTCTTGGCTGAGCACACCTATCAAATAGTTGTTCTTTATCCCTTGCAAATTCGACATGAGTTTGTCAGTTTCTTTTCTACAATTCCTAAACCTTTGTCGATATGCCTCTGGTACCAACTCATAAGCTTTCAAAGATGTACTCCTTAACCCACATCATAATCAGTGCTTTGTTGTACTGACAGTGAAATTGTAGACTTCACGAGCTTTGCCAATAAGTACACTTTGTAATAACCAAAGTCCAATGCTCTCTGGGGCATTTCAAGTTTTTCAGCTATTTTCTCCGAAATGAAGAAAGTATTTATCTACTTCTTTTTCCTGAAAAGGGGTACAACCTAATATATCTAGTAACATCAAAACTTGAACTTGTTTTTAAAGGAGTGGAGTGTGCTCTGTTTGCCAGTTCTAATTCTCTTAACTTAAATTGCATTTCCCTTTCTTCTCTTTGCATTGTATCTGCCTCTCTCTTTCCTCTCTCCATCTGTATCCGCATTTGTCTCTCTTCTTTCTCTCTCTCCAACTGCCTCTCTTCTTTTTTCTCTCTCCATCTGCCTCTCTTCTTTCTGCTTTGGATCTGCCTCTCTTCTTTCTCTCTCTCCATCTGTATCTGCCTCTCTTCTTTCTCTCTCTCTCTCTCTGAATCTGAAGCTTTGCCAATTCCTAAATCCATCTGGTTCTTTAACTCTAATTCCCTTAATTTCCTGTCAGAACCAGAATACAGGCTTTCTCTTCAAACTTAAAGCACTATTTTTCAAAAATTTCCCTTTTCCTACTAAATACTGAATCAAAATAATCTTTATTCTCCTGTTTTGTCAATGATACTTTTGCCTCAGATAGACTGTATTTTCTGGCAAGCTCGAGCAACTCATCCTTTCTCATGCACTCTAACCCCCTCCTGGGTAGGTTTTGAAATGAAATCTGAACATAGATGCCATAGTAAATGCTTGTTGGTTTCACACCCAAAAAATTTCTCTATATAAAATCTTTGCCAAAGACAAAAAAAAATTCCGAGACAAAATCAATTTGAATTTCAAAGATAAATTTAATATCTCTAATATGCTTTAAAGAAATTCAGATCCCAGCAGACGAGCCCCCAATTTCTGTTACGACTCTATGGTCTAAGAAAAATGTAACAGAAAGAAAGTGAAACCAACAAATCAAGAAAAAAATCAACAAGCAATTTATTACTAGATAATTAAAATGAAAAAATCAAAAAGTCACTTACAGTAATGTGTTTTGACAATCCTAATAATCCAAAGAAGAATGATTGTTCTACATCACAAGTCCTAAATATAGAATGTTCCGAATTCACGGCTGTGTCCTTGAATGTTATGATGTGCTAATGGTCTCCAAAGTCCTGATGTACTAGAAATCTTGATGTGCTCGATGTCAAAATGAAGTATTCCAAACTCTCTGAATAAGTTCACTTAAATTCCAAAATCATTAATTAAAATCCAAAATCCAAAAGTATATGAGCACCTGTTTATATCCAATGAATTATTTTAAAATAATTCCTCTCATAGAATTTGAATGAATTTTCACAACTGTAATAGCTCTTTACAAGACTGATGGTAATGTCAAAACTGAATAAATGTCCACCAAACCTGGCATATATAAGATTGGTCACATGACAGCATGTCTCTGAATTGTGTCATCTTATGGAATTTTACTTGTAAACAAAATTCAACCTTGACCTTCAAATTGAGAAAACATATTGATCAAAACAAACCTAATTCAAGGACACTAGTTAAACATGTTTTTCCTGATAAACATAAAGATTTAAGCAAATAATTAAAGTGAAGAAACATTTCTAATTTCCTAAAACATTTATAATATTATATAAACATCATACATAACAACGTACTGAATGTTTCAAGTTGGCAACCAGCAATTGTGAGTATGCGAGGTGCACAGGACTATATACAAATCATCATCACAAGGGTCACAGCTATCACTTACACCATTGCCAGTTTCATCATTTACAACTTGCATCTGTAGAGTGTTGTGTCAAACAAGTGGTTCTTAAAATTGACGTCAGTGCTTGGCCCGCGATATATTGTACATCTAGACAAGTCTTCCCAGAGAGAATTATCCAGATATGTATTTAAAGTCAAAAAGGACGTAAAATCCTGCTTGTCCCTAGCATCTAAAGTTGCATTAACAACCGCCAGTTGGACCTCTAGAGCAACAGAGTCATATGTTACAATAAATGCATGTTTTATTTCTCTTGATTGGAAACTTCAGAGTTATCTTGTTACAATATGCAGTTATGTCCCTTCTGAAAGGGTCTTTAATACTGCAGGATATATTGTTTCAAGCCAAAGAGCTACTATTTCTCAAGAAAAAAATAACTATACCTTAATGTCTCCTTTGTGAATGCTATGAACTCTGGACCTTGATGGATTCAGTTGAGAGGGCTAGAACACATAAACATGTTTTTCTGGAAAAACATTCATTTTCTGATCTTTTGTTTCAAACAGAGATAGGTAAACTGACATGCTAGAGACCAGCTCTAATTTTGTCCAGTTGTAAAGGACTTTGTTTTATGTAGTCGCATTAAATATTTGATATTCTCTCTTGTTTTGGAGAAATTTACAGTTTGTCAATGTTGCAATGTTATATATGAAAATACAGGGTTTTCATCAATGCTCAAGTTGTATTATAAGTTTAATTTGATAGTCACAAAAAATACTATTTCTTGTAAGCCAAATTTTGGTTCTTCTGTCATTTTATTTCACCTACCTGTTCAAGTAAATAGTCTCTCATGTTGAAACCAACAAAGTACTGGAATCATTGATATTACTAATTTACTATATTATTAATTTATCTAATCAAAGCAAGACATTTTGTCAATGTGATAATTTGTAATATTTGCTTATTTTTGTCCCATGTCATGATTGTATGGCAAGATATGAATCTATGAATCATTTTAGTTTGTTGACCAAAACACCTTACTAATCAGACAAAATAATTCTGCAGTTTTCACTCATGTTGATATGTTTATTTATTTTTCTACATCAGTGATGTGATTATTATATTTTTATTGGGTGATTTGAGAAATAAAAAGCAGATGTTTTGTTGTCTTGTTCAGATTTTATTACCTGAAAGGAAATTGTTCATTTTTCAGTACATAATATGCAAATTAGAATTAGAAATCAAAATGCTATCAATGACCAATACGTATTGATATGTATCACAATACAGACATGCCATATTGTAATATATTGCAATACTTTTTTCCTGGCAATACTCACCCGTAATAACTCATTGTGGCCATATTGAAAATCTTGATATTGCTAGGTCTATCTACACAGCTAGTTAGATTGACATAGTGTTTTTCACTTAAAGTCTTTTCACTTAAAATATAGTGGCCATATTGAAAATCTTGTCATTGTTAGTCCTTCTGCACAGATGGTCAGATTGACAACTGTTTAAACTAAAAGGACTTCTTATGACATGCATATGATTTGATGGTGCCAGTCTGATTTTCAACATGGTAGCCATCATTAAATCTTGTTATTGCTACTTCTACTAAATGGATGGTCATATCGACATGGAGTTTTCACTAAAAGACTTCTCATGATATGTAGTTGGTCATAAAATGATAATGATGCGGATATGATCTCCAAGTTAGGCTACCATGGTGATTATCATGAAAATCTTATTATGACTAACCTTGAAGAGATGGTCACATCAACATGAGGTTTTCAGTAAAAAAAACTTATTGCAATATGTAGGTGGTCCTATATTAAAGTGATCCTGATTTAACCTCCAAAATGCTTGGTTTGTCAAAGGCTTTTCACTATAACCCTATAACATTTTGTACCAGCTCCTAATGAAAAATAATACTGATCTGACCGCCAACCTGGCAACTAAAGTGGCTGTCTCAAAAAACTAATCACTACTCCTCTGGAAAGATGGCGGTATGAACATGCATTTTCAATAAAACACCTTGCAATATTGTAATTGGTCTGAATGAAAATGGTGCAAATCTGATCACCAATGTCCACACAATTGTGAACAAGTCTGCTAACCAGACCTACTTGATCCTGGAGTCAAATGAAAGGTCACTGCTTGAAGTTTAGCTCTACTGGTCGTTGACAGAGAGCTTATGGGATGGCCTCTGGTCCATTGTCCATCATTTATCATCGACATCTGTCTGTCCATTAGCACAAGTTTGTTATCACGACTCCCTAAACCACTTGGAGGATTGACATGGAAATTTACAAGGTCTAGTTGGTCCTAAATGAAATTGGTGTTGCTATGACATCCAGTATGGTCACCACAGTGGCTATTTTGAAAATCTTGTTATCGCTATTCCTCCTGTATGGATGGTCATATCAAAATGGGTTTCTTATTCTTATGGTGTCTAGTTGGTCCTAAATGAAAATGGTGCCACTCGGACATCCAATATGGCAGTCATAGTGGCCATTAATGAAAATCTTGTTATCACTACTCCTCCTGAATGGATGGTCATATCAAAATGGGTTTCTTATTCTTATGGTATCTAGTTGGTCCTAAATTAAAATGGTGCCACTCGGACATCCAATATGGCAGCCATAGTGGTCATTAATGAAAATCTTGTTATCACTACTTCTCCTGAATGGATGGTCATATCAACATGGGGTTTTGACTGAAAGACTTAACGTGTCTACTTGGGCCTAAATGTAATTGGTGCCGATTTGATGTCCAATACGGCCACCACAGAGCCATTATGAAAATCTTGTTATTCTCTACTCTACCTGGATGGAAAGTCCATATTGACATGAAAACTTCTTACAATGTGTTGTTGGTCCTAAATGAAAATGGTGCCACTCGGACATCCAGTATGGCCGCCATTGAGGTCACATTGAAAATTTTATTATCACTACTCAGGGCTGAGCAAATTTTTTCTACAAGTGGTTTCATAAAATTCACTTGTCCCACCTACCTTTTCACTTGTCCCAAAATTTAAATTACTTGTCAAGATTTGATGAGATTATGCACTTTAATCCATAGAAAGAACAAACAAAATAATGTACAACACATTTATTTCTTAAAAGAATTTAATTTTTCAAACACATAGGTTGGTATTATACAGTTTGTTACATCAGAGGTTTTCAGTTTTCCATTGTCCAGGTATCTTGGTATGCACTATTTCTTGCTCTGATACAGGAGCATCATTACTTTGATCAGCAAGAATGGAAACAGAATTATACTGGAATTAAGACTTTCCCTAACTTCTTCTCATTTTTTGTTGCCACAGAGTCTGGTTTATGTCTCTTTGGAGAAATAGTTACCTAACATTTCAGTGGCATTCTTACATTTTACCCCTCCACTTTCACATGAATTTTCCTTCTCCAAATCTTCCTTATTAACTTACTTACGAAAATAATTTAGTAAACTTGCTTTATCCACATAGTAAATATCATTTTGCTTGACAGTTACTTCTAAGTGATCATAACATACATTTTATCCTTTAAATATGAACAGAGACAGGTCTTTAATTAAACGTAATTGTTTCGCTTCAAATGCTATATCGGACGTTAAAGTTAATCCTCAGACTATGCATAATCAATTAAAAATTTAAAGAATCATCACTGCCATTTAATCAATTCATAAAGGGAACTGACACAACTGTTGGTAAAGTGCCTTTCAATAATTTCATCGGATTGACTGACTGAATTAAAATCAAACTGTGAGTCGTTCAAGAGGATCAGGTTTGAGTAAACACAATATAATGCAGCCATTTAAAACACTACTAATTAATCATACCGGCTCTGTTTTGTTTCACGTGTTTTGATTGGACAGTAATTTTGTCGCTTAGCTCAATATGCAGTCAAGCAGTATTAGAACGTGTACAAGTCATGCAGCAGTTATCAATGACCAGCTGCAGGTGTGATAAAGGATGTAAATAAATACATGCAGAGGGGTAGAATCAAGCATTCAGTTATACCCATAGGGCTTGAATGGCCAGATAAAGGTAGATAAAGTGATTATGGCATGAAAATACGCACTTGCCCGACTTTTCAAAATAGGAAAAAAATCACTTGTCTCGACTAACAACTTCGAAAATTGTATTTGCCTGACTTTGAAAATGAATAGCCTGGGATGTTGGGCTATGGGATTTGCTCAGCCCTGCTACTCCAGAATGGACGGTCATATCAACATGGGTTTTTCACTAAAAGACTTCAGAAGCTGTCTAGTTGGTCCGAAATGAAAAGGGTGCCAATCTGACCTCAAATATAGCCATGTCAGCCATCTTGAAAATCTTGTTATAACTACTCCCCCTGAATTGAAAGTCATAATGAATGGGGTTTCACAAGAGGACATCTTATGATGTCTAGTTTCTTTGGAAATGAAAATAGTGCCACTGGGACATCCAATATGGCCACCATGGTAACCATATTGAAAATCTTATCACTACTTCTTCTGAATGGATGATCATGTCAACATGGGATTGTTACTAAAAGACTGTCTATATGATGTCTAGTTGGTCCTGAATGAAAATGGTGCTGATCTGACTTCAAATATGGCCACCATTGCAGTCATCTTGAAAATCTTATCACTACTCCTCCCTACTATTTAGTCATATCAAAATGGGGTCTTCACCAAAAGACATTCTTATGATATTTAGTTGGTCCTATATGAAAATGGTGACCCGCAGACATCCAAAATGGCTGCCACAATGAACCTATTGAAAATCTTGTTGTTGCTAGTTTTCCTGAATGGATGGTCATATTGGCAGAAATCCTTAGAATGGCTTCTACTTCGTCCTAAATGGGAAAATGGTGCCTATGCCATTTACATCCAGTATTACCATCCAGTATGGCCACCACTATTTTTAAAAATCACATTTTAAATTACATTCAACTCAGATATTTAAACTTTACCCACTTTCCTTTAAAACCACTACTCATGTCCAACTACATCACTACCATTCAATTTTATATTACCTTAATAATTTTTCAGTCCATCTAGGGAACATTTTAGTTGTACATTATTTTAACAAAATATATTGCCTTTTTAACAACTACAACAATACATTTTACCCCTGTCCATTAACATACCAATTAAAACCCAACACCTATCACTCCCATTAAACAACTTACTCATTCAAATCACTATAATTCCCTATATTATCTTAAATACCCCCACCATACATCCTTTCAAAAACACATCCCCCCTAAATATTCTATCTAAAACCACCACAACAAAAACTAATCACAAATCACCCACCCTAATAAAAAACCACCCCCACCCAACCAACCAAAATTAAAATAACCTAAAAATCGAATCTTACAATATCAAAAACCCATCAAACCTTATTCCTATCCAACTTCCCAAGTTCCCCTCAAACATTCTATCAAATACAATATACCCTTCTTCAAAAAACATCTAATAAAAAAAAATATTTTACACCCATTATTCAACAATTATTATTATTCATACCAATCATACATTACACTTCTACAAACAATAAACTTTATATCCGCCCCATCCACCACTATTTGTCTACCTTTTTATAGCCATTATATCATCATACCTCATTATTCACACTATTCTCTTTTACTTTATCAACTATTCCTCACTCTCCCCATTACTTCCTTTTTCTCCTCCATTTTTTTCCCCTAAATCTATCTCAATCATACAAAAAAAAAAATCTATCTTTACTCCCCTTCCTTCCCCAATCCATTTTCTAAACAAACCCTCCCTCCCCCAATGTACATTCCATCTATTCCTCCATATATTTACTATTCACTCACCAATCCATACCCCACTAATTAATATACATACACCCTACCCCCCCCCCCATATAATTAATCACTTATATAACATCTTCATTCCCCAAAACCACCTCATAAATCACACACTATACACCCATATCATACCCCACACCCCTCCACCCCAATCAAACCTACCCCACATACCTTCCCCCCCCAAACCAACACCCACTCAAAATATTATCAAAATTACCTAACCCAAAAATTCCCCTCCTCCACTTCACCACACAAATTCCCCATACCACCCCCACTCCATAATACTCCCCCCACCAATCCTATAACACATACCCACCCCCCCTACCCATCACAATACTCTCCACAAAAACCTAAAAAAATAAAAATACAACCACAACACATTACACCAACCACCAAAATATAACTGCCAAACTAATAGACTAATAATTTTTTAT